>JBBCAQ010000013.1:0-350217 GCA_038050395.1 Parthenolecanium corni | reverse complement strand
ATATCAGAAACACTTTTAAAGGAATATTTGTACCTGTGTATGGTCTTGGAAGTATTGAAATATTTATGAGCTTTATGATACCCTGCTTTGTGCACTTTAACTGAATGTGTGTAAAATGAATTTGGTGTTTTTTGTAAAAAATATTTTACATATATTTTTTACTTGATTAAAAATATAATCGAAAAGCTGTATGTAATATTTTTGGCAAACCAATCTCACCTGTTGGTTGGAACATGTACTATTCTAACCCACATTGTAGTCTTATTGATAACTGGTGGAATATTATTCCTCCTCTGCTACATTATCGGTGCTGAGTTAGGTGGTCAATTATTCTATTGCTATGATTAATTTATTATTTTTCAATTTTTGGCATGAAACTATAATCATTTTGAAAGTATATTTATGTGGATTTCTGATAAGTATAGGCCCCAATTTGTAAAATAAACTATACTAAAAATTGTTGATCCGGTTCGAATTTAAATGAAAAATAATATATTTCATTTGAACAAATTTACACTTTATAAAAATAATTTTGCCAGTGCAGTTGACTTGTGTCCCCAATGTGAAAGAATAATTGATATCTTTAGAATTTGACCAACATGAACCCCACCCCACCCCACCCCACCCACCCCACCCCACCCCACCCCACCCCACCCCACCCCACCCCACCCCACCCCACCCCACCCCACCCCACCCCACCCCACCCCACCCCACCCCACCCCACCCCACCCCACCCCACCCCACCCCACCCCACCCCACCCCACCCCACCCCACCCCACCCCACCCCACCCCACCCCACCCCACCCCACCCCACCCCACCCCACCCCACCCCACCCCTTTCCCCTCACCTGTGCGCCCTCCCTTCTATTAGGGTGAGTGGACCATCTCTCCCCTCCCCTGGGCGCCCCTCCCTTCTATTAGGGTGAGTGGACCATCTCTCCCCTCCCCTGGGCGCCCCTCCCTTCTATTAGGGTGCTTGTACCCTCTCTCCCCTCCCCTGGGCGCCCCTCCCTTCTATTAGGGTGAGTGGACCCTCTCTCCCCTCCCCTGGGCGCCCCTCCCTCGTATCAGACTGAGTGGACCCTCTCGCCCCTCCCCTGAGCGACCCTCCCTTGGTATAGTGTGGGCGGACCCTCTCTCCCCTCCCTGGGCGACCCTCTATTGGGCTAGTCTGGGCGGACTCTTTCTTCCCTCCCTTGGTGTGGTCTGGGTGGACCATGTTTCCCATCCCCTGAGCGACCCCTAGGAATAATCTGGGCGGACTCACTCTCCAATCCTCTTAGCGACCCCCCTTTGGAATAGTCTGGGCGGACCTTATTTCCTCTCCCCTGAGTGATCCTCTCTTGGACTATTCTGGGTGGACCATCTCCTCCCTTTCCTGGGCGATCCTGCCTTCGAATAGCCTGTGCGGACCCTCTCCCCTGGTCGCCCCTTGGAATAGCATGGAAGGAGTATCTCAACCCTGCCCTGGGAGGCCCTCCTTCTGGTATCCTCGGCGAACTCTCTCAAACCTACTCTGGGCGGGCCTCCCTTCAAATAGCCTGGAAAGACCCTCTCTACCATCCCCTAAGGAAACTTATCTTCAAAAAGTCTGGGCGGACCCTATCTACCCTCCTCTGGGTGACCCTAACATTGGGAGACTTCGACGGATCTCATCCAGCCTCCCCTGGGCGACCCTCCCTTTTGATGACCCGGACAGACTATCTCCTCCCTTTCACTAGATGACCCACAATTCCGGAGGGGTGGGGGAACCCTATAAGGCCTCCCCTGAGTGATCCCTACAAACTCTCCCCTGGGCCATCCTCCCTGTGATGCACCGGAGCGGCCCCTATCTAGTCTACTCGGAGCGCACCTTATCTTAGAGTCTTTTCGGCGGTCCCTGTCAACCCTCCCTTCATTATCCTGGGTGTTTCATGCTACCTGCCTCGGGTGACCCTACTTTTCAGACTCCTGGGCAGACCTTCTTTATCCTCCCTTGGACATCAACCCCTTGGGTCTCTTGGGCGGATCACTTTATTCTCAAATGTATGCCTCTTCTTGGATTTCCTGGGCGGACCATATAAAACCTCCCCAGGGCGCCCCTCCTTTGGATCTCATGGGCGGTCCCTATTTATCCCCAGTCGTTGTATCTCTCTTTGAACCTCCTGGACGGCCGCGAACAACTCTCTACTGGGTGACTATCCTTATGAGTCTCCTTGTCAGCCATTATCTTCCCTTTCCTGGGCGACCCTCCCATTCTGATGTCCTGAACGACCCTTATTAACACCCTCTAGGCGGCCATCCATGTCCTCTCTTGGGCAACCCCTGTGGGTGTTCTGATGGGACCCTCCTTACTCTCGTCTGGGTGGCATTCCCTCCGGAAATCCCAGTCGGTCCTCCCTTGAAGACACCTGGGCGGACCGTCTCTACCATTCCCTGCATGGCCCTACCTTGGGGATTTGTCAGGGGGCATCTCCACCCTTCCTGAGGTGACCCTCCCACGGGGAGTCCTGAGTTGACCCTTTCAACCCTCTCCGGAGCAAGCCTTTGTTATGGACTCCTTGATCGTCCCGATCATCCCTACCTTGGGTGATGCTCCCTTTGGTTCTGCTGGGCGGGCCAGCTCAACCCTCTCGTGAGCGACCCGAACTTTGTGACTATTGGACGGACCCTCTCTACGCTCCCCTGAGTGATCCTCCCATTTGCTTTTCTGAGTAGGCCATCTCCATCCTGGACCGGACGACCCTCCCTATGGTACTCCTTAGTGGACCTTCAGTAACCTCCCATGGCGAAATTCCCCATTTAAATCCTGGGTGCATCCTCTTCACACTATCTCCTGTAGTACTGGGTGGACCCTCTCTACTCTGCCTCGGATACTTGTCCCTCATGAGGTAATGGGCGGACCATATAAAAAATACTTTGGACGACTCTCCCTATTTTTCTCTAGGGGACCCTTCCTTGCGGTCTCCTGGACGGACCCTCCAACATGTACTGTGGGGCGGGTTCCGCTATTACTATTGGTCTAAGCCTCCCTCATTTCAAACAGGTGACCTTTTCTCGGACACTCCTTGTCGTATCCTACATCCGGTATCCTGGGACACCCTTTCATGTACGCTGCTGGGAGGAACATGACATCATTACGGTACTCCAACGCGGACCCTCCCTCACTCTCATGGGTGACTCTAATCTACATCATGCACACCCGGGTGAATCCCCCTCCGCTCACGCGCACTTCTCAATACTCGCACACACTTACGCACACTTCAGAACACTCGCGAACACTCGGAAACACGTCCTGCACACGCGCGCGCACTTCTTAATACTCGAACGCACTCACGTACACTTCCGAACACTCGTGCACACTCGACAACACGTCCCGCACATGCGCGCGCATTTATCAATACTCAAACACACTAACGCACACTTCCGAACACTCGCGCACACTCGACACTACTTCTCGCACACGAGCGCGCACTTCTTCACACTCGCACACACTCACGCACACTTCAAAATCCTCACGCACACTCGAAAAGACTCGCCGCACACGCGCGCGCACTTCTCAATACTCATACAGTCAAACGCACACTTCCAAACCCTCGCGCACGCTCGACAACACGCCCCGCACACGCGCGCGCACTTCTCAATACTCGAACGCACTCACGCACACTTCCGAACCCTCGTGCAAACTCGACAACACGTTCCGCACACGCGCACGCATTTCTCAATACTCGCACACACTCACGCACACTACAGAACCCTCGCGCACACTCGACAACACGTCCCACACAAGCGCGCGCATAACTCAATACTCGCACACACTCACGCACCTTTCCGAACAGTCGCGCAAACTCGACAACACGTCCCGCACACGCGCGCGCACTTCTCGATACTTGAACGCAATCACGCACACTTCAGAACACTCGCAAACACTTGAAAATACTTCCCCCACACGCGCACGCACTTCTTCACACTCGCACGTACTCACGCACACTTCCGAACACTCGCGCACACTCGACAACACGTCCTGCACACGCGCGTGCACTTTTCAATACTGGCACACACTCACGAACACTTCAGAACACTCACGAACGCTCGACAACACGTACTGCACACGCACGTACACTTCTCCACACTCGCATACACTTACGCCCACTTAAAAACCCTCGCACACACTCGACAACAGGTCCCGCACACACGCGTGCACTTCTCAATACTCGAACGCACTCACGCACACTCCAGAACCCTCGCACACACTCTAAAACACGTCCCGCACTCGCGCGCGCACTTCTCAATACTCGCACACACTCACGCACACTTCAGAACACTAGCAAACACTTGAAAATACTTCCCGCACACGCGCGCGCGCACTTCTTCACACTCGCACGCACTCACGCACACTTCAGAACACTCGCAAACACTTGAAAATACTTCCCGCACACGCGCGCGCACTTCTTCACACTCGCACGAACTCAAGCACACTTCCGAACACTCGCGCACACTCAGCAACACGTCCCGCACACACGCGCGCACTTCTCAATACTCGCACACACTCATGCACACTTCAGAACACTCGCGCACACTCGAAAACACGTCCCGCACACGCGCACGTATTTCTCAATACTCGCACACACTCACGCACACTTCCGAACACTCGCGAACACTTGAAAATACTTCCCGCACACGCGCGATCACTTCTTCACACTCGCGCGCACTCAAGCACACTTCCGAACACTCGCGCAGACTCGACAACACGTCCCGCAAACGCGCGCGCACTTCTCAATACTCGCACACACTCGCGTACACTTCAGAACACTCGCGCACACTCAGCAACACGTCCCGCACACGCGCGCGCACTTCACAATACTCGCACGCAATCACGCACACTTCAGAACACTCGCGCACACTCGACAACACGTCCCGCACACGCGCGCGCACTTCTCAATACTCGCACACACTCACGCACACTTCAGAACACTCGCGCACACTCGACAACACGTCCCGCACACGCGCACGCACTTCTCAATACTCGCACACACTCACGCACACTTCAGAACCCTCGCGCACACACGACAACACGTCCCACACAAGCGCGCGCATTACTCAATTTTCGCACACACTCACGCACCTTTCCGAACAGTCGCGAAAACTCGACAACAGGTCCCGCACACGCGCGCGCACTTCTCGATACTTGCACGCAATCACGCACAATTCAGAACACTCGCAAACACTTGAAAATACTTCCCGCACACGCGCACGCACTCACGCACATTTCCGAACACTCGCGCACACTCGACAACAGCTCCCGCACACACGCGTGCACTTCTCAATACTCGAACGCACTCACGCACAATCCAGAACCCTCGCACACACTCTAAAACACGTCCCGCACACGCGCGCGCACTTCTCAATACTCGCACACACTCACGCAAACTTAAATAAACTCGCGCATACTCGACAACACGTCCCGCACACGCGCGCGCACTTCTCAATACTCGCACACACTTCAGAACACTCGCACACACTCGACAACATTTCCTGCACACGCGCGTACACTTCTCAATACTCGCACGCACTCACGCACACTTCCGAACACTCGCGCACACTCGACAACACGTCCCGCACACGCGCGCGCACTTCTCAATACTCGCACACACTCCCGCACACTTCACAACACTCCCCGCATACGCGCGCGCATTTCTCAATACTCGCACACACTTCAGAACTCTCGCACACACTCGACAACATTTCCTGCACACGCGCGTACACTTCTCAATACTCGCACACACTCACGCGCATTTAAAAACACTCGCGCATACTCGACAACACTTCCCGCACACGCGCGCGCACTTCTCAATACTCGCACACACTCACGCACACTTCAGAACACTCGCAAACACTCAAAAACACTTCCTGCGCACCCGCATGTATTATTCAATACTCACACGCACTCACGCACACTTCCGAACCCTCGCGCGTACTTCTCCACACTCGCACAGACTCACGCACAGTTCCGAACTCTCGCGCACACTCGACAACACGTCCGGCACACACGCGCGCACTTCTCAATACTCGCACAGACTCACGCAAAGTTCCGAACCCTCGCGCACACTCGACAACACGTCCCGCACACGCGCGCGCACTTCTCAATACTCGCACACACTCACGCACACTTCAGAACACTCGCGCACACTCGACAACACTTCCTGCACAGGCGCGCGCATTTCTCAATACTCGCACACACTGACGCACACTTCCGAACACTCGTGCACACTCGACAACACGTCCCGCACACGCGCGCGCACTTCTCAATATTCGCACACACTCCCGCACACTTCAGAACACTCCCCGCATACGCGCGCGTTCTTCTTAATACTCGCACACACTCACGCACATATAAAAACACTCGCGCATACTCGACAACACTTCCCGCACACGCGCGCGCACTTCTCAATACTCGCACACACTCACGCACACTTCAGAACACTCGCAAACACTCAAAACCACTTCCCGCGCACCCACGTGTACTATTCAATACTCACATGCACTCACGCACACTTCCGAACCCTCGCGCGTACTTCTCCACACTCGCACAGACTCACGCACAGTTCCGAACACTCGCGCACACTCGACAACACTTCCCGCACACGCGTGCGCACTTCTCAATACTCGCACGAACTCACGCATACTCCAGAACCCTCGCGCACACTCGACAACACTTATCTTACACGCGCGTGCACTCCTGCGCCTTCACGCGCGTTCATCCACACTCGTTCAGCAACGCGCACACTCGCGTTCAAATTCGGACACTCCTACGCACTCGTGCGCATATCTTCATACTCGCACACATTCACGCAACCTTCCGGACCAAAGCACAATCTCGCACATTTGATAAAACTTCCGTACATTTGCAAGTACACATACGGACAAATGCACACTCCTTCAGACACGGACAAACGTGACATCAACCACACCTACTCCAGCACACTTCAGCACTCTCGCGCTCACATCCGCACACTCGTACAGACTCGCCCGTACACAATCACGCATGCCCGAGCACAATCACGAACACTTACAAACCCTAGGCCACACTTAATAACACTTTCTGCACACTCGCCCTTACTCTCGCTCCCTCACGCGCATTCGTTCACACTCGTTCAGACACGCGCACACTCATCACCCACGCTTACTCCAGAATACTTCCGCACAATCGCACGAATCCCTCTATACTCGTACACTATCACGGAAGCCCGAGCACACTCACGCATTCTTCCGAACCCTCTCTCGTGTCCTCAAGTGCATTCGTCCACACTCGTTCAAACACGCGAACTCTCACCATCATCCACCCTCACTCCAGCATACTGCAACACATTCATGCCCAAATCCGCACAATCGTACGCACTCGCGCGCACTCAGCCATACTCGTACTCATTAACGCACACTTCTCAACCCTCGGGCACACTCGCATAAACTTCCGCGCACTCACCCACACTTGATAATGCTTCTGCATAATCGAACGCTCTTCTGCACACTTGTATATACTCGCGCATACTCGTACTCTCTCACGCACTCCCGAGCACACAGAAGCACACGCGCGCACACTTGTTAAGACATATGCACATTTACCATCATTCCCGCTTACTCGAGTGCACTCCAGCACTTTTCTGCTCTCTCGCACTCACTCGAACACTCATCTACACATTCGTACAAATTCGCGCACTCTTCAGCTCACTTCTAAATCCTCACGTTTACTTGCGCGCACTGGAGCAAACTCCCGCATACTCCTTCTTTCTTGTCCACACTCGTTCACACACGCGCAGACTCGATCAGACTCGCGCAAACTTAAACACATTTGCTCTTCTCAACTGTTACAACTTTCAATCTTCAAAACTTTCAACTCTCGTTTCCTCCAACCTTTACAATCTACAACTTGAAAAATTTTCAACATTCACTTGAAACGATGCGATTAAAAATTATCAATTTCAAGCAGCACTCTACTGAGCTTCAATTTTTACAAATATCCGACATGATGCCAAATTATATAAAATTTTCCATCTGCAGAACACTTACCTCGATTGTAAATGCCAATTAAGTTAATCAAACAGCCAACAATGTCACGTTCCAGAATAGTATTCATCTTCTCACAGGATACATTGAATTCTCCCGGTCTAAAATTTAAATTAATACGTTATTCGACACATCATCTTTTTTCTTTCTTCCACGGACGAGTGAACGCCGAATTATTTTATTGAAAATTGACGTAAAAACCAACATCGGGATCACGCTCAATCACTTTCATTGAAAATTGAAAAAGTTAAAAACCGCCAAATGAGTGAACACTGAATCACTTTATTGAAAATTGACGTAAAAACCAACATTGGGATCACGCTCATTCACTTTTATTGAAAATTGAAAAAATTAAAAACCGCTAAATGAGTGAACGCTGAATTACTTTATTGAAAATTGACGTAAAAACCAACATTGGGATCACGCTCATTTACTTTTATTGAAAATTGAAAAAATTAAAAACCGCTAAAAGAGTGAATTTTGAATTACTTTATTGAAAATTGACGTAAAAACCAACATTGGGATCACGCTCATTCACTTTTATTGAAAATTGAAAAAATTAAAAACCGCTAAATGAGTGAACGCTGAATTACTTTATTGAAAATTGACGTAAAAACCAAGATTGGGATCACGCTCATTCACTTTTATTGAAAATTGAAAAAATTAAAAACCGCTAAATGAGTGAACGCTGAATTACTTTATTGAAAATTGACGTAAAAACCAACATTGGGATCACGCTCATTCACTTTTATTGAGAATTGAAAAAATTAAAAACCGCTAAATGAGTGAACGCTGAATTACTTTATTGAAAATTGACGTAAAAACCAACATTGGGATCACGCTCATTCACTTTTATTGAAAATTGAAAAAATTAAAAACCGCTAAAAGAGTGAACGCTGAATTACTTTATTGAAAATTGACGTAAAAACCAACATTGGGATCACGCTCATTCACTTTTATTGAAAATTGAAAAAATTAAAAACCGCTAAAAGAGTGAATTTTGAATTACTTTATTGAAAATTGACGTAAAAACCAACATTGGGATCACGCTCATTCACTTTTATTGAAAATTGAAAAAATTAAAAACCGCTAAATGAGTGAACGCTGAATTACTTTATTGAAAATTGACGTAAAAACCAACATTGGGATCACGCTCATTCACTTTTATTGAAAATTGAAAAAATTAAAAACCGTCAAAAGAGTGAACGCTGAATTACTTTATTGAAAATTGACGTAAAAACCAACATTGGGATCACGCTCATTCACTTTTATTGAAAATTGAAAAAATTAAAAACCGCTAAAAGAGTGAATTTTGAATTACTTTATTGAAAATTGACGTAAAAACCAACATTGGGATCACGCTCATTCACTTTTATTGAAAATTGAAAAAATTAAAAACCGCTAAAAGAGTGAACGCTGAATTACTTTATTGAAAATTGACGTAAAAACCAACATTGGGATCACGCTCATTCACTTTTATTGAAAATTGAAAAAATTAAAAACCGCTAAAAGAGTGAATTTTGAATTACTTTATTGAAAATTGACGTAAAAACCAACATTGGGATCACGCTCATTCACTTTTATTGAAAATTGAAAAAATTAAAAACCGCTAAAAGAGTGAATTTTGAATTACTTTATTGAAAATTGACGTAAAAACCAACATTGGGATCACGCTCATTCACTTTTATTGAAAATTGAAAAAATTAAAAACCGTCAAAAGAGTGAACGCTGAATTACTTTATTGAAAATTGACGTAAAAACCAACATTGGGATCACGCTCATTCACTTTTATTGAAAATTGAAAAAATTAAAAACCGCTAAAAGGGTGAATTTTGAATTACTTTATTGAAAATTGACGTAAAAACCAACATTGGGATCACGCTCATTCACTTTTATTGAAAATTGAAAAAATTAAAAACCGCTAAAAGAGTGAATTTTGAATTACTTTATTGAAAATTGACGTAAAAACCAAGATTGGGATCACGCTCATTCACTTTTATTGAAAATTGAAAAAATTAAAAACCGCTAAATGAGTGAACGCTGAATTACTTTATTGAAAATTGACGTAAAAACCAAGATTGGGATCACGCTCATTCACTTTTATTGAAAATTGAAAAAATTAAAAACCGCTAAATGAGTGAACGCTGAATTACTTTATTGAAAATTGACGTAAAAACCAAGATTGGGATCACGCTCATTCACTTTTATTGAAAATTGAAAAAATTAAAAACCGCTAAATGAGTGAACGCTGAATTACTTTATTGAAAATTGACGTAAAAACCAACATTGTGATCACGCTCATTCACTTTTATTGAAAATTGAAAAAATTAAAAACCGCTAAATGAGTGAACGCTGAATTACTTTATTGAAAATTGACGTAAAAACCAACATTGGGATCACGCTCATTCACTTTTATTGAAAATTGAAAAAATTAAAAACCGCTAAAAGAGTGAATTTTGAATTACTTTATTGAAAATTGACGTAAAAACCAACATTGGGATCACGCTCATTCACTTTTATTGAAAATTGAAAAAATTAAAAACCGCTAAATGAGTGAACGCTGAATTACTTTATTGAAAATTGACGTAAAAACCAACATTGGGATCACGCTCATTCACTTTTATTGAAAATTGAAAAAATTAAAAACCGCTAAATGAGTGAACGCTGAATTACTTTATTGAAAATTGACGTAAAAACCAAGATTGGGATCACGCTCATTCACTTTTATTGAAAATTGAAAAAATTAAAAACCGCTAAATGAGTGAACGCTGAATTACTTTATTGAAAATTGACGTAAAAACCAACATTGTGATCACGCTCATTCACTTTTATTGAAAATTGAAAAAATTAAAAACCGCTAAATGAGTGAACGCTGAATTACTTTATTGAAAATTGACGTAAAAACCAACATTGGGATCACGCTCATTCACTTTTATTGAAAATTGAAAAAATTAAAAACCGCTAAAAGAGTGAATTTTGAATTACTTTATTGAAAATTGACGTAAAAACCAACATTGGGATCACGCTCATTCACTTTTATTGAAAATTGAAAAAATTAAAAACCGCTAAAAGAGTGAATTTTGAATTACTTTATTGAAAATTGACGTAAAAACCAACATTGGGATCACGCTCATTCACTTTTATTGAAAATTGAAAAAATTAAAAACCGCTAAAAGAGTGAACGCTGAATTACTTTATTGAAAATTGACGTAAAAACCAACATTGGGATCACGCTCATTCACTTTTATTGAAAATCGAAAAAATTAAAAACCGCTAAAAGAGTGAATTTTGAATTACTTTATTGAAAATTGACGTAAAAACCAACATTGGGATCACGCTCATTCACTTTTATTGAAAATTGAAAAAATTAAAAACCGTCAAAAGAGTGAACGCTGAATTACTTTATTGAAAATTGACGTAAAAACCAACATTGGGATCACGCTCATTCACTTTTATTGAAAATTGAAAAAATTAAAAACCGCTAAAAGGGTGAATTTTGAATTACTTTATTGAAAATTGACGTAAAAACCAACATTGGGATCACGCTCATTCACTTTTATTGAAAATTGAAAAAATTAAAAACCGCTAAAAGGGTGAATTTTGAATTACTTTATTGAAAATTGACGTAAAAACCAACATTGGGATCACGCTCATTCACTTTTATTGAAAATTGAAAAAATTAAAAACCGCTAAAAGAGTGAACGCTGAATTACTTTATTGAAAATTGACGTAAAAACCAACATTGGGATCACGCTCATTCACTTTTATTGAAAATTGAAAAAATTAAAAACCGCTAAAAGAGTGAACGCTGAATTACTTTATTGAAAATTGACGTAAAAACCAACATTGGGATCACGCTCATTCACTTTTATTGAAAATTGAAAAAATTAAAAACCGCTAAAAGGGTGAATTTTGAATTACTTTATTGAAAATTGACGTAAAAACCAACATTGGGATCACGCTCATTCACTTTTATTGAAAATTGAAAAAATTAAAAACCGCTAAAAGGGTGAATTTTGAATTACTTTATTGAAAATTGACGTAAAAACCAACATTGGGATCACGCTCATTCACTTTTATTGAAAATTGAAAAAATTAAAAACCGCTAAAAGAGTGAACGCTGAATTACTTTATTGAAAATTGACGTAAAAACCAACATTGGGATCACGCTCATTCACTTTTATTGAAAATTGAAAAAATTAAAAACCGCTAAAAGAGTGAACGCTGAATTACTTTATTGAAAATTGACGTAAAAACCAACATTGGGATCACGCTCATTCACTTTTATTGAAAATTGAAAAAATTAAAAACCGCTAAATGAGTGAACGCTGAATTACTTTATTGAAAATTGACGTAAAAACCAACATTGGGATCACGCTCATTCACTTTTATTGAAAATTGAAAAAATTAAAAACCGCTAAATGAGTGAACGCTGAATTACTTTATTGAAAATTGACGTAAAAACCAACATTGGGATCACGCTCATTCACTTTTATTGAGAATTGAAAAAATTAAAAACCGCTAAATGAGTGAACGCTGAATTACTTTATTGAAAATTGACGTAAAAACCAACATTGGGATCACGCTCATTCACTTTTATTGAAAATTGAAAAAATTAAAAACCGCTAAAAGAGTGAATTTTGAATTACTTTATTGAAAATTGACGTAAAAACCAACATTGGGATCACGCTCATTCACTTTTATTGAAAATTGAAAAAATTAAAAACCGCTAAAAGAGTGAACGCTGAATTACTTTATTGAAAATTGACGTAAAAACCAACATTGGGATCACGCTCATTCACTTTTATTGAAAATTGAAAAAATTAAAAACCGCTAAAAGAGTGAACGCTGAATTACTTTATTGAAAATTGACGTAAAAACCAACATTGGGATCACGCTCATTCACTTTTATTGAAAATTGAAAAAATTAAAAACCGCTAAATGAGTGAACGCTGAATTACTTTATTGAAAATTGACGTAAAAACCAACATTGGGATCACGCTCATTCACTTTTATTGAGAATTGAAAAAATTAAAAACCGCTAAATGAGTGAACGCTGAATTACTTTATTGAAAATTGACGTAAAAACCAACATTGGGATCACGCTCATTCACTTTTATTGAAAATTGAAAAAATTAAAAACCGCTAAAAGAGTGAATTTTGAATTACTTTATTGAAAATTGACGTAAAAACCAACATTGGGATCACGCTCATTCACTTTTATTGAAAATTGAAAAAATTAAAAACCGCTAAAAGAGTGAATTTTGAATTACTTTATTGAAAATTGACGTAAAAACCAACATTGGGATCACGCTCATTCACTTTTATTGAAAATCGAAAAAATTAAAAACCGCTAAAAGAGTGAATTTTGAATTACTTTATTGAAAATTGACGTAAAAACCAACATTGGGATCACGCTCATTCACTTTTATTGAAAATTGAAAAAATTAAAAACCGTCAAAAGAGTGAACGCTGAATTACTTTATTGAAAATTGACGTAAAAACCAACATTGGGATCACGCTCATTCACTTTTATTGAAAATTGAAAAAATTAAAAACCGCTAAATGAGTGAACGCTGAATTACTTTATTGAAAATTGACGTAAAAACCAAGATTGGGATCACGCTCATTCACTTTTATTGAAAATTGAAAAAATTAAAAACCGCTAAATGAGTGAACGCTGAATTACTTTATTGAAAATTGACGTAAAAACCAACATTGGGATCACGCTCATTCACTTTTATTGAAAATTGAAAAAATTAAAAACCGTCAAAAGAGTGAACGCTGAATTACTTTATTGAAAATTGACGTAAAAACCAACATTGGGATCACGCTCATTCACTTTTATTGAAAATTGAAAAAATTAAAAACCGCTAAAAGAGTGAATTTTGAATTACTTTATTGAAAATTGACGTAAAAACCAACATTGGGATCACGCTCATTCACTTTTATTGAAAATTGAAAAAATTAAAAACCGCTAAAAGAGTGAACGCTGAATTACTTTATTGAAAATTGACGTAAAAACCAACATTGGGATCACGCTCATTCACTTTTATTGAAAATTGAAAAAATTAAAAACCGCTAAAAGAGTGAATTTTGAATTACTTTATTGAAAATTGACGTAAAAACCAACATTGGGATCACGCTCATTCACTTTTATTGAAAATTGAAAAAATTAAAAACCGCTAAAAGAGTGAATTTTGAATTACTTTATTGAAAATTGACGTAAAAACCAACATTGGGATCACGCTCATTCACTTTTATTGAAAATTGAAAAAATTAAAAACCGTCAAAAGAGTGAACGCTGAATTACTTTATTGAAAATTGACGTAAAAACCAACATTGGGATCACGCTCATTCACTTTTATTGAAAATTGAAAAAATTAAAAACCGCTAAAAGGGTGAATTTTGAATTACTTTATTGAAAATTGACGTAAAAACCAACATTGGGATCACGCTCATTCACTTTTATTGAAAATTGAAAAAATTAAAAACCGCTAAAAGAGTGAATTTTGAATTACTTTATTGAAAATTGACGTAAAAACCAAGATTGGGATCACGCTCATTCACTTTTATTGAAAATTGAAAAAATTAAAAACCGCTAAATGAGTGAACGCTGAATTACTTTATTGAAAATTGACGTAAAAACCAAGATTGGGATCACGCTCATTCACTTTTATTGAAAATTGAAAAAATTAAAAACCGCTAAATGAGTGAACGCTGAATTACTTTATTGAAAATTGACGTAAAAACCAAGATTGGGATCACGCTCATTCACTTTTATTGAAAATTGAAAAAATTAAAAACCGCTAAATGAGTGAACGCTGAATTACTTTATTGAAAATTGACGTAAAAACCAACATTGTGATCACGCTCATTCACTTTTATTGAAAATTGAAAAAATTAAAAACCGCTAAATGAGTGAACGCTGAATTACTTTATTGAAAATTGACGTAAAAACCAACATTGGGATCACGCTCATTCACTTTTATTGAAAATTGAAAAAATTAAAAACCGCTAAAAGAGTGAATTTTGAATTACTTTATTGAAAATTGACGTAAAAACCAACATTGGGATCACGCTCATTCACTTTTATTGAAAATTGAAAAAATTAAAAACCGCTAAATGAGTGAACGCTGAATTACTTTATTGAAAATTGACGTAAAAACCAACATTGGGATCACGCTCATTCACTTTTATTGAAAATTGAAAAAATTAAAAACCGCTAAATGAGTGAACGCTGAATTACTTTATTGAAAATTGACGTAAAAACCAAGATTGGGATCACGCTCATTCACTTTTATTGAAAATTGAAAAAATTAAAAACCGCTAAATGAGTGAACGCTGAATTACTTTATTGAAAATTGACGTAAAAACCAACATTGTGATCACGCTCATTCACTTTTATTGAAAATTGAAAAAATTAAAAACCGCTAAATGAGTGAACGCTGAATTACTTTATTGAAAATTGACGTAAAAACCAACATTGGGATCACGCTCATTCACTTTTATTGAAAATTGAAAAAATTAAAAACCGCTAAAAGAGTGAATTTTGAATTACTTTATTGAAAATTGACGTAAAAACCAACATTGGGATCACGCTCATTCACTTTTATTGAAAATTGAAAAAATTAAAAACCGCTAAAAGAGTGAATTTTGAATTACTTTATTGAAAATTGACGTAAAAACCAACATTGGGATCACGCTCATTCACTTTTATTGAAAATTGAAAAAATTAAAAACCGCTAAAAGAGTGAACGCTGAATTACTTTATTGAAAATTGACGTAAAAACCAACATTGGGATCACGCTCATTCACTTTTATTGAAAATCGAAAAAATTAAAAACCGCTAAAAGAGTGAATTTTGAATTACTTTATTGAAAATTGACGTAAAAACCAACATTGGGATCACGCTCATTCACTTTTATTGAAAATTGAAAAAATTAAAAACCGTCAAAAGAGTGAACGCTGAATTACTTTATTGAAAATTGACGTAAAAACCAACATTGGGATCACGCTCATTCACTTTTATTGAAAATTGAAAAAATTAAAAACCGCTAAAAGGGTGAATTTTGAATTACTTTATTGAAAATTGACGTAAAAACCAACATTGGGATCACGCTCATTCACTTTTATTGAAAATTGAAAAAATTAAAAACCGCTAAAAGGGTGAATTTTGAATTACTTTATTGAAAATTGACGTAAAAACCAACATTGGGATCACGCTCATTCACTTTTATTGAAAATTGAAAAAATTAAAAACCGCTAAAAGAGTGAACGCTGAATTACTTTATTGAAAATTGACGTAAAAACCAACATTGGGATCACGCTCATTCACTTTTATTGAAAATTGAAAAAATTAAAAACCGCTAAAAGAGTGAACGCTGAATTACTTTATTGAAAATTGACGTAAAAACCAACATTGGGATCACGCTCATTCACTTTTATTGAAAATTGAAAAAATTAAAAACCGCTAAAAGGGTGAATTTTGAATTACTTTATTGAAAATTGACGTAAAAACCAACATTGGGATCACGCTCATTCACTTTTATTGAAAATTGAAAAAATTAAAAACCGCTAAAAGGGTGAATTTTGAATTACTTTATTGAAAATTGACGTAAAAACCAACATTGGGATCACGCTCATTCACTTTTATTGAAAATTGAAAAAATTAAAAACCGCTAAAAGAGTGAACGCTGAATTACTTTATTGAAAATTGACGTAAAAACCAACATTGGGATCACGCTCATTCACTTTTATTGAAAATTGAAAAAATTAAAAACCGCTAAAAGAGTGAACGCTGAATTACTTTATTGAAAATTGACGTAAAAACCAACATTGGGATCACGCTCATTCACTTTTATTGAAAATTGAAAAAATTAAAAACCGCTAAATGAGTGAACGCTGAATTACTTTATTGAAAATTGACGTAAAAACCAACATTGGGATCACGCTCATTCACTTTTATTGAAAATTGAAAAAATTAAAAACCGCTAAATGAGTGAACGCTGAATTACTTTATTGAAAATTGACGTAAAAACCAACATTGGGATCACGCTCATTCACTTTTATTGAGAATTGAAAAAATTAAAAACCGCTAAATGAGTGAACGCTGAATTACTTTATTGAAAATTGACGTAAAAACCAACATTGGGATCACGCTCATTCACTTTTATTGAAAATTGAAAAAATTAAAAACCGCTAAAAGAGTGAATTTTGAATTACTTTATTGAAAATTGACGTAAAAACCAACATTGGGATCACGCTCATTCACTTTTATTGAAAATTGAAAAAATTAAAAACCGCTAAAAGAGTGAACGCTGAATTACTTTATTGAAAATTGACGTAAAAACCAACATTGGGATCACGCTCATTCACTTTTATTGAAAATTGAAAAAATTAAAAACCGCTAAAAGAGTGAACGCTGAATTACTTTATTGAAAATTGACGTAAAAACCAACATTGGGATCACGCTCATTCACTTTTATTGAAAATTGAAAAAATTAAAAACCGCTAAATGAGTGAACGCTGAATTACTTTATTGAAAATTGACGTAAAAACCAACATTGGGATCACGCTCATTCACTTTTATTGAGAATTGAAAAAATTAAAAACCGCTAAATGAGTGAACGCTGAATTACTTTATTGAAAATTGACGTAAAAACCAACATTGGGATCACGCTCATTCACTTTTATTGAAAATTGAAAAAATTAAAAACCGCTAAAAGAGTGAATTTTGAATTACTTTATTGAAAATTGACGTAAAAACCAACATTGGGATCACGCTCATTCACTTTTATTGAAAATTGAAAAAATTAAAAACCGCTAAAAGAGTGAATTTTGAATTACTTTATTGAAAATTGACGTAAAAACCAACATTGGGATCACGCTCATTCACTTTTATTGAAAATCGAAAAAATTAAAAACCGCTAAAAGAGTGAATTTTGAATTACTTTATTGAAAATTGACGTAAAAACCAACATTGGGATCACGCTCATTCACTTTTATTGAAAATTGAAAAAATTAAAAACCGTCAAAAGAGTGAACGCTGAATTACTTTATTGAAAATTGACGTAAAAACCAACATTGGGATCACGCTCATTCACTTTTATTGAAAATTGAAAAAATTAAAAACCGCTAAAAGGGTGAATTTTGAATTACTTTATTGAAAATTGACGTAAAAACCAACATTGGGATCACGCTCATTCACTTTTATTGAAAATTGAAAAAATTAAAAACCGCTAAAAGAGTGAACGCTGAATTACTTTATTGAAAATTGACGTAAAAACCAACATTGGGATCACGCTCATTCACTTTTATTGAAAATTGAAAAAATTAAAAACCGCTAAAAGAGTGAACGCTGAATTACTTTATTGAAAATTGACGTAAAAACCAACATTGGGATCACGCTCATTCACTTTTATTGAAAATTGAAAAAATTAAAAACCGCTAAATGAGTGAACGCTGAATTACTTTATTGAAAATTGACGTAAAAACCAAGATTGGGATCACGCTCATTCACTTTTATTGAAAATTGAAAAAATTAAAAACCGCTAAATGAGTGAACGCTGAATTACTTTATTGAAAATTGACGTAAAAACCAACATTGTGATCACGCTCATTCACTTTTATTGAAAATTGAAAAAATTAAAAACCGCTAAATGAGTGAACGCTGAATTACTTTATTGAAAATTGACGTAAAAACCAACATTGTGATCACGCTCATTCACTTTTATTGAAAATTGAAAAAATTAAAAACCGCTAAATGAGTGAACGCTGAATTACTTTATTGAAAATTGACGTAAAAACCAACATTGGGATCACGCTCATTCACTTTTATTGAAAATTGAAAAAATTAAAAACCGCTAAAAGAGTGAACGCTGAATTACTTTATTGAAAATTGACGTAAAAACCAACATTGGGATCACGCTCATTCACTTTTATTGAAAATTGAAAAAATTAAAAACCGCTAAAAGAGTGAACGCTGAATTACTTTATTGAAAATTGACGTAAAAACCAACATTGGGATCACGCTCATTCACTTTTATTGAAAATTGAAAAAATTAAAAACCGCTAAAAGAGTGAATTTTGAATTACTTTATTGAAAATTGACGTAAAAACCAACATTGGGATCACGCTCATTCACTTTTATTGAAAATTGAAAAAATTAAAAACCGCTAAAAGAGTGAACGCTGAATTACTTTATTGAAAATTGACGTAAAAACCAACATTGGGATCACGCTCATTCACTTTTATTGAAAATTGAAAAAATTAAAAACCGCTAAATGAGTGAACGCTGAATTACTTTATTGAAAATTGACGTAAAAACCAAGATTGGGATCACGCTCATTCACTTTTATTGAAAATTGAAAAAATTAAAAACCGCTAAATGAGTGAACGCTGAATTACTTTATTGAAAATTGACGTAAAAACCAACATTGTGATCACGCTCATTCACTTTTATTGAAAATTGAAAAAATTAAAAACCGCTAAATGAGTGAACGCTGAATTACTTTATTGAAAATTGACGTAAAAACCAACATTGTGATCACGCTCATTCACTTTTATTGAAAATTGAAAAAATTAAAAACCGCTAAATGAGTGAACGCTGAATTACTTTATTGAAAATTGACGTAAAAACCAACATTGGGATCACGCTCATTCACTTTTATTGAAAATTGAAAAAATTAAAAACCGCTAAAAGAGTGAATTTTGAATTACTTTATTGAAAATTGACGTAAAAACCAACATTGGGATCACGCTCATTCACTTTTATTGAAAATTGAAAAAATTAAAAACCGTCAAAAGAGTGAACGCTGAATTACTTTATTGAAAATTGACGTAAAAACCAACATTGGGATCACGCTCATTCACTTTTATTGAAAATTGAAAAAATTAAAAACCGCTAAAAGGGTGAATTTTGAATTACTTTATTGAAAATTGACGTAAAAACCAACATTGGGATCACGCTCATTCACTTTTATTGAAAATTGAAAAAATTAAAAACCGCTAAAAGAGTGAACGCTGAATTACTTTATTGAAAATTGACGTAAAAACCAACATTGGGATCACGCTCATTCACTTTTATTGAAAATTGAAAAAATTAAAAACCGCTAAATGAGTGAACGCTGAATTACTTTATTGAAAATTGACGTAAAAACCAACATTGGGATCACGCTCATTCACTTTTATTGAAAATTGAAAAAATTAAAAACCGCTAAATGAGTGAACGCTGAATTACTTTATTGAAAATTGACGTAAAAACCAACATTGGGATCACGCTCATTCACTTTTATTGAGAATTGAAAAAATTAAAAACCGCTAAATGAGTGAACGCTGAATTACTTTATTGAAAATTGACGTAAAAACCAACATTGGGATCACGCTCATTCACTTTTATTGAAAATTGAAAAAATTAAAAACCGCTAAAAGAGTGAATTTTGAATTACTTTATTGAAAATTGACGTAAAAACCAACATTGGGATCACGCTCATTCACTTTTATTGAAAATTGAAAAAATTAAAAACCGCTAAAAGAGTGAATTTTGAATTACTTTATTGAAAATTGACGTAAAAACCAACATTGGGATCACGCTCATTCACTTTTATTGAAAATCGAAAAAATTAAAAACCGCTAAAAGAGTGAATTTTGAATTACTTTATTGAAAATTGACGTAAAAACCAACATTGGGATCACGCTCATTCACTTTTATTGAAAATTGAAAAAATTAAAAACCGTCAAAAGAGTGAACGCTGAATTACTTTATTGAAAATTGACGTAAAAACCAACATTGGGATCACGCTCATTCACTTTTATTGAAAATTGAAAAAATTAAAAACCGCTAAAAGGGTGAATTTTGAATTACTTTATTGAAAATTGACGTAAAAACCAACATTGGGATCACGCTCATTCACTTTTATTGAAAATTGAAAAAATTAAAAACCGCTAAAAGAGTGAACGCTGAATTACTTTATTGAAAATTGACGTAAAAACCAACATTGGGATCACGCTCATTCACTTTTATTGAAAATTGAAAAAATTAAAAACCGCTAAAAGAGTGAACGCCGAATTACTTTATTGAAAATTGACGTAAAAACCAACATTGGGATCACGCTCATTCACTTTTATTGAAAATTGAAAAAATTAAAAACCGCTAAATGAGTGAACGCTGAATTACTTTATTGAAAATTGACGTAAAAACCAAGATTGGGATCACGCTCATTCACTTTTATTGAAAATTGAAAAAATTAAAAACCGCTAAATGAGTGAACGCTGAATTACTTTATTGAAAATTGACGTAAAAACCAACATTGTGATCACGCTCATTCACTTTTATTGAAAATTGAAAAAATTAAAAACCGCTAAATGAGTGAACGCTGAATTACTTTATTGAAAATTGACGTAAAAACCAACATTGTGATCACGCTCATTCACTTTTATTGAAAATTGAAAAAATTAAAAACCGCTAAATGAGTGAACGCTGAATTACTTTATTGAAAATTGACGTAAAAACCAACATTGGGATCACGCTCATTCACTTTTATTGAAAATTGAAAAAATTAAAAACCGCTAAAAGAGTGAACGCTGAATTACTTTATTGAAAATTGACGTAAAAACCAACATTGGGATCACGCTCATTCACTTTTATTGAAAATTGAAAAAATTAAAAACCGCTAAAAGGGTGAATTTTGAATTACTTTATTGAAAATTGACGTAAAAACCAACATTGGGATCACGCTCATTCACTTTTATTGAAAATTGAAAAAATTAAAAACCGCTAAAAGGGTGAATTTTGAATTACTTTATTGAAAATTGACGTAAAAACCAACATTGGGATCACGCTCATTCACTTTTATTGAAAATTGAAAAAATTAAAAACCGCTAAAAGGGTGAATTTTGAATTACTTTATTGAAAATTGACGTAAAAACCAACATTGGGATCACGCTCATTCACTTTTATTGAAAATTGAAAAAATTAAAAACCGCTAAAAGAGTGAACGCTGAATTACTTTATTGAAAATTGACGTAAAAACCAACATTGGGATCACGCTCATTCACTTTTATTGAAAATTGAAAAAATTAAAAACCGCTAAAAGAGTGAACGCTGAATTACTTTATTGAAAATTGACGTAAAAACCAACATTGGGATCACGCTCATTCACTTTTATTGAAAATTGAAAAAATTAAAAACCGCTAAATGAGTGAACGCTGAATTACTTTATTGAAAATTGACGTAAAAACCAAGATTGGGATCACGCTCATTCACTTTTATTGAAAATTGAAAAAATTAAAAACCGCTAAATGAGTGAACGCTGAATTACTTTATTGAAAATTGACGTAAAAACCAACATTGTGATCACGCTCATTCACTTTTATTGAAAATTGAAAAAATTAAAAACCGCTAAATGAGTGAACGCTGAATTACTTTATTGAAAATTGACGTAAAAACCAACATTGGGATCACGCTCATTCACTTTTATTGAAAATTGAAAAAATTAAAAACCGCTAAAAGAGTGAACGCTGAATTACTTTATTGAAAATTGACGTAAAAACCAACATTGGGATCACGCTCATTCACTTTTATTGAAAATTGAAAAAATTAAAAACCGCTAAAAGAGTGAACGCTGAATTACTTTATTGAAAATTGACGTAAAAACCAACATTGGGATCACGCTCATTCACTTTTATTGAAAATTGAAAAAATTAAAAACCGCTAAAAGAGTGAACGCTGAATTACTTTATTGAAAATTGACGTAAAAACCAACATTGGGATCACGCTCATTCACTTTTATTGAAAATTGAAAAAATTAAAAACCGCTAAATGAGTGAACGCTGAATTACTTTATTGAAAATTGACGTAAAAACCAAGATTGGGATCACGCTCATTCACTTTTATTGAAAATTGAAAAAATTAAAAACCGCTAAATGAGTGAACGCTGAATTACTTTATTGAAAATTGACGTAAAAACCAACATTGTGATCACGCTCATTCACTTTTATTGAAAATTGAAAAAATTAAAAACCGCTAAATGAGTGAACGCTGAATTACTTTATTGAAAATTGACGTAAAAACCAACATTGGGATCACGCTCATTCACTTTTATTGAAAATTGAAAAAATTAAAAACCGCTAAAAGAGTGAACGCTGAATTACTTTATTGAAAATTGACGTAAAAACCAACATTGGGATCACGCTCATTCACTTTTATTGAAAATTGAAAAAATTAAAAACCGCTAAAAGAGTGAACGCTGAATTACTTTATTGAAAATTGACGTAAAAACCAACATTGGGATCACGCTCATTCACTTTTATTGAAAATTGAAAAAATTAAAAACCGCTAAAAGAGTGAATTTTGAATTACTTTATTGAAAATTGACGTAAAAACCAACATTGGGATCACGCTCATTCACTTTTATTGAAAATTGAAAAAATTAAAAACCGTCAAAAGAGTGAACGCTGAATTACTTTATTGAAAATTGACGTAAAAACCAACATTGGGATCACGCTCATTCACTTTTATTGAAAATTGAAAAAATTAAAAACCGTCAAAAGAGTGAACGCTGAATTACTTTATTGAAAATTGACGTAAAAACCAACATTGGGATCACGCTCATTCACTTTTATTGAAAATTGAAAAAATTAAAAACCGCTAAAAGAGTGAACGCTGAATTACTTTATTGAAAATTGACGTAAAAACCAACATTGGGATCACGCTCATTCACTTTTATTGAAAATTGAAAAAATTAAAAACCGCTAAATGAGTGAACGCTGAATTACTTTATTGAAAATTGACGTAAAAACCAACATTGGGATCACGCTCATTCACTTTTATTGAAAATTGAAAAAATTAAAAACCGCTAAATGAGTGAACGCTGAATTACTTTATTGAAAATTAACGTAAAAACCAACATTGGGATCACGCTCATTCACTTTTATTGAAAATTGAAAAAATTAAAAACCGCTAAAAGAGTGAACGCTGAATTACTTTATTGAAAATTGACGTAAAAACCAACATTGGGATCACGCTCATTCACTTTTATTGAAAATTGAAAAAATTAAAAACCGCTAAATGAGTGAACGCTGAATTACTTTATTGAAAATTGACGTAAAAACCAACATTGGGATCAAGCTCAATTACTTTTACTGAAAATTCGGTTCCACGCAACGGTTTCACCGGGTTTCATTCACGATCCAGCAAAACATCAAAACAATTAAAACCCTACCTAGTCGCGTATCGGACTTGTTTTTTTTTGTTAGCTTCAATAAGATTCTCTGAAAATGAGAAATACCTATTTAATTAATAAGCGTCTTATATACCCTTAAAACGCGATGAAAATGATAAGTGATACTGCAACATTGATGCCACCTTTGAAAGGAACGAAGATAAAAGGATATTTAAACATTACGAACGTACGAAAAGAAGTCCATTCGAGACTTATGTCACATCTACACAATTTAGAAATTATATACTCCGATTTTCGTAGAATACTACGCCATAAACCCATAAACAAACTAAAGTGCCAGATGTCTCAAAATTGAAAATCGGCTGGATGTCTCAAAAAAATATAAATTGCCCACATGCCTCATTTTTTAAAAAAAAGAAAGCTGAGACATCTAACCGAATTCGGCTAGATGTCGCGAATTAAAATTGTGAGAATTTATAATGTCAAGAATTAAAATAACAACGACACTACTCGAAGCACAAAGAAGCCGCTCTCTCGAATCATTTACATACAAACGGCGAAAACGATGGCTGGTATTAGTAATTCGAATAGAATAATCAGCGGGCAACCGTCAAAATATTTACTCGTCAAACTTAGTTTATTAAGACAACAATTAAAACAACTATACACGATTTATTCGACTAAGTAGAAAAGAAGTAAAACAAAATAAAATAAAAAAACGCTCGGTATATTCGGTAATCGGTATATCACTGGTCACATCCGTATTCCGCACTGCTCGCATTCCCAGTTGTACTCTCGTACTCGTACGTATTTTCATTCACGTAACCGACATAATCCAACTCTGGGTGAACGACGAAATCGATAATCGATAATTATAAATAAAACATCTTACGGCGTAATCGACATTAAAATTATCTATCACAATGACACTAAATTTTACAAAAACTGAAAGAAAAAACAAAATAAGTCGCATAAAACTAGAAAACAGACGACAAACGAAAAGCGTATAGCGAATGTACGTTTGTAAAACGAAAGAGGCGCTCTTCGTGTTTGTAGCCATCTACCCATCCGCATAACCTACCAGAGTACGCAAACTACCGAGAGCACCAGTAAAGTTAACGTATGAGAAAAACGAGAGCAACGAAATGCGTGCGCCAAATCTCATTCGACAAACAACATTCGAGTACCCAGGTATAAAATTATAGGTACCCGCTTATTCTCACTACGCAATATCGACGATTCGACGCGACTTGGTAACACGATAATTGGTCGGTAGTTGGTCGGTAGTTGGTTGAAAGGTGAATAAAACTGCCGCACACGCTGCGTTTCGTCAGCTCGTTCCACATTTTCTCACTATTCGTATTACACGCATTCACGTATTCACGTATTCACGTATTACACGCATTCGCACTTCAATTCTTATTAGATTTGAAAGACGTATTAAGAACGATGGCTTGGACTTCGTCGGGTAATCGATGTGGATTGGTGACGGCGTCAGTTTTTGCGCTCAGATGACGTAACGCATTTAGTGCAACTGCCAAGTATGAAAGGAAGGAAAAAGAAAAAAGAATTAATAATGTTGAAAAGTGTCACGTACTTTGAGAACGATACGACGAGGACGAAGAACATACTGGGTCTGAGATCAACCAAGGAGCAATATTGTTCGGCCCACTGAATGGTCGTCCGACATAAATCCTCGAAGCTCGAAGTAGAAACGCTGGCATTGAAAGATACGAGAAGAGGTTGAACAATCAAACTCAACTGCGATATTTATATTAAGGACAATATCGAAAGAATAACGAGTGGGTTAAATACGAGTACAAGAGGTAATTTGTGTCCTTCGTAAACGACGGCGAAGGAGAACAAATTCAATTAAACGTACCGTGGGTTACGACGAGGTTAAGATTCGCGAACAAAAATAATGACGAACGATATTATTGTACTCGTAGGTACGTGTACCTACTCGTCCGTATACCACGACCGCTAATCGATTTCAGACGATTCGCAGCGGCAGAAATGACCGTCGTAATAATAAGTTACGACCTTGGACCGAATCATACTCCGAGTAGGTGGTCCTCACCAATTCAATCGCGACCGGGAGTAGGCCTAAAAAGTTTTTCATCTCACGATCGCAGAATTCTAAAAATACCAACGTCGCGTCGCAAACTTGCGAAAAATACTCGAGTACGAGTACGAGTACGTAGACGTACAGCATTTACACGCGACGCGACGCGACGTCATTTTCATCGTTTGGCGCGACAGTTTCTCCTCCTTACTCCTACTCTTCTTACTCTTACCGAGCGTCTGACCGTTTGGCAGAAACTTAATACGCGAGAGCTGAATGGCAACTCCGCCACAAGGCCAAGCAGCGAGTAGACAAAATAATGCGTAGGTATTTTTAGAACGCTCCATCGATGACACTCGCTGCGACGGTTTCGAATTCCATTTTGAACAGATTAACACGAAAGAAAAACCCTCTAGACGAAAACTTTTTCACAAATAAAATAGAGTACGAGTACGATTAGACGACGGGCGTAAAGAAACGTCAGCAAAGTCTTACGGACGAGTGGACGAGTCAAGTGCCCACTACTTGGAGCAAATTTGAAAAAAAAACACCCAGTTAATACGATAATTCGTAAAAAAAAAAAAAAAAAAAAAAAAGTAACAACATCGCATTCCAACCTGTTTCGGTACTTATTATTAAAACATCGGATCAGCTAATAGACACTTATAGGGAGTCAAATCGAGCAACTACGAGTCGAGTGTTCGCTCAGATGATGCGACGACGTTGCGGATACGCCTTAACGCGAATAAATTCGACGAGAAATTAGCGATAATCTTTTTGGGACTTGACAGGGTTTCCACTGGGGCCAGCGAATCGTTTCGATTTGAAAAATGAGGTTTTCGTTGCAAACCTCGGCATCTTCGTGCCTCTTCTTCTTCGACTTATTTTTCTTCCACGCATCGTACGTATCGCAACACTCGTAGGTACTCGCTTTAAATTTCTCTTACTCGTATTATCGCTTTTAAATAAACCGTAATACGAATTTCAATTTTCACGCTCGCTTACTCGGCTGAAATTTATACCAACTTACGAATATACCGTTCGACGTACGTCGAGATGTTCGACGTTGAAGCCGATCTACTCCAGGGTTCGTCTTCGAGGGTCGCTAAAAGGTCGAGAACGCTTTTAATTCGAAGGCATTGCGAGATTCGATGACGCGCTGGTAGGAATCAAATTTACACGTAGGTCATAGGTGGTACGTCGAATGTCGGGTTTGATAAGAAGATCCGATAGAATATGGTACCGGGTGCGCGTACGCGTATCCGATTCCAAGGGTTCGCTTACTTACGATTAGCACGAATGAATGTATTTGTAGCTCGATAATGGCGATTCGACAGACTACTCGATCGCGCGGATTCGATTCGATTCGATTCGACCAAGCTGAAATATATTTTCCAAGATAGTTACGAAACTCGACTCGGGTCAAAGTCGCTATTATAGCGCTCGCCTTAGGTCGATATTTGAAAGCCGAGCGATAAGAATATCTCGCGACATGGTCACCTTCACCTACGCGGCCGCTATCGAATCGTTTTCGCTAGAAACTCGCCGCGTTAAAACTTTTCTCGTCTTCGCTATGACGAGTACGAGGAGTATTTGTACGAGTAATTTTGGAATTGAAAGGATACGATCCAAAATTTCCAGTTCTGTTTCGTTCTTTCTCGAACGTATTCGTCGAACAGTTCGTTCATTTTATCCGCTTTGTGACCAGATACGGGAGCACCGGTGGCAGGTAGCATGGACTGACAATTGCTGAAAATGAACAAATAAAAGGGCCTCAATGCGAACGTACCAACCAGCCATAGGCGGCGGAAGCATATTTCATGCGAGGCGAGGCGGACAAGATTTGGGCTCAACATTGCGCCCCGTTTTCGACGCGTCAACGATTTTGTTTTCGCAACGAGGAGAGAATTCGGGAAATTCCAAGTTGACGCGACGGAGAGAATCGATTTAGTCGACCAAAACGCAAAACGCAAATCGCTCGAGAACGAGCCAACGCTGCCTGCCCACGTTCTGTTTTACTCGTATAAATTATGCCAAATTTCAAATTTAATTTAGTCGTTGTTGGTTAATCTACTATCGCGAATACGATGGCGATCGATTGAAACTCGCGGTTTTCTTCATTTCCACAACTGGGAATACGAGCGAGGCGCACCGCTAGAAAAGCGCCGAACAGCGACCGAAAACCGACGATTTGAGAATAGTCGGCACGAATCGTCGACTACTCGCGGTTAATCGAGACGAGTCGAACGGACATTTTAAGCGGTTATACCATACTATACTCGTATCGTCCGAAATAACATTTTCACACCCAAGTTTTTCATCATTTCAAACTCTTTTCCTTTCTCTTGGTTCAATTTTCGCATCATCCCTCCCCCCCCCCCTCCGGCCCTCTTAGACTTCAAACGAGGGAGCGTCGTAGCCTCGCATCTCGCCCTTGCGCCCCTTCGATTCTACCTTCGCCGATAGCAACCTCCGGCGAAATCGGAAATACGTGTACGGTTGTACGCTTACCTAATGGCCGAATTGAGCGTATCGACTTCTTGTTTCAACGACTCGATTTCCTCGCGCAACTGAGTCCTTTCGCTGCGAAGCTGTTGGATGTATTCGGCGCCCTTCTGCAACATGGCAGCTTTACTCATCTGCAACGATACGAAAAAGGATGAGCATTTTACCGGTCAAGCTGACCGACCGACCGACCGACCGAAACCGATTAATAAAAACGACAGCGGTTGGCGTTGGCGTTGGCTTACATTACCTTCGAGTTGGGATTCTGCACCAAATGTGGTATCAGCATATGCAAGGTATCGAAACCATTTTTTATATTGCACCGCCGCTTTTGTTCGGCGTTGATGTGACAAACTCTACGGTGCTCCTGCGAGTGAAAATAAAATCGTTTTCAAACTTGGAAAACCGACACCGTCGCGTCGCGTCGCCTCGCGTCGTATCGTTGGTCAACACTTTCTCATTCTCGTACGACTACGAACGGCTATTTATCGATTTTATCCGCGTTTCGAATACAGTAATTTTTTACTACGTACGTACTTTGTAGGGTGTTATAGAGGAGGACTTGGTGGTAGGCGAAGGCGGCGTTCCACGAATGGGACTTCCAGAGGCCAATGGAGATAAACTCAAACTTTCGCTCGTTGACGGAGAACTCGGATGTTTGGGACTTTCGATCGTGGGCACGTTATTCATTATCTACGAACAACCGAAAGATTTGGTATACTCGTACGCGGTACGTAAGCCGAGTAGCGAGTAGTACTACGAGTACGAACAAACATTACGTCGACCCGAATCTAAAGTCTAAACCAAAGTCCGCCGCGAGTCTCGACGACAAATTATCACCCAATTTTTTGAGCAACTAGGCGCCGCGCCGAATCGGCTCGAAAACTTGAAAATCGACGATAAATTCTCATCGTCAAAAAGCTTTTTCAACCCAACAGCCACTACGCGTCCGTAATTCGATAAAAACTGACAAATTTATGTACCGAAAACGGAAGCGTCTGCGCGCATGCTGCGAAAAACGAAGAGCAAAACAAACCAGGAAATTGAACGGGCGCGTTTCTAGTCGCTTTCAGAATGTTTTCGCGGCGGAATTTTTTCAAATTGGGCTTTCCAGGTAGCCCGGGTGGAAAATTACGAAAGAAGCGGCGCTTAAGAAATTTTTCTAAATTAATGGAGATTCTTTCGACAAGATGACGCGAGTATAGTCTCGACGAAAACTAAATACGTACAGGCGGGCGCTTCGTTATACTCGGTAGTCGGTACTAAATATCGAAAACCAAAAACTACAGTTTAATGGCTCGCGATAACGAGCCAAATTGACGAGAAAAAAATTAAGTCGCTCGACAAGGTTCTAGCCGAGTGCACCGGCCATCGTACTCGTGTATTCGCAACGGAGCCAAGTCGCGAATACGAGTCGATTTTAAAAGAAAAGGGGGAAAAAAATGAAGCGTTTTAACGCGGTAAGACGAGAAGAAAAATACACGTACAGAGTGTGGCAATGTGCGCTATACGTACTTGCGAAACGGCCGAAGAGTCGACGTCCATGGATGCGCGAGTCGGTTGATTACCGGTGAAAATGAAAGGTGCGACCGAGCCGGACGTTGAAAGTTGGCCAGATGGAATAATTGCCGTCTGATAGTTGCCCGTCGATGCCCACGTTTGAACGTGGCTCGCAGAGTTATGGTACTTTTCATAGGCGCTTTTAGGTAAACACTGGGAGAGACGTCGACCAGACGCGTACGGATGCGGATGCGGATGAGCGACGTCGTTCAGCTTTTCCGCAATCGGACTCTTATCTGCGGAAAAATTCATTAAAGAGACGTCGTCGGCGCTGCAAACAAAAATACCGTTTCGTTTCGTTACTACGAGTACATGCGTCGGCAAACGGACACATGAAATTCTTTCACACCGAAGAAGCAGCTTCGAGTGGGACTAGTGGTTTGCCGCAAACTCACGTGGGCCGACTTTTGGCCCCGCCCGCCCGCCCGCCCGGCCACTCACTCACTCGCCCGCCCGTCCGTCCGTTTCGCAGTCCCCGAGGGGAGTACGAAAAATTTCCTTTTAGTCGGACCACCACTCGCGATACTTTTCAAAAATTTATCAATAAACCCATTCCGCTTATAGCATTATACGCGTTGCTTCCGATAGATGAAATCGAAAATAATAAAATGAAAACTGAAAAGCGAAAGAAACGTTTACGAACTCGTGTAATCGAGTGAGGAATCGGAGGACGAATGATCTTCATTACGTTATCGCCTTAGCGTAGTGAGGACGATCGACTAATAATTATAGCGAGGTATCCGCTTAAAATATACCAACGACCGGATTTCTATTAAAAATGGTCAGTTTCGAGATTTTACTCGGAAATTACAGACACGTATCGTCCATCTATAAAATTTCATTACTATTCCAATTCCGATTGAAATTTTCTTGAATTTGATAAATGCGGGAAGGCGAATACGTACGAGTATTACGAAATAACGAACTCGTACAACGGTATCTAGAACTTTCGATAAAGTGGAACCTCGTAGCACGGAAGGCGAGAGTCAAACCTAGTTCCTCGGGCAATAAATATACCTACAGTATTTCCCCGATGCGACGTACGAATTCGTTTTCGAATTTAGACTATCGGATTCGAATGAAGACGAGTGGTGCCTACACGTACAAAACAAAACCGTCCAGTTACGAGTAATAGAAGGAAGAAAATAAGACGAGCGACTTTGGGATCGACCATACGTTCCTATTTTTTCGGCATTTTTTGCAGTGTGAAAATATTTTACGGCCGCGAGTCGATTAATGAAATTTGTAACGTTTTTGCCCAACGATCAACTCCGAACTGACGGGCGTACGTGGATTTGGCTCGATTTGTTAAGGAGGGGCTGTGGGCGGGCGATAAAAAAAATTATTATACGTTACGAAATACTCGTAGGGTACGAAAAAAATGAAAAATAAAATAAATAAATAAAGCGATAAGAAGTGGTAATTTAAAAATTGACCAAAAATACGAAAGAGAAATGAAAAGATTTTTAGTCAAAAAGTTGGTACGCGACGCGACGCGACGCGACGCGCTCACCTCTGACTAGATAACGATGGAATTCTCGGTTTGCAATAACCGACCGGATTCGAGGTCGTCGACAAAATATGGTCCGGAGTACGAGATCGTCGTCCCAGCAAGGCGGCGCAATACGGCACCTGACGATGGCCGTTGATGACGTAACAACCGCGCGAGTCGTAGTTGGGCGTACCGCAACACGACGCGTTCGACGGTGGATAGGCCGAGTGGTAACCGTGCGTCGCTGCAAACGAGCGCAATTTTACACATTAAAAAAATTAAAACGTACTCGTACGCGACAAAACGAAACGCAAAACCGTCTGCCGTCACGAACGAGCAGACCCGTAGTCGCGGCGGCGTTCGTTTTCCCATCATTTTCGAAACACGCGTCAACAAATTACCTACGGGCTACGACGCAATACACGCAGGTACGGTAGAATACGATCGCGCCGTAATAAAAACGACTCTTCTAACCGCAGTCACCAGTGTACCTACCGCTACTTCGCATACGGACTGACGGAGCGATCAAAAATACGTAGGTACCTACTCGTACATGGTCCGCACGTTCCAAGATTGCCAAAAACGGATTGCGGTTAGCGGAGCTGCCTTCGCAGACGAAAACGAAAAGGTACTCCTCGACACATTCGGCGCCAATAGAAATGGCCGCGCTGTCGATTTTACGTTCTCGTTTCTAATCGCACTGATCGATACGGTACTTGAAATTACCTAAATGGATATTATGTATTTCGACGACGCGACGCGACGATGTACGCGAATTTCGAGTTGCGTTTTTGGCAATATTAAAGCGAACAGATAGGAGAGTATACTACTATCGAATAAACGTCTCGAGAATAACGCTAATGCTATAAATCAGACGGGTAATCGATAGAAGAACTAATATACACATACACTACGTATTATCGGCTTCGGTTTTCACGTTTTTTCTACGCTTTCAACTTTATTTCTTCTTTTTTTTTCAAAAAAAATTGATACGAGTACGTGTACTCGTAGTATCGGCTTTCAGCGCGGGAAAAGACGGAAAAAACTTACGCGCTAGCAAAAACTTGCCGCCTTTGCCGAAATTTCGTAAGCCGTGGCTCGCACGAATGTTTAGCTACGAACCTGCTCGTACTTGGCAATAGCGAATCAGCTCGTATTTTCGGTCCAACTATTTATTTAAAATTCTATTCGACGGTTGTAAGCACACCCTGTGGCATTTAAGCGCCTCGACTACGATTACGATCACTCTTTTCGCCACATAACCGCGCGCCCATTCGAAACAGGTACGCGAGTAGTTTGAAAGAAATAACGCCAAATTAATACGCATCTTCGAGCGACGACGGAGCGTAAAAAGAGATAGGCCCGAACCGTCGCCTCGTAAAGCGGCAAAATGGTATAGGTAATATTATACGCGAGGCGTAAGTAGGTACAGTAGGTAACCAGGTAGCTACGTGTATACGAAATACGAATTAGGTAACATCGACTAGAAAAATGTGAAATAAATACGAGTAGGTACGTGCGCGTACACGAACCTGATTCCGGTGCGCATTGATCGTTCGATACGTAACGGCCCGGATTCAAAATCAAGTTAGAACCACTTCGTGATCGTCCACGCTGAGAGAGCTGTAAACAAAAACAAAAATTAATACGATATCGACAGATTGGCGGCTACAGTTGCAAAACACTTCTAATTAAGTTGGCAAAATATTGTGCGAGGCGGACCATAGCCCGCTAATTTCGCCACTATTTTTTTTTCTTCATTTTTTTTCCCCCTTCGAGTTCCGCGTTATTTACCACGTTTCTTAATAAAAGCCGAGTTTTATACTACAGTTCTTGCCGAACTTAAATATTCAACTGACACAGAATGAATCCTCCAAGCCCTTTCTTTTTTTTTTCGACGATTCAAACATTTGCTGCACGTCTCAAAAAAGAGATGATCGGGACACTTCGAGTACATACGGTTTTGAAAATTAAAATAAAGAAATAAAGAAAAAAAAAAAGAACAGAACGAAACGAAACGAAACAAAAAAAAGACTGCGAGAGCAAAGAGGATAAGTTCGAGTCGAGGACAACAACGTACCTAACTATCTACGTGTTTGGCGAAAAACTTGACTCGTAAAAGTAGAACGGCAAAGAGCAAACCTCGCGAAAAAATTAAATGTTGGCCGCAGCCGCTGACCACGGAAGCCATTTCGTAATTTACTCGGGCGTAGCGTAGGTCGAAACGAATCGCGGCTAAAGGACGATGCAAATGCAAATACTCGTACGAGTATTAATGAAATTCGCAACATTTTCGCATTAACCAGTCGGATTCGTCGAATACCGTGCGCTGTCGCCCGTTGTTGAAAATCGTAATTCGATGTTCGGCGGTAACGTAACGTAACGTAACGTAACGTAACGTGACGTAACGTACCGTAACGAAGAAAAATAATTATAATATCGATAAGAACGGGGAGCTACTCGTATTTGGCAACGTCGTTCGAACGGGGTGACCGGCCATCGTACGTATTCGACTATTTACCTACCTCGTAGAACAGCGTAACCGAGTACGTGGTTACGCACACCGTAATATACGAGTAGTAATGTCGAAAGAAATGGAAAAAACGAAAATACGAGTACGAAGGCGTCATAAAAGTAGCCGAGTATCGCGTACTCGTACTGTAAGCTGTCGAGTATCACCTTGGGCACGACAAATAATTCCTCCTCGCAAGGATTCGCCGTCGAATTAGCAGCTCTCAATGACCTGGACGTGGTGGACAAAATCTTGTAATGGCTACTCGAAGTGGGATTGTATTGCGACGACAAATTCGAGGTCGGAGCGCTGTACGACATATTCGATTCGTAAGCGGAATAGTGATGACTGCTGGTAATGGAAGAGTTGTTGTTGAAATTTATGGCTATCGGCGACGACGCGCTCCTGCGAAATGGAGAAATTAGAGAAATTAGAGAAATAGACAAATAGAGGATCGTACGAGTGCGAGAAAATTATGCGACTCGAAGGTCGTAATTTGTGGGCGCGAGCGTGGGTCGAGCCTTTTTGCCATTTTTTTCAATATCCATTCGAACGAACGAGAATGGCCTCGACTTATCGGGACGAATGAATTTTGAAAGACGCGACGCGTTGCCAGACGATCGACACGCGATCGCTTCTGTACCGAATTTCGCACCAATTTTCAATTCACACCGCACTGCCGCAGTGGTATCGGAACAGGGACTTGACTCGACTCGAGTCGACTCGACTCGGATAAAAATCATGTTTTGGAACTCGACTCGGGTCCGCCGAAATGTTCATGTAGCGTATGTAAGTACGTACTTGCCCACGTAACGAATTCGCATTCGCCGTATTCGAAAAAATACCGAAAATAAGCGACGATAATATCGTCCGGAATTTCAATTGAAAAACTCGACGAGTTTTTATTTAACGAGCGCGTGATTTTTGGTCCGCTTTAATTAAAAAATCTGTAGACGTGAGACGTAGTTAGAGGTGTATCTACGGGGCGACTGAAATACTTTTTACGAGCACGAGGTTACTCGAGTATGAAACGATTATAGCTACGGAATTAGAAAAGGGAAAACGTGAAAACGTGAAAACGTAAAAACGTGAAAACATACTTGGCAGCCGACTGATGAGGATGAGAGTAATTAATGGCGACGGATTCCTGGCCAGAATGAAGTTGTTGATAAGTCGAAGTCTGAGTCTGATAGGAGGAATAAGAGCCGTTGTCGTTCGGGCGGTGATTAGGGTACATCGAATTCGTACTCTGCTCGCCGTACAGATGGCTGCCGTTGTTGGAGCCGTCGTTGTTGGCGGCAACGCCGCGATAAGACATTTTCGAATCGAGAGCGTTTTGAGAGACACTCAGCTGCAGCGGCTGATCTTGTTCGCACTTGACGAAAAATTTTTGCTGCACGCTTTGGTCGGCCGGTGGGGTGGTCTCCATAGCGGTGGCGCTGTTGTGCGAGTAGAAAGCCGACGACGATGACATGTCCTCGTAGTTGACGTTCAGCGAGCGATAAAGGTCGTCCGATGGGTGATATTCTTCGGGAACGGAGGGTAACTTGGACGAGGGCGACAATAAATCTGAAAAACGACCGAGGAAAAATGCGATCGATATAACTTGGCAGAGAAATACGTGAAATACGTATAATACGTAGGTCTACGAGTAATTGTAATCGCGGCGCTTTCTTTCTAGTACTCGTACTTTTTGAACCGACTCGCCGTGGACGCCGAAATTAAATTGCGAAACGCGAACGGCGAACGAGTCCGTTTTTATCGATTTTCACATTTCGGCAGGATTATTCGTTTAATCGATTACACTGGCGGCGTCGACTACACCACTCGACTCGCACTTGGTGCGCCTACAAGCCTCGTGTACGGTATATCTGCAACTGGTTTTAGACGGAACCGTGGATTGGATTTGCAGGGCGGCGCGTTTGCCTCGCCCTATTCATCCGTCGCGTCGCATCGGCACTTGGGCGCTGCAATATATGGCCGAAAGCGTAGTCACTCGTACGAGCATCGTCTCGTCTCGTCTCGTCTCGTCTCGTCGCGCTAAACGCGACCAACTCGTGTTTATCGCTGTCGCTTACAGCTTCTACATATATCTATACTTGATACTTATATTATACCGGACCTATACGTACGAGTATGTATATCGTCGACGATATAGTGCGTGAGATATTGGAGACGAAAAATAAAAATAAAAAGAAAGAAAGAAAGAAAGAAAGGAAAGAAAAAGTCGAATCCGAAGTAACGCCGCTCGCATGTGCTGGATCGGCAGGGTGGAAATCACCCAAAAACTAGCAACTATTACCGCGTAATTTGTACAGCCAGTTCGTTCGGATGAGACGTCATTACAACTGTCTCGGCGAGGCGAGCGGCGGAGAGGGGAAGCGAGAAGGGACTTGAGAATTACCGAGCTCGTTCGTCTGCCGAGGCAGCAGAAAAACTTTGGCGATGAAAGTTGAAACGGTTGAAATACGTACGAGACGGGTATAATTATTATAGGTATACTGGTAGCACCTACTCGCGTAGTCTACGACACGGACACTCACCTTGCAGTGGTTCGAGCATGATGTCCATATAATCGTCTAGATTAGGCTGCAACTGAACCAAACTTGGCTGAATAAAATCGGCTAAACTGGCACCGCGAGCTGAAAAATATTCGTACCGCGTTAGGATCGAATCGAAGAGTAAAGTGCAGAATTTTGAAATATGTATCCGAAAACTACGAGTACGAGTAAAAATGGTTTCGGTTTCGGGTTCGGGTTCGGGTTCGAGTTCGACTGTCGCCGCGTTACGACTCACGACATCCGTGTGAAACAGGGTCGGGGTCGGGGTCGGGGTCGGGGTAGGGGTAGGGGTCGGGGTCGGGGTCGAGATCGGAGTCGGGTCGGCATAATTGTAATAATCGAGTCTCCGATCCGAGTTTTTCCAGACGGGCGCGTTAAACGCAAAACGCACATTCACATTCTCAGCTCCAAAGCTCACACGCGGGAAAATGAACTGTTTTGTCGGAGGAGAATTTTACATTTCACAGCGAAAATATGTTAAAAAGGTACGTCGCACCTAGAACTACGTATTACGTATATTATAACGAGCGCAGGCGCAGGTGGTGGCGGAGGTGGCGGAGGAGGCGGCGGCGGCGGCGGTAGACGACTGGAAAGTGGAAAACTTTGAAACCGATTCGAACGGAACGATAGGAAAACTATTTCCACGAGTTGAACGGCACGCGTTGCCCATGGCAGGGTGTGGTACGAGCAGAATAAACACGGGATAGGAAAAACGAGATTTTACAAATTTTATACGAAAAAACATGGCTCTTGGAACACGCCGATGCGCAGTAGCGTTCATCTTCGTCTTCGTACTTCGTTAATCGTTTTGGCAGACGTTTTCGCAGGAGCTACCGGCGTGTACTCGTACTCGTACCACCGAGGCAACCCAATATACTCGTACGCGTACCTATCCCAAGGTAAAATAAAATGCGAAGCGACTCGACACGACGTTTTAAGATGAAAAATCTCGACGAAAATTCGCATTTCACGTGCGTACAGCTACGCATAACGCAATCCTAATCGAGTCTCATCTACTGGCTTACGGGTCCAGCTTTCATACTCGTACGTGTAATACGAGTAAGAAGGCGCTCGTTTTATTTAGGTACATTTTACGCGCCGAAAGACATAAGTAAACTCGTAATGTTTCGACTTTTTTTTTTTTTTTTTTTTTTTTTCCAATAAGAAAACGGTAACGATTCGAGATTTATTGCAGATATTCTTAGTACGAGTACATAATTATGTGTACCTACACTAAGGTGTGTATTTGTCGTACGTTTAACCATCTGCGATGGAACAGATACACGTACACGTATATTGTACGGCAATTTCATCTACGAGTATAAATTTCGAATTGTGCCCGTTTTCACGTAAAAATAGGTAAGTAGTGAAAATTACGGCGGAAATTTAGTTTTCAGCGTACGCGCTAAATACATTTTACCTTAACCACTCGTTACGTTCAGTATTTAGCTAACTCGTATGGTAGCAAAGAAAAGCGAAAACCTCCGCGCCAGTCAGAGACAAGCCGAAGGCGAAGAATAATACATCGACTTTGGCCGAGATTTCTTGTGGCGCGGCGTGACGTGGCGGGGCGGGGCGCGCCACACTGGCTGAAAAGTGACGCGACCAGCGGCGGATTGCGATATGCCGGCGTGGCGTAAGGTGAAAAAGACGAAAGTACAAAAACTGAAAAACTGAAAAAAACTGAACGCATTCGTTCGTCAATCGTCGTCGGATCTTGAAAATTTTTTTCACTTTTTCACATTTCCAGCGCGTTTAACGGAAAACAGAAATGAAAATTCATAACCGGGACTAGTTTTAAATTACTCGTTCTTCGAATGGGCCGGAGGGATTAAGGAATAAAATGTAACGTGCCATCGGATCGGCAACAAAAAATCTTTTCGTAGCCTACGATTTAAATAAATTTTCTTCTCAACGTGTACCGTACCGTACCGTACCGTACCGTGCCGTACCGTACCGTACCGTACCGACTATACTCGTACAGGTACGCGATTTCGGGCGGGAAAAATTTATCCGCACGTACTTAATTATACGGCCGAGCATAAGCGTAACATACCGAAAGGCTCGCGCAAGACTTACAGCGCAGCGCCTCCTTTATTTTACGCTACGCGTACTCGTAAATATGGCGTTGGCCAAATTTCAGCTTATTCTAAATATGTATTTAAGAGTACGCGACGCGACGCGACGTACGAGTAATTACTCCGTTCGAAATAAGATGCTCGCGGACGCGGCCGAGTGTTTCCACACGAGGCGACGCGACTCCAAGTTTGCTTCGTTCGCGCATACACCAACGTAGTCGATTATGGGTGAACTCCGCATTCTTCGTGCGAACAAAACGTGACGCGATTCGCGGTTACATTTGGTCGCAGGACAAAAAAGTGCGCGACGGATTGCGGCGTGAGCATGTTAGCATCTCATTTCCAACGTACGAGTCGTATAGAACCATTTTTCAGCTAACTTTTAAAGGAATGACGACGATGTACTCGTACGCCATCGAGCGACAGCGAGCTTACTAATCGTAATGAAATTAATTCCAGCCCCACCGAGATGTAGAATGGTCGTCGGAAACACGGAGGCACGTAAATTCGAGTGTAAGGTATTTAATATTTGCTAGAGTTACCGGCGGTATTTCGACGGCACCGGACATCTCTCACATGCAGTCGACCAGTGGCGACTATGGAAGAAATCAATTTCCAAAAAAAAACCAAAAAAAATGGACTTATCCCCTCGTCGCGAATCGCAGTTGAATTACTAGTATTTGTCGATCGAGTTCGAAGCGCTCTTAAAAGCGGACAAGTATTCGTATCGATCTATTCGAGCAAAGTATCGAGCTTAACGAACGCGTATATAATTACGAGATAACGCGAGGTAAAAGTTACGAAGCCATACAGACGCAACACAGAAAAGGGAAAACAAGAAAACTCGAATAGATAAGACAAAATTAAACGAATGTAATGGAATTTTTTTTTTTTGGAATCGAATCGAATCGATCAGAAAAAAACTGAAATAAGTATAAATTACGCGATAACGAAAAAATAAAAAATAAAAAAATATATATACATCGGTATTATATTAAACGCCATCGTTCAATTAGAGAAAAAAGATGAATTCGGTCGAAAGCCCTTTTAATACGTACTCCGCGATGAAATTGCGCCCTCTCGAAAGCGAAATGATAGTACTCAATACACATCTGGTGAGTAAGGCATTTCGACCAGGGCTTCGGAATGAGTCAAGTGGCCACCAGATTTACAAGATACTTAATACGATGAGAAAAAAAAATAGAAAAGAAGAAAGAAAGAAAAACCATCTCGTGGTCGTAGTTCGCTATACGCTGCTATTATATCGACTATCGAGCAAGATATTATTTCCATTTCCCATTCCCAGTTCCGTCAGGACTCGATGTCTATTGAAAACTAGTCGATTTATAGACGCTGCGCTACAAATACTCGCAGAAATGAGAATCTATTCGATTATTTCTTTTTTCCGTTTTCTCAATGTTAAGCAACGAGAACATACGGATAAAAAAAAAATAGTAAATTTATTAAAGCGAGGCTTACCAAAGTACGATTTCTATGGGCATGGTCGATAAAATCGAGTAAATGAGAGACAAGAACGGCGGCGCGGTTCATAGTACATGTAAATAACACGTCATTGTTATACTTTTATATTATTTTGTTTCATTCGATTTTCTCCCCTAAAATTGTTTTAATGGAAATGGGAACGTACGAAACGAGTCTCAACGCAACGTATACGAAGCAACATCTTTCCGAAGGTAAGCAGTAAGCAGTAAGCAGTAAGCAGTAAGCAGTAAGCAGTAAGCAGTAAGCAGTAAGCAGTAAGCAGTAGGCAGTAAGCAATAAGCGCCGAGTACATTTTGTTAAAAAGTAGGTACTCGTAAACGCGTTACCCGGTGCCATACCGCGACAAATCAGCTCCATCAAAGTCCAACCAAAGATTAACGAATGGGCAGACGACCCTCTACGGATTACCGTGGTACCACATACAGTACCATACAAGGTCGTATGGTCCTGAACTATCTTTCAGAGAAATGACTTGAAAACCGGGAGTGTCGAAGACGATTAAATTTTACGGACCAATGTTATTACTTATTAGACTTATAGGGCACGTTGATACTACGAGTACAATACGCGTATAGTCTCGTCTAATAGTACCATCGTAATGAATTTTATTAATCCGATACTCTCACACAGTATCACGCCCGCGCAGTACAATACGTATAATATGCAGGTACGGTACTCGTACGTACTATCAACGGTTGAAACGAGCCTTTGGTAGGCCTACCTTCCAAGTTTTAAGCGATATAGTATCCTTCACAAACATATTCGACATTTCCGTGTCCAAGCATCTTTAGTATACGTACGTAGTACGAGTACCCATAGGTATGATATAATGCAGACGGACTGCTAATAACCAACTGCCACTAATACGTACTCGTACTCGTACTCGTACTCGTACATTTGTACATAATTATAGTTACGCCGCGTCGTTTGTTTTGCAAGTGATTTTACTTCTTTGTCGGAAAATTTGCTAAGCTTATTTTAACGGGCAAGAAGAAATTAATTTAGCCACGTTCGCGTACTCGGAGAAACGGTGTCCAAGTAGGTACGAACAATGAGAAATAATTTCGAGAGAGAGAGAGAGAGAGAGAGAGAGAGGGGGGGGGGAGGTTAAATAAGTTATAAGCGAAATGAAACGGCGGCGGAGAATATTGGGGAAAACAATTTGCCAAGTGCGCGGGACACTAGCCACCGCCATACGCACTTCGCTTCCGCCGTCGACCACTCTGGGAACGTCGATCGATTCGCCGTATTTTTATGAAATTCTAAGTGTAAGCCGAGTAAAAGCGCAGATACGAGTACAAGAGTACGCGGTAAATGATAATCGGGGGGGAACATACGTGGAAAAGGACGATAAGAAGCATCATTATCCTTTATCACTGGTTATCCAACGCGGACTTTTTATAGCGACACGAGCATACGACGGTAATGTTTGCGATAATTTTCACCAACAAAAACATTACGGAAGATTATCGTATCTTTTCCGAACAAAAACTGCGCGAGAGTCAGCACGACAAAACGGCGAAAAATGAAAGAAAAAATGTAAAAAGTTGAGAAACGACGCGACGGCTTGTTGTAGGTAAGGTACGAGTATTTGCCGTAAAAGTATAAAAATTCGCCAACAGCGCGGCAAAACTACGAGCGTATAAAAAACACGTTAGTATTTTCGCGTTCGTTATTCGACTTTGGCTTCTCTCGGCGCAGGAAGGAGAGAAAAAAATTATATTTAATTCGATATACGGTACTGTATAGTTGCGCGTACGAAGAACATCTCACAATTTTATCACGTTGAAGCAGAGATAACGAAGCGTTCAATTATCTAATCTGACGGTAATCGCCGTTGCCAATGTTACAGCCGCTTTCTGTACATACAAGCACTCAAATGTTCAGACAGTTTGATTAAGCAATACCTTCACGTTTGCAAAATGCGGATCCGATCGACGTTTACAAAATGTAAGTCAACAATTCGGTATCGTATACCGCCAGGCAGATACGAACTGCGTAACGTTACCGATATTCGGATTAAGAGTCCGTGTGCTGGGCGACAAAAACATTTAGCGACTCGAGAGATTGATAAGCGACCGCGTCGAAAATAAATGTCGGAAAATGGCGAGCGCGAAGAATAAGAATTACGGTTATTAGAAAAATAAAAGCCGATTCCGCGTGCGAAAATAATGCTCGCGCATTCGCCTCTCGAATTACACGACGCGGACGTAAAGCAGCGCGAATCGTGATAGAAGGTCTTTCGAACTACGACAACCGACAAGGCCGAGAAGAGTCTCGATTTGGCTTCAGCTCGGCAAGGCACGGCACCGACATCGGATCGAAAATTCGGAAACGAGACGCGACGTTCGAAAAACTGAAAAAGCCGACAGTAAGATAGCGAATCGCTCGAGTGACTAAGAAATTGCACCGTTGCAAGATTATATAAGGTCAGGCCGTGTCGGCTCGAATACGGTAGCGAAATTTTATTTTCCACCAGTAGTCCCAGTCGAAAAAAGCATTAGCCAAATTTGACAACCCCTAGCCGGTGAAAATGTGCTTGTCAAACTCGCACTGTTGACTGCCAACGTTCGAGTGGTTTGAAGAACAAATAACACACCATCGAGTACCCCTTCTCAGAACGTCGTATAACAAGAGTGGAGACCAAAATCGTGTTACGTCAAATTTTCAGCTTAAGGCTAAAGTAAAACGTAATGAAACGTGAAAATTATTTATAAAAAATACCACCGAGACGTTTTCAGTACTGTACGAGTACACGCTTTTGCGAAGAAAATACACGTACATCGCATCGTACGAGTATGCATGTAATAACCTAACGAATGTTGAAACGACGCTAGCAGAAAACGAAGAAATCATCGCGAGTTTGGTTATTGGTATAAGTGTATCGAAATTTCAGTTATTTTCTTTCAACTTTGGGGGCTTGGACATCACCTGTCCACACAGTTCGCTTATGAGAACTGGTTAACGATGCACACGCTGAAAAACTAATCGATGGCGAAAGCGTAACTAGTTGATCGTTGTATTTAATAATTTACTGGTAAAATCATTCTCTTTCCTGGAACAACGAGTTCTCACTTGGAGTTATAATTTTGATAAATTAAGAAACGAACCCGATTCGGGTAATAAATACGGAATGAGCCTGCCGTACAAATACCGACCGTACCTTATTTAAATAAAATACGATGGTCTAAACGGCTGAGCAGTCAATTTTACGAATCGCAATCAGGGCCAAGACTTCATCCGCGAGTCAACCACTCGACATCGACGACTGAAAATCTGCATTCGACTCGGATTCGGTTCCAACTTCTAACTGAATAGTACTTTCGGTAATACGATTGAAAACGAAATTGTAGGGCACTCTGTACCGTTCAAGAAACACAAGGCGCCAAACATTCGAAAAGACGCAACCATTCGTCATATCGATCACATTCTGAGAGAATATTCGCCAACTGACCAATTCGAGGGTATCGAGGGCATGGATTGGATTGCAAAATCCATCTTGGACACGAAGTAGATACATACGAGTATAATGGTCTTCCACAAAACTCGAGATAGCAACTCAAAAGAAAACGCTTCATAAGGGTGCCTAAACATCGGAATAAAATATGTATTTCAAAGTATATAAGATACTACGCGTACTACGGTGTAGATTTTGAAATTTCAACCCTCACAAAGACAATACGAAAAGTGAATCGATTAACACATCTTTGGGTTCTACGATGAAGAAAAATATCAGCGGTAAAGGAGAGTCATTGCTGAAAGTTGACTCGCCTGTCAACCAATACGAATCAATTAATTACAACAAAAAAAAAATGAGACCGATCCGATAGGACTTTCTCCCCGATTCCGCCGCACCTACTTTACATAGAAGCACTTGAAATTTAGTATTTCGTTTCCGCTTCGCTTCCATTTACTTATTTGTTTGTTCGGCAATTAAAAATCCATAACAAAAAAAAATTTAAGCTACTTAACGACGAATAATCGCTACAGACGTTGCGAAGTAATTTTCACATTGAAAATTCTAGTACCTGCCGCCTAAGAAGTGAATAACAAGATGTCGGAGCGATTAGACAACAGTTATCATTCGATAAAAATAAAATGCGAAAACTTGGGAGTGAAAAATGAACTAACCGGTGAGACTGACGGGTAATAAATGCTCGTTCTAAATGTTCAAGAATTTTTATAGCTTATCAAATTAGAGTTACACTTTACGCACGAGTCGCACGTTAGTAGATTTTCAACCAACAATGTTTTCCTCTAGGTAACGTAAAAAGTTGGGAAAAAAAAAAAATGCGAGAGTTTTCCAAGATATTTAACAAAATAACAATAGAGAATAATATCGTCTGTTTATCCTAATAATATTCTAAATAAGGGAAAGGAAAAGGAAGTTTATGCGCTTACAAGGGAACCACCAGAACTGTCCGACGCCAATCCTAATGAAACCCCGATTCATAAATTCTGTCCCTTACTCCGTTGAAAAAAATCCCACCAAGTCGGAAATTTTTTTTTCATATGTGATGCGATCAGAGAAACCATACACAAACCGGGGAAAATTTGGGAAAATTAAAAACGGCTTACAGCGATATAAAGTTGTTCGGGTCATCGAATATAATCAAAAATCCCGGGTTTGTGTATGGTTTCTCAATTCTCAGATCGCATCACATATTATGATTATGCCATTAATGCAAATTTTCAATTTTATCCACACCTGAAAATTTCAACAAGCTTATCTCGGATAAACAAAATATGGCGTTAAGATTTGGGTGAGGACATAATTTATCAGGGAGGTTTAATTAGGATTGGCGTCGGGACTGTTCTGGTGGTTCTCTTGTCAGACCCAAAACCAGAAGTTTATGAAGGGAATTTTAGCAAAATGCAAATACGAGTACGAATGTACAAAAATTGGTTATTATCAATATCAAGTTCTATTTTTGCAAATATCTCTATTGTGTTAAAATCAGTGCCGGATCCAGAGCTCCATTTTGCGGGGGGGGGGGGGATCCAAATTTTTTTCAAAGCATGGTAAATGCTAAAATGGTGAGATTGTTTTTTTCAGCATAAAGGGCGAGGGGTACAAGAAAATTGATTTTTTTGTGGATTATCGGTCTATTTTTTTTTTGGATTTGGGGGGATTCCCCCTCCACCGTGGATCCGCAACGGGTTAAAATTGTTATCACTTATTAGACCTCTTTTCTATGGTCCTTTAAAATATGTCAATTAGCATTCACCAGCCATATACATACATACTCGTACTCGTATAGGTACATAATAGAGCATTTTACGGGTAAATGAATTACTCTATTAAATTTGTCATTTGCACTCATCTGGTTTCAACAAGTGCTTCCATTGTAAACAAAAAAAAGTGTCGAATGATAATTCTTATTCTTATTACTCGTATTCGACACTATTTTCATACTAATATAAACCACAAATGGTATTGTAATTAAATAATAATGTTTCAGATTGAAAATTTAGAATTATCTTTAGAATGAACGAATGTACTCGTTCTAAAGCGTTGCGTACAAATCGAAAAAACTGCAGAATTGGCATCCAACTATGAGGCATTATATTAGAGCCTGGTTTACAAATCACAATGGGAATTTCGGTCTACCTTTTGCTTTTGCTTTTACTGATCAACCAATACGAGTGAAGAAAAAGTAATTAAAAATAAAATTGTTTCGTGTTGGTTGGTCGATTTGAAAAAGCAAAAGCAAAAAACAAAAGCAAACTCCCACTGTAAAATAGGCTTTCGTTTCTGCTGTAGACCAGCATAGAGACAAATAAAAAACAACAGCTCTCACTCGCTTTAAAATGATCGCAAGTACGAGTACAATAATCAGAATAAAAGTTACTATGAAAATAAGAAGAACGCTTTGAAACAAAATTGAGATCCGAAATCCAGACGGATTCGAGTCCGAATTTCTAGTTTTGGGACGGGTATTCGTAATCCGAGTTTTCAAAATACGCTAGTTCCTTTTTGGCTTCTTATGGTTTTTATTCGGCGAACAATGGGAGGTTATTTTGCAAAACTGAGCTCATGGTATGAAAGCACTCGTGATAAACTACACTGAAAATGGTCAGTATTTTCTCATCACAAAGTTTGGACTTTGGACTTGAACCGTGTAGGTTCTCGGGTACTAAGACAACAGAAAATTTTCTATCGAAACACTTGTAAAATTTTCATCATCATTACGGCATTTTTCAACTTCAAAAATGAATTTAGAAATTATTGATTTTTTTGAGCGAAAAATTACTGTGATAAATTCAACCATAAACACTAGGTGCGTATTTTTTTGATTCGTTCAACGAAATCGATATTTCTGAAACCAATTATTGCTGGAATAAGTCGGCATTAAAAAAAAACAAAAATGGTCACCGGCGCTCAAGTGTATCTCGCACTTACATTGCGACAAGTAAATATAAGTTCACGTCAAACTCAGGAATCAAGGTCTTCGCTATCGACGAGTTTCAATATGATTCACAGGGACCTGGGTAACCCAAAAGACTGCACACACGAAGGCATTTTACGACGACGACTCGCCACTACCAAAACATTAACAACAACTTGACTCTCTAGTAACCGGACTCGAGTAACAGGTATACCACATTTCTAAGCAATATTATACAGAATAATCTCTTTCAAGTACCAATTCATTCTTTCGAAGAGACAGGAGCACTCGAGTTACAAAGACTACGACGAATGACACGTAACTCCGAACAAAACACAATCTTCTAAAATTGGAAAATGAACATTCTTACCGATTTCTCGCGTATCCGGAAATGGGAAGGGTTGATTAGAGCTGAGTGTAGAGAACAGCGTATCGCTCATTAAGCTCATATAATCTTCATCCATCATCATGGTGGTGTTGACAACTGAATTCTGCGAATTCCAATCCATAATTCCATTCAACTGAAGAAGAAATAATAACGGATGTTAATTCGCTAAGAAATGCAGAGGGGAAAAAATCATGATTCGGAGTAAGCCAAATTTATGCGGCTAGTAAAACCAAATTTCACTGAAAATAAAGGATGCAACGCCTAGAAAAAATAGCGTACCTACTCCTTTAGTTTCAAATTAATAAGAATTAATTTTAATGTTTTACTAAGAGAATACAGGTACATATACTTGTACATGACATGAGTTTTCCGAAAGTGTAGGTAGGTACTTAAAATCTTACACGATTGATTTGCCCGATTCGGAAGGGGTACGAGGAGAGGGAGGTCGACGTAGATTTTTTCAATAATTTCTCGTAAGTAACCATGTTCCTAGCGGTTGACTCAACTTTATCCAGTCTTTCCCAGATAATACTGGCTTTGGATAAGCTAAGCAGACGTTGAATGGACATTTTCTCAAAGCGAGGGGTCCAATACTCACTTAGATGGGGTTCAAACGTAAACTAGCTTCAAAAAATAAAATGAAGTTGAAAAATGTAAAGTCGAACTTGGTTCAAGCCTACATTCCGCTAAAGTGAATATTATTAAATCCCACGCCAGCGGACGTTCGATCATATCAATATAAAAACAAAATATGTGTACGTTAAAAAATTGACTTAAAAAAAAAAAAAAATCCGAAATGAATGAATTTTCATCGATTCAAAGGCATCGTGTTTCATAGTGGTCAAACATGGTGATTTGTTTGTTCGCGGACTCACTTGTGAGTTATGTAATCTACCAGTGACTGATGTCCGATAGATTGCAGAACTTATCAATTGTAGGAAAATATCAACACATTATTACACACACTTATCACGAAAATCCCGAGATTTGAGAAATACACTTAGCCTTTACACTCGTAATGTTCATTTCATTTATCAAGTCAATTTAAAAAGTGATAAGGTACGTAATTTCAACGTTGAACGAACGGCCATTCGTTCTATTTGTCATTTCTGCTTCAAAGTATCGCGAAAGAAAATACTGATATGCGCACCATAACGTAAGGGAATTCGGCGCCGCGTTTCAAGTTGAAAATTGGAAACTTTTTTTTTTCATGCACGAGGTTTATCCACGGAATTACTTTCTTTGTTCCATTAAATGTTTTAGAGAATTATGGAACTGATCATACGCCTTAAAAAAAAAAAATATTTGTCTTATTACCTCCCGAAAACCTATGCCGGGTCCGGGAGAGTTGAACAATTCGTAAAAATTTCCATATTTACCATTAAGAAGTCTATTCAACTAGAAAGGGCTCGAGCTTCGATGCTTATCTGAACTCGAATTGAAAATTAAAGTAAGATGATAATAAAAATCGAGGGAGGCGAAAGTACGATCGAGTAAGATACGTAATAAGGAAACTAAAAGATTATCTATACAGTGCGATGGAACACTGAAGAATATAATCGATTATTACCCGTACTTTCTACCAACTTACGAATAAGAAAAGGTGGCATATCGTAGGTACGCGCTGATCGAGTTATATTATAAGGCTACGTTAATCAAAATAATGAAAAACCTCAAATGATAACCAACCGCTTCTGGTTCTCGAACCGGGCTCGATGCAAATTTTTGGTAAAACAATCTCCATCGTTTGTACTCGGCGGTAACAGCGCTGAGCTTTCGTTTCCAATACTTGCCCTCTAAAACTACAGCCTGGAAAAACAATTATTTCAAAAATAATACTCGCATTATAAATTAATTTAATATTTTCAAATGAAATGGACCGAATACGATAAGACGCTTTTCAGAAGCCAGCGAATACCAAAATAATTTTCAACAAACACGAACTACGGACAAAAATTAACTTATACTCGTACCGACGTTTACTTTCATTTTTATACGTACACGTCACTAACTCGCTTTGGTTTCCTGGCGTCTTAGTTAAAAAATTTTTTCGTAACTCGAAAAATTGGATCACTTAGAAAATCAACACAAACATACGAGTAGGGGTACGAGCACATACATGTACATGGGTATAGCATTGCCATGTCCCGAAGACGGATTTGTCAAACACATTAACGACTTGAAAACAATTTATCGAGGCTCCGAATTAACCTCAAGATTTTCATTCGATACCTAGCAATTACGAGTATTATTAATAAAATCATTTTCTACCACCAGCCTTTAAAATTTACACGAGAAAAATATCAATTTGTGAAACTGGTGGTCAGGTATAGAGAAAAGAAACGATAATTGAGATATTACCTCCGGCTTACTGTGGATGTCAACATCTAGAGGGGAGGCGAATTGACAGACTCCAATATTTCGCTTCAAAACAACTGAAAAAAAAGAAAGAAAAAAAATAAAAAAAAAGAGAAAAAGTAATTACGCGAGAGAAAAATATAAAACACAGAATTAAAACGCTGTAAAAGTTATTCGAAGATGCATTTCGAATATCGAATCAATCCGTGTACACGAAGCAAAGAAAAAAGGGTGAGAGAGAAATAAAAGGCTACGATTCGAGACTCGGTAAGCCTTTCGCCTAAACTCGAATAAAGCCTCGAAAAATGTTGAAAGTGAAAGGATTGCATTGCGAATGCGAACGAACACTTTTAAGGGACGGTCGCAATGTAATTTTGCATTTTGCTTTTGCTTTAACCAGCAATCGAACGAAGCAATTTCATTTTTTTATTCTTTTTTCTTCACGCTGATCGATCGGATGGATGAAAGGCAAAAGCAAAAGACAAAAAAAAGCGAAAGTATTTGCGGCGATATTCGCTAGAGGAAAACTGTTTTTGAAAAAATAGCGCAAATTGCATACTTTCGCTAGTTTCAATGTAGAGAGACATGTTAAAACCTACACCCTGCATTTTCTACACGATATATTTTTCTATAAAGCTTTGGCGATGTGTTTTTATCGCAACTGAATCAAATTTATCGAGAGTCGGAAAAAGTTGACCAATCGATTGACAACATAATTATGCAGTTTCAAAAGCAATTTGTATTTTGTTTTAGGCGATCTTCAAAACCTCCAAGTTTTCGTACTCGTCTCGTACTTATATGAGAAAGAAAAAAAAAAAATGAAAAATTTCATTACTTACACTGCATGTGCCAGCATCGCCAAATGACATTGTTCAAGCGAATTTTTTCTTTCCATCGTAACCGGACGCCTTTGAATCGATTCCATTTCGGCGAAGTCAGTTTCTGTCTTTAAAACAAAAAACGTAATCAGAATTTCAGAATTCGTTATACCAAGACACGGAAAAAAATAAACGAATAAACGAATAAACGAATATAAACGAATAAATAAATAAATAAATACGAGTAAATAAATATTGCGGTCGTATGCTCGGCGCATACTCGTATATCTACTCGTGGTAAAACGCGTAATTAGATAAAAATTGTCGTGAAATATAAAATAAAATGCCGAGGTTACCGATTACCGACCGATAAATAAGCTAATTCATCATTTTCAACGGCTGAAACGGTCAAAATAGGTACTCGGATGGTTAGTTTTTAGGATCAAGTTCAACCTATACTCGCGCATAATTTCCCTTCGAAGACACGGATAGTAATACAATCGAACCTCTTCGGTGGTGGACATAATGAATTACGAGTACGGTAGGCTGTTTTACAGTATAATACATTATATTTTAAAGTGAAATTTCAAGTAGTCGAGTACGAGCAGGCGAAACAGAAAAAAGGAGATGGTGCTCGTGCTCGTGATCGTATACTAGGTACGTATACATACTCGCATAGCACAAATAGGAAGACGAGTGCTTCGTGGCTTGTTTTGTTTTTATAAAAAAATTTGGGCCAATTGGCGATTTCACACCGAGTGGCTGTCAACTGCAGGGGGGAATTAATTACGTACGTGTGTAGGCCAGACTGAGCTATCGTCGTTATCAGTGAGACCGATATTGTACGAGTACGATCGTATATGTTGGCGGCAATATCGATAAAGATAGACAAAATCTATACGCGTACTCGCACAGTGCGGCGCAATTATAAATTCTGCCAGCTTGCAAAAATAGCATTACAAGCCATCTCGTCCGTATTCGTAACGCCACGCCAATTCTCTTTTATCCGATCATAATACTCGTAAACCCGTACGTACCTATTATGAACTTGTGATGGCCGACATAGAAGTATGATTTTTCCAGGGCTTTCTCGAGTGAAAGTTTTCGTAAGGATCATGCAGTTCGTAATAAGATGGTGAGAGCGAGTACGAAGACATGTACCAAACAAATTTCCACTCAATCTGCAGGTGCAAACGTTTGCTTCTCTACAAGGTCGAAGAGAATACGAGTACTTGATGAAACAACAGACGCGGGAAATTTTCTTTGCAACACTTTGCGGGAGTATAATATTATCGCACCGACAGAGTTAATCGGTTAAAATTTAAAACAAAAAAAGGGATTGGCGAAAGAATAAAGAAAAAAAAGCAAACAGTGCGCGTAGTGTTTTCCGCCCCGCCGCGTACGGTTATTCCTGTTCGGCGATGGGCTATTTATTTATCCTACGAGTACTTTCGAACTTTCCCTTACTTACATGTATATCAGTAGGCTTAAGACCGTTACGTTTAGTGCGATAGCATTTTCATATTCGATAAGCGATATTATTTTGGCCAGCTCGATAGATTACGGACAAATCATCGATATAAGTACATACTCATCGTACATAGTTTGATCTCGAATACGGAAAGCCGTGTTTATCGATAGAATTTGCGAAAACATTTTCGAAAAGGTCGCATAAAAAGGAACCATCGAACGCGAAGCGTTTACATCCGCATGAGGCAAGCCAAGGCGAGGCAAATTTTAAGGGCTGATTTTTTTCCCCATTCGGAATGCGTTGAGGCAACACACGAGGCAGGGTTCCGTGAGTTGGCGAACCAGCTTTTCTTGGCCTCGATTTCAGTAGTTATGATTTCTTGTTGTTAGTGTTCGTATAAAATACTGCTCGCCTGCGACTGAGGCAATTTTAAAAGAATGTCCCGTCCACATCAATATGCCTCGTTCGCAATTTTTCTTTCAAGTACCGACTTTAATCGGCAACGTGTTCGTGCGGCCTCAGCTTATTCGCGGAATGGACGAACCATTTTGCCTCGCCTCGCCTCGCCTCGCCTCGCATACACGTTCACATCTGAACGAGGCAACGTATTACCCGTGCAGCGAACGTACAAGTACGAGTACGAGTACGAGTACGAGTAAAAATGTTATCCATCGCAATGGAGGCTACTTGATACACCTATAGGGAGGGATCTGATCCGGACGAAAACCTTCTTTACTCGCGACGAGGTTTACAGCGCTAGAGTGCTTTTTCTCACTCCAGTCATTCTTTCGTTTCGTTGCTAACCAAGTTTTTGCGAAAATATCGACAATGTAGTTGTCTCGGGCTATTCGGCTGACAGTCGACACGAACGATAAAAAAAAATGACTATAATATACGCGAGTAGATTGTCAAAATCTCGTATTTACAAAAAAGTCTAATTACGAGGAAATTCTTTCGAGATGGTGGCTTCATTTTTACTAATTTACATGCGAAACCTATTAAAAAATACGGGTTTTCAAGGACATTCGAAGATCTCGCGTAAACCTTTATACGTACATTATTACGATAGAAATTTCCATAAATGTTTCAGCGATCTGGGTCGGACATTATACCAAATTTCTCATCGATATTAATCGAACCACGTTCTCGATTCATTTACTACCACAAATCAAGTTCAGTTTCCCAAATCTCAAGTCTAACGAATTATTTTATTTATTTTTTTCCAATTTACGCTGGAAATTACGATATTTGAGAGGAAGCGTATTAATTAATAAATTTTTTTCAACGTTTTTATACGCGATTAGACGACAGAAGGAAACTAAACAAATTTTCTCGCTCCAGCATTCGCTCCCTTCTCGCGGTACTACCAATTTCGTTTACGTACGAGTATCTACTACAAGTTTTGACGAAGGGAACGGATGGAAATCGGCTGTAAAATTAGCAGAGAGTCGAAATTAACAAAAATAGGCCTAATCTGAATCTATACGCTGTATGTGTACGCGTGTGTGTGTGATTATTGGTGAATTTGAATCGAGTGGACACGATGCGACGAGACGACGGCCTCGCATGGACGAAGACTGAAGAGGAATGAGCCACGAGCCACGAGCCACGAGCCATATGAGGATTCTAAACTACGATGGTAGTACGAGTAAAAAGAAAACGTTTACGTTACTCGTATGCGATATGGAATGGGAAAACAAAGACGACGACGTCGTAATCTGTAATACTCGCATACGCACGTACTCGTATGTAATAATGTGGGTACGATACGAACTGTACGCAGGGTACGCACACGCGTACACAACTACACATACACGTATTACATAGTACAGCGTAGTTATAGAGTATAGTGTAATCTATGAAATGGTGTAAGCAGCGCTAGCGCCGTTCGTTCGGCATAAGCGAAACGCGCGTCACCGAAACACACCTCTTCGAGCGAGTTGGTGCCGAGTGCCAACGAGCTTTAAATTTAATATTAATTATTTTTGATTAATTATCTAATAATGCTCGCTGTTCTTCGCCTTCGCTCCTTTCTTTTTACTCGGCGCCGCGCCACCAACCGCCAGCAAGGCAAGACGCAATTCCTACACTCGAACGCGCCACAGTATTATACGACGAGTATTTATTTATTTATTTATTTATTCGTTTGTTTGTTTGTTTATTCGTTTTCTCGTTATTCAATTTCTTGGCAGCGACTATCATTGTCAGATAACGACTCGCGATTCACCAATGGCGTACGATACGATACGATACGATACGATACGATATATTGTAGTAGGCGGTATTAGTCATTAGGGTGCCGAGTTACAGACGCGAATTCGACGAAAACGGCATCCTCTGAGAAAATTGAAAAATGACATCTTAACCCTCGAGGCACCTACCCACCACCACATGCTCCCCTTCGGCGGAAAAATCGAATTATCCTCCACCCTAGTTCGACGACGACGAAGAAAATTTTAATTTGCTCGAACTAAAGTCGAAAAATGTTTTCATTCTACTCGTCTTATCGTCCGTCTTCTTATTCGAGCGTTTCTATTGGCAGATTTTCATGGGAAAGCACGATTTCGTTTATTTTTCTCTTTCTAGTCGCCGCATAACGGGTACCGCGTAACATACTCGTCGTAATACCCGTATAATAGGCAGTCTAAGCGAAGTACTATACGAGTATTAACGATCCTGCTCGATCAAACTCGAATGACAAATCACGATCAAACTTGTTGAGAATTACGATTCGAAACGCGGCGTACGAGTATAAAATGACGTCGGCTCTCGGCTTATATTACTCGTAGATTCACTTTTTCAAAACCATGCCGATATTTTAAAGGTGGTATTTTAAAAACTTTCCGATATGCCCCGTTCACGCTACGTTAAATCGAGTTTGCATCCTTTATAACCCATTGGGGAGCAACGCGGCTGTCGGCTACGGTGAGGCAAGTCTCGCGGTCAGAATCGGAAATTAGCCTGGAATACTGTCGCCTCATTCGTCGAATCGTCGCGCACTCGTGAAATGAAACAGACAGAGACTGACTCGCAATGGAAAATTTTCCACTCGAGTCGACTGGCATTTCGGTAGTCGAGTAATTCGGCTCGACGCCACACGAGCACGACGATCTCGAGCCGATTCGTGGCCTTTGGCCTTTGGCAGTCGTCCGCACGTCGCGTCGTCCTATCTCGTATTCTCGTATTCTCGTATCTGGCCAACCAACGTCTATTAATACGCGTATACGCGATGCGATGCGATGCGATGCGACCTCGACAAACGTGATAGCAGCGCGGGCTAAATTTGTTCGACTCGAACTCCATCTCGCCAATCGTCACTATAGCCACTCGCCACAAAAGCAAAGATGAAAAATCTGCTGCCTCCGGCTGCGCTGCGCCACGCCACGTCACGCCACCAACTAACTGACTCCGGCGGCGGCCAGCTACCGCTGCGAAATACGAATGCCGTCAGCCCAACGGCATCGTCGCGACGCCCAGGTGCCAACTGCCGACTCAACTCGAATACCAGAGTATTATACGAGTATAAACATAATACGAGTATACGAGTATATACATTGGTCGAGCCATACACACCACCGTATGACACAATGTCGCAATGCCAAGATGAATGACGGACACTTTCTTCTATCCTACCTACGCGCGTATAAATACTCGTAATCGCGCAGAAATAAAACCTTCATATGCTGAAACGCGGCACTTGAGGCGGCTATTCGTGTACGTCTGAAGCTACGAGTACACATACGAGTACTCGTACGTACGAGTATCGAAACGCAGACACATTTGTGTTTGGTTTGGTTTGGACATACTCGTACACTGTACGTAATACTACGTATATACAGTATGATCGCTCTACGTACGTACGAGTATAACGAGTAGAATAAAATGAGTCAATTACGAGTACTATGGCGTGTACGAGTACAATAAATTGTATCGTACGTAGAATACGTACTCGTAATTACATGTAATTGTATACGAGTATACTCGTATTACGTGTGATCATGTGTGATCGACGATCGAAGCGATTGCCAGTGGCGAGCAAAAGATGCGCATTTGCGGCGCACACAGTGGGACGACGGCGAGGGCGAATAAGAAAAACCATAGACGCACGTCTCGCACGTGTGCGAATTGGAATTGCGCGAGCCGCGCAATAAGATGCGCCATTGTCAAACGGAGCACTGCGAGTCACGCTACGAGTACGAGTACGAGTACGCCGCGTACTCGTACATGTACATAATTATGTAATTATATGTACGAGTACATATCGCTTTTGGGTCGCACACTCGCCCAAGCGCCTAAAACACCTAAAACGTATAATTATACATACGAGTATTTAGGTACTCGCGTATGTAGTATGCGCGCGCGTCCTCGACGCACAGTCACCGACTATGGTCACTACTGACTGCCGACTGCCGACCACCGACCCACTGACCACCGACCCACTGACCACTACTTACAGTCTTACACTTACCGCTCGCTCGCACTGTTCGCCAATTTACCGCAACTTTTTCAACATACTCGTAATATATTTGACCCGAACCGCAACTCCACGAGTCCCTGCAGTTCGCGTTACACGGCAGTGTAGAACACGGCTGCTTTAAAAATTTCAAAATTCTGGGCTTGAGAAGCGCCGAGTGATTCGAGTGCAGAATTTAATGACAATGACCAGAGGATACGGACAATTTTCATCCGATCGACCTTATCGTTAGCGTTGCAAAATAAAAGACTCGCTGGTTATTTTTCGAGTACCAAGACCAACCAACGCGCGTACATAATTATATGACATTCGAAATATTCGCAAATACTCGGTCGTCGTATAAATACTCGTACTCGTATACTCGTACATGTAAATTACCGTATTAACGGTAATTACTTGGAACAAACGGAACCAATCAACGTCGAGATTGAAAGTAGGCATCTACATACGTGAAAGTCGCTCGTTTCTTTAGATAAACTTGGCGCGCCCCAGAAGGAACATGCGCATTTCGATGCGCAATGTTTCCTCCGGAGGTGGAGGGCCTTCAACTCCCTATGTGCGCCTACGTGCGTTATGAAAAAAAAATATGAAAAAAAAAAATAAGGAAATTACTCGTATTACGCGGGCATTGGGCATTGGGCATTGGCGGACGAGCGATACTACACATATACCCATACAGTCATCAGCTACAACTACGAGTGGAAATCGGCCCGGCCCGTACGACCAGGTGCCGAATGCTGATACTCGGAAGCCAACGCGTTCGTTCGACATTCCGCTCCGCTTTTTCGAATCGCTTATTTTACGGCTTAGAGGGCGGGCGGGGGGAAATTCAGCTCGCAAGTCTCGCGGACTGATACCCGTTCGGTAAAGTTTCTATTCTTCGTTTAAGGAAAAATTTCCAGCGGAGAGTGCAGCATGGATACCCGATCCCGTCTTCTACGAATAAGCAGATTTTTTTTTTTTTTTCTTTCCATCGTCTCAAAATGAAACCGGCAAAGTTGAAAAAGGAAAACGTAGCCCAAAAATGTACTCGACAATATCGAAACTGCTACACACTGGGAAAACCGAAAGTGGCCGGCCATGTCCGACTACCGTTCGAGTGTCGATACAAACACCCAAAAGTAAATCGAGAAAAAATTTCGCGGTCAAACGACCCGTTTGGGTTACAATTACAAATACGAGTATTAATGCGGCGCCGATTAACGACTTGGCGGACTTTAGATCGATCGCTGTCAAAACTGACTCGCGGCTCGTTTTAACATTTTCTAAATTTCCATATAACCTAAATCAAAAGTCAAAACATTAGGAGTGGAACGGAACGGATAGTAAATGTTCACGCTCTGCCGAAGGCGTAGAGTAGAACATGCTCGGTGGATGCCTATCGCTGTAAACCGTCGTTATTCGCGAATTTAATTTAAAAATCAAAATACGAGTACGAGTACGCGCAGGCATCGGCGGCGTATCGGCGATGCCTACTGATCGTAGTTCATTATTGGACGAAATTGAAAATTCTTTCCTACACCTATAGGCCTACGGGTTATATTCTTCCCACAATACGAGTACACCCGCGAATCGATAATCGTTACCGAAATTCGATTTTCGGTTTAAAAATTATAACAAACGCGCAATTATATCGACTTATTTTTACAATCGCGCGAGCTCGCTGCTCGCATTCGAACAGATTTTCAAGCGTTTTCGCGAGATACACATAAGACGAAGCGGGGTAGCAGTAGGCCTGTCATTCGTACCATACTCGTGGGTTATTCTCGATGTCGTTGAAAATCAACTTCGATACGAATCTCACGACGAATGGTTAATTAATTCTGAAAATATTACCAACGAGTACCAGAAATGTAGCCAAAAACGGATAATTTTCAATCGAACGTACGCCCTCGAATTCGAACGACGGATTATTTCGAGTTTGAAAGCTTCAAATAGGGAAAATATGGGAACCGATCGAGTCGATCGAATTTCTTAACGAACACCGCCATTCTCAATTGCGAAGCCCATATTTTACAAAGTTGACGATACAAATCGAAAATCTGTTTTTCTAGCGGCGCTCGGCTACGCTAGCATTTTCTATATCGTTGATACTCGTACCCGGATAATGCGACAAAATTAACGAGTAATTGGCACGTGGCACGTGGCACGTGGCACTGCCGAACCGATGTGGCCTTTTTTCACCGTCGCATCGCGTCGTTACGAGTACGTAAAAGTAAAACCAACGTCAATAAGCTCGCCTCTTACTCGTAATTCGAAGGATATTAAGTGGCCCTACACGCGTAGAATGTACTCGTAGATCGCATACGCGGCAGGATTAAACCGATGGCGAGTTTTCGATTTTGCCCTCTCTCCCTCCCCCTCCCTTGCCACAGTCTTTCCGCCCACCACAACAGTGCGGTACGGCCAGGTACGGCGCTATAGTAAGCGCGCGTAATACACCTGAACCAATTGTCATTTTCGCCACGAAATATACGTACGACGCGACGTACACGTATAGGTACATGTACAGCGCCGGATTAACCATATGGCAAAATGGGCAAATGCCCCGGGGCCCACGGCCAAACAGGGGCCCCAGAAAAAATACATAAATATAATTTTAATTTGGGGAAATTTTTTTTTTTTTTTTTGGGGGGGAAGGGGGTGGTGGTGGTGGTGGGGAGAGGGCCTATTATGTATTCTGCCCCCGGGGCCCATGAAGGCTTGGCTCAATCCGGCGCTGTACACGTACGTTATGTAGTACGAGCTGTATGCATGTATGTGTACATGACGTATTACGAGTATTTTCAACAACTGGATATAGCGGATCTTGTACTTGTCGACGAAAAAATAAAGAAGATTAATCCCAACTTTTAGATACGAGTATTATACTCGTAAACAACCGCAAGCCAAAGTACGAGCACACAGTACACGCCTCTTCGAAACAACACATTACGTGTAATTCGCAGATAACTAACGACGATTTAATTTCTTCATCTTATTAGCATCGACTACACGAGTATACAGGGTGCTCTCTCCGAGTGCTCTACCATACTGTACTAGAAGGTGGCGAAATACATAAATGTACTCGACTCGAGTAAGTGGTCTATTCCTAATTTCACGAGTAGAAACTTAACGGCGGCTTTTAAAAAATGAATAAACGATTTTAATAATTTTTCAAACTAGGTTTTTTCTCAATTTCCAGAAACAAATCGACATTTTAATTTTCGCACACTTAAAAAGAAGGAAAAAGGAAAGAAATAAAAAAACAAACAAAAAAACGAAAACAAAACCGGCTCAGCCGACTACACGAGTATAGTATATGTAGAGTACTATTATAATTATCACCCGAGTCAAATAACGCCGCCATTTTCCGTCCAAAAAAAGTCGGAAACCAAAAAAACGTCTAGGCCTGCTGTTGAAACAATCGAATTGCTCGTTGCTCGTTGCTCGTTGCTCAACGCTAGTCGTTTTCTCATTTCCGGGCTTTTTAGGACGCAAAATGGCGGCGTTATTCGACTCCCCCCCCCCCTATAGCGCTTTAGTATATGTACCCACACATTTTAGCTTTATCCTACTCGAGTATCGCTGCGACCCACTCCGTGCGTTCGGTTTAAATTAGAACTTTGGCTCAGTCGTGACCCAACACCTGGGGTAGGCAATTTTCACTCGACTACTGTAGTTGGGTACGAGCCACGAGGTTTGGAATTTCGGTATTCTCGTAGTTTAGAAATTGGAATGGAGTAAATCTTTTTCAATTACGAGTATATGTGTATCGCTATCGCACTCGTCGCGGAAAATTAGATCTGCGCTTAAAAACTGTTTGAAGGTGCGAAGGTGCGATGACGCAAATCGCCGTTTTATTCGACCCAATACTCGAATTTAAAACGAGGTGAAACCTTCGGATTGTAGAAGTAAAGGCTAGCTGTTTTAAGCGAACCCCAGCCAACAATATGCGATGGCAAATCGAACAAACTTGCTAATAAGTTTATAACGGTCAACTCCGTCCACGACCCATGTAAAAATGCCCGTATACGTATCTGCACTCTGCAGTGCCAAGTATGTTCATCATTTTAGTCATTTCGACGAAAATTCTCGTCCACGATAATTGTACGAGTAAAATGATCAACCAGAAGTCGTAACGAGAAACGATCGCAAGTACCAAACCAACTTGAAACGCCATTTTTGAGTTTTGTTCGCGAGGACGATATTCTGATGGGTCGTGTACTCGTATTGCGCAGAAAAGTGAAAAGTGATAATAATTATAGTGAAAACCCACACACTCGTACACGTACACGTACACGTACTCGTACACTGTCTCGCGAAAGCAAGATACTGATAGACGTCGCGGCGGTGTGCCAGCAGTCAGAAGGGCCATACGAGCTGCCTGCTAAAAACCACGACGTCAGTTGTCCCTTTTCTCGTAAGTCAGGACAGGGTAACCACTACTCGTACCTACGAGCGACGAGTGTACTCGTAATTATTAAGCCGGGAATACACTTTGCGCTATTTCGCATTTCACATTTCACATTTCGCCATTTCATCCTTTTTCGCGAAAAGTGTGTTGGCATTTTTTCGCGAAAAATTTTTTCACGAAAAAGGGTGAAAAAGATTTTTTCACATTTCGTCATGTTTTTCGCCTTGAGCGGTTTTTGGACGAAATCAAAAGAAAATTTCGGCGAAAAAAGTATTTAAACAAGGAGAATACATGAAGCAGGGTGAAAATGTGAAAAGTGTGTACAGCTTTTTCATGAAAAACAGTGAAAACGTGAAATAGCTGCGAAAAAGGATGAAATGGCGAAATGTGAAATGCGAAATGCGAAATAGCGCAAAGTGTATTCCCAGCTTTAAGAAGAAGCAAGCGAAAACAATAATGCGAGTACACGTACGAGTGGACGAAAACGAAACAATTAAATCAATTTACTGTACGAGAGATATAATACGAGTACGAATAGATGATAGTTGCCTTCCAATTAAAAACGTCACCTCGCGTCGCGTCGCGTCGCGTCGGGCTATTTTACGCGATATTCGGACAATTCATTTTACGAGTACGAGTATGTGTAGAATAGTAAATGGGTAAATTAGTAAATTAGTAAATTAGTAAATTAGTAAATTACTAAATTACACTTTTCAGAGGCGAGCGCCGAGGTTTCTGGAACAAAGCTCGAGCATACGAGCGAACCGAATAACGAGTAAACGACGCGACGCGACGCTTTACGACTCGTCCGAAAACCAACTTCGGCAGTCGAATTTGGCCACTCGTTCAGTCGTACGACAGATTCGACCTTTCCCAAGCGCTTGGGCGGAAAATGCGAATTTCGATTAAAATAGGACGTACGTCTCGCAGTTTATCGATTTGACCAAGAACAAATTAAGTACCGAATGGAGCAACGAACACTACAAGTACGAGTAGGTACTAGGGCCAGGCGCCAGGCGCCAGGTGGCGTCATATACGACGCCATTCGGAATTATTGATACGTATACGCGACTCGAGTGTCATCTATTTGTACTCGTATGACTAAGTCACACGGCAATCGCGAGAAACCAGAACGAGTACCTATATGGTTTTTCATTCGCCGAAGACCAACAGCTGCGCACCATACAATGCCGAGGGGGACGCGCAATCTGATTTCCGACCATTTTTAAATGCTTTCATTCGACTACGAATACGACACGGAGCAGAAATAGCGGACTTTATTTATTCGTACTCGTATCCGTACTCGTACGAGTAAGTATACATACGTGTACGAGTACGAGTACGAGTACGTACACTGTATGTGTACGATACGATATCAGTATACTCGCACGTATACTCGTAACAATCGCTGGAGTGCGCCAGAGAAAAAAGTTGCGACAATTCGCAGACTTTGGAAACAGTAAACGGAGTGCGGCCGAAGATGAAAGCGTTTATTTAAAAACTTTTTTCAATTTAGGTACCTACCAATAATATTCGTTATACTCGCCTACATTAGTCTCATCATTTGATGGTATAAAATTTGGCCGCGTCATAAACGACTGCGTCGCAATTACGAGTACTACGAGTATAATACTCGTAATTTGCGCGCAACCGCGGTGCCTTGCGTCATACACGACGCCACCTAGCTGTTCGCTCTTCGAGACGTCGCGTCGCGTCGCGTCGCGTCGAGTAGGGAGGCTAAAACACGACGTTTTTCTACAGTTGAAAGGCCAACTTGTATTGGAATTGGACCGACAGTAGCCTATACTCGTATACGAGTTACGAGTGTGAAAGGAACGAACGAACGTATTTTAAAAACCCTTCTCGGATGTACCTACGTACGAGTAGGTACGAGTATGTACACATTATCTCGAAACCGAAGATTTGGACCGGAATTCTTTCTGCACTCGCGATCGGCTTTCAAATTTATGAAACGCGATTTATTCGACCAACGATGCAAACAACTGCAGTTTCTGCCAGAAATTTAGCGCTTCATTTTGATGCGAGCAACGAAAATTAATAAATCGAATCGAATTCGTTACGTAGCGCAGCAGCTACGTACAGGTATAGGTATCGAGAGGTTTATTCGGGAGAAAGTATAATAATTATAATAAATAAGACTTGCAAAACGTGTTCTTCGGCATCGATCGTTTTATCAATTTGTTGTTCCCCATGTAGAGTGTGACTGCGAAGTGAACTAGGCATAATGCGAGATTGGGTATCCGAAAAATACCACTTTTTGCCCTTTCGACGAGATAAGCTGTACGACGTCATCGGAGAAACACCATCAAACGATGGTAATCTCCATAATTCTCGACGAATCGATCGAGTGTTTTGCGATAAGGCGAAAGAAAAAAAGATTGAAACAAAAAAAAGGAGAAGAAAAAAAAATTTAACCGATAATGGAAACAACCAGTCACCTTCGAACATTTCAAACGCGAATCACGACTGCTGATAGGGGGCAAATCAACTTATCATAAACACGAATTCCACCTGAATACAATCGGGCTTACGCAAGCACTCGATATATGTGATATGTACATAGTACGAGTGGTACTAATAAATCGAATAATATAATAAGAAGAAAAAAAAATGTGGCAGCGATAGGAACCATCCCTAAATATTAAAAATCGCTAATAAGTAGACTATTATAATTATTTTAATTTATTACGAAAGTAAAATACCACCATACCGCTCTATTTTCGAGTTGGAAAACCGCAAATTATCAGAAGCGGGATTTTTTGTTTTCCGCACCTTCATATTTCTGTTTGCCGTTGATTAATTCGTTTATGTTGATAATTTGCGGTTTTCCCACTCGAAAATAGGGCGGTTTCCGTTCGTAATAAATTAAAATAGTATACGCCATCAGTTTGAAAAGTAATCGCTTACTTTCCGCACCAATCGTGTAATCTACTGTTAACGAGCGCGACGGGTCAAATCAAAAAACATTGCAAGTCGGTGGACTATACGAGTAAATTTATAACTCGAATTTCTTCACCATTTTCAAGAGTGGCCAGCATCGAGTTGTCAATCGAATGATCGATGAAATCCGTACACCTTGAACCGAACCTTTAACCACGTCGATTTTTCCGAAAATGAATTCTTTTACACGCTTTTGCAGCTTACGTCATCGCTACGAGTATAATACGCAGGTACTCCATTCTAAATCTGGAGCGCCAGGCGAACTAATTACGTACGCTTCCCCTCTTTCGTCGTCATATACTTCCATTATACTCGATTCAACTTGAGAGTGCCGAAAACGGAACGTCAAATTCACATTTAGCAACGATATAATGCGATAAGAAACAAGAAAATACAATCTGAAGCGTAGCCATTTATTGTTGCCGAATGTGAACGAGTAGCCGTTCCTTTCCCCGGAGCCCTGCAAACGGCAATCCGTTTTAGTAGGCACTCTCAAGTTGAACGGAGTATAACCTTCCAGCGGCACAAGCTAATTCATACACGAGTGGCACAAATATGGGATCAGTTTGACCAAACCTCAATTATGTTATCCTGGTAGTCCTCGATGATTACCCATAATCACCCTACATCCCTATTTGGTGAGAAAAGGCAACCGCATCAACATCTGGGCCATTTTGACCCACTTGTGCCACTAGAGGGTTCATTTTCTTTAGGAATCTAGTAATCGTGTTGCGCTTGTTCAGGGGTGCCAACTGCAGCGATTTTTTACTGTCTAGAAAAATGTCGAAGGGATTTTTTTGGAGTTTTAGGGTGTTTTTCTGAGGATTCTGTCTCAATTTTCCAATTATTATTCGGATATGAGAATTGATATTTGATCCTCGTGTTTAATGTTTTTCCAATTGAAATTCTACACAACTTTTTATTTTCTTTCTTTAGTCGCTAAAATCTAAATTTTCAACGAAAAACCCGCTTTCAAGTATTTTTCTTTTTTCACCTCCAGCGATTTTCAACAGTTTAGGTTGGCGACTAGAGCTTGTTACGCGAAACACGACACGAAGCGAAACAGAGCGAATGTCTGTCTGTTCGCACTTTCATAGAAAAATGGAAATACTCGTACTTGAAAGAAACACGGAGTTACAGATAAGCTTTCACGTAGACGAGTATACTTGCGAGCGCTTTTTATCTGCAATCGATTGCCAAAAGCTTGGAAAGCTTTCAGCAAGTTGCTTAATCTGCGATTCGCGACAATTCGAGCGAGCAGGACAAAAGCGCACATCAAATAAAGAAAGCGCAAGACACGCTCGACTCGCAATTTTCAACTACGAGTACCTGTTGCACTTTTTATAAGGCTGAGTTGCAAAAAGAATCCGTAAACTATAATTTGGCAGCGTAAATATTATAGAATAATAATCCGATATACTCGTAATTATTGCGATAAAGGCGAAAGTGGAGGTTAGGATACTCGGAGTCTCGGACAATATTTTAGTAGCAAACAACGCCCGGTTATAATTATAACTTTCGCGAATTATCGGGCTAGATTAAAATAAAAGCGTGTAAAAATGACGCACCTTCGAAAACGTTCGATTCGAAGTGCGAAAACGACAATTAAAGAAGGGTTGGCATGATTTCTAGGCACTCTCTAATCTTTATAATACGAGTATACGAATATACTCGTACGAGTAAGTCAACATTTCCGTTCGACTGTACGCGTTAATTTCGACTTTTTCATCCGTAATCTCAACATTTTTGTGAGGTTTTTACTTGAAAACCTGCTAATTAAAATGAGGTCGGTTGGCGAAATAAGGGTCGAGACCGAGTATATCTTTCATTTTATGACATTTTACGACGATTGGCATGAAAATCTCAAATTCATGTTATATGACTACTCGTACATGGCTCGCAAGCACTCGAAAAGTTATACCGTTTGCGGTAGAGCTAAAATTTTGTTCGAGGTTATAGTAAAATATGAAATCTCAAAATAGCGAAGCTGTCGAGGGCGAGGGTTACAGAGGGGTCGCAAAAATTGCGCTAATGGCGTTTAATTGGGTATAAAATAGCGTAATGTCGAGCATCGTGGAGATTGGTTCGGCGGTCGAGCCAAAGGAAAACAAACGCCTTATTTTTGCAAGTTGATCGGTTTCATACGGGTGATTTTAATAGCGACGAGAATTGGGACTACATTCGCATGGGCAAAAAATTTTTGCACCTACAATGGATGTACAGAGACGGTGTAACCGTGATTTATAACGACAATCTTTTCTTTTGCACTTTTTCGTTCGACATAACCTGAAATATATGAAGGATTATACGTCCTTTCAATTCGATCTAGTATTAAGGAAGGATCGTTAGAAATAAACATACAGCCTCGTTCGTCATGCACGTTGATCTTTAGCTCTTGCCTTCTTCAAGTTGAACCAGTCTAATCAAATGGGCCAGTTTCAGTTCACAACTGATGCTGTTGCTATGGTCTTTTGCCATAAACCATTTCCCAAGAAAAGCAAAATGATGGAAGCAAAAGACACGACCAGGCGAAAACGCTTCTCTCTTAGGAAGTTGAAGGTCGATATATAATTTACAACGGCGACGCTCGACAACCGATGTTAACTATGTGTGACGGCGGGGGGGGGGGGGGGTATAGAGGGAGAGAGACTGATAGAGAATGTAACTACTCGTATGACAATGGGCAGGACAACCTGATTCATATAATATTACATAGTACATAAACATACGGTACAATGGAAAGAAAAGCGTTCGATAAGGTGATGATCTCTTACCTGTAAGCGATCGACATGCACTGGAACAATTTGGTAAGCGACGTTTCTATCGATACGCTCATGATTTTTTGCGACGAATTAAAGGTGAGACGATCGCCAGAGTGACAGGCGCCGATGAGGCTGGTGCTGCTGCTGCTACTGCTGCCGCCGCCGCAACCGCCACAACCACTATCTCCGCCACCAACGCCGTACACGACCGACCTTACAGGAATCGGAATGATCTCGAGTTGCTTAGAATTGACCTCGGGGACGGGCACCGCCACCTCGTATTCGTCGTCTTGGGCGTCAGCCTCGAACTGCGAAACCATGAAGTGGCCCGAATGAATCGTTTCTCTGCCCGTCTTCGACGCCGTCGACTTAATAACATTTCGGGGCTGAGCCATAATTGACGTCGTTGACATCGTAAAACGCATTCGAACAAACGGCGAACGCGACGAACTGTCCAACTTGGCTGCGACAACGACTGCCGAATGTCGAAAATCTCGAGCCCATCAAAAGTTTGAAACGAAACCGATGAAGGAAACGAATAACGAGTACTAGTCGAATTGATCACGAACTACGAACAGGAGCCTTCATTACCGTACCCAACGAACGCAAGCGGAAACAAACTGTCGCGGAAAGAGAAACCATACGGCTGACGCTAAGCTAAGTTTCTACTCGAACGAAAAATGAGTGCGCCGAGAATGAGAACAAAATACGCTAAATTTCTAAACATTCGCGTCGTTTAGGAATCACGAACGAATTACGATAAACAACTTGTTGCGGAGCGCGGAACACAAATTACAATACGCTGCGCGAAGCGAACGATTTTTCGTACTTGTACACGGGCTACGACTGATTTTCAGCGTCTGGTTGGGGAAATGAAGCTCTCTGCGCTCGACGAGACGACTACTCGAAAAATTCAATTTACGAGACACGTTCGATTCGATTCGATTGGTTCAGCAGTTATCGTTATATCGTATTTTCGTCGACGGCGACGGTCGACTTTACGCTTGCGAGCGATTCGACAAATTTAACACGTCGCAGGACTGAGAGGACTGAGCACTGAGCAGTGAGCTCTGAGCTGAGACTGACTCGGTGAGTCTGACAAACGCCAACGCGAGGAGATGCCACTCTCGGTGCAAAATATACCGTCCACTCTTGGATGAGAATTTTAAGTCGTTATTCCACCCACTTTCGAATTGAAAATAAAACTAGAAACCTCGAACCAATTACCCGAGTACAAACGATCGCGATCACGAGGTGAAAACTATCAACTACGTAGTCGTATATGCCACTATGAGCGTATGATAGAGGCAATAAGTTGGTTAAAATTCAGAGCCAATGATCAAAACGCGACGATGGTCGATGGGGAATTTCACAACCGAACCAAACGTAAACGAGTGCGAGTGGTGATGACATTGATAAGCGACAGCGCGAATCGCGATCCTCGTTCCGCTGGTATCCGAAAATGCTTCTTCATCAGATAATACATGATATTATGTACTTACGTACGAGATAAGAAAACGAACAGTCGACTGTCGAACACGGATTCACAATTCACATGACACAATTCTCTGATTTCTGATTTTTCATTTTTGGCCGAGCGCGGCTGACGGGCGACGGTTAAACGCGGCGCAGCAAGCTATTCCGTCATGGAATGGAAATTGGAATATGGTCGATGGACGATGGTCCAAGTCCAAGCTATCGAATGGCGGGCGGTCCGAGCGGCGTGCCTTACAATTGAATGACCGGCCACCCCACCCCGCAGACCGAATCATACGTCACGATTCCCGAACCTGAACGGAACCGAGGGAAAAATATTTTACCAACAATAAAAGTTCCGAGTATCCGAGTCTTTTGAAGACGGACGGGAAGTCGGTGTATATGCGTATTGCGTATGCACTGCAGTAGGATGCGCCACATAATTTTCCAAGTCGACCAAACAACTCGACAAATACATACGAATTTTTTTTTAGTTTTACTTTACGACAAGCCAACGACCACGGTGTCCTTGAGTTTCGTTCATCTGGTACTACGTACTTGCACTAGTACCACGAGTGCCACCAAAGTCCAAAGATAACAAACTAACTGAAACGCAGCGTAAGGCATCAGGTTCCTTTCGTTTTCACGATAGTTTTACAATAAATATGAAGGTAGCGCTAGCAATATTTAAATTCGAATCCGTCAATATATTCCATAAAAAAAGTAAAAAATATAATTTCGACCGCGTGTTCGTAGTATTTAACGTTAACATTTTTCAGAACAAGTTTTTCGAAGAAGGTAATTTACTTTACCGTCCATGTGTCAGTGGTATATATTTTCAACGCCGAAGGAAATAATTATAATAATATCGATTTCAAATAATTAAACGATGGTACAAATACAATACGATTATTTTTGAATTAATTTATAAACCAAAAGCGCTTGTGGCCGATGGCGCATTCAAATCAAATCAATTGCCTTCTTAGTTCTTTCATTCCTCGAAAGATGGTAAACCTTAAGCAGTTTCGTGACGAAACTACCTACGCTCTTTCAGGCTATAAAATATCTAAAAATGTAAAAACGTTTCTACTTTCCCAAAACAATTCTCGAAATGGCCAGAGTAGAAATAGTTTTTTTCTTCTTTTAAATTAAATGTTCTTTCCGCCAATAGAATTAAGACCCGAGAACTTCAGTTCCGTTCGAGTTCCTGCTCGTTTAGAACTTACTTGACGAGTAAGTTCTGGGGTCCATGTTGAAATTTCAGGTTTTCATTATTTCGTTAGTTTATTTCAACTTTCCTACACATTTTTCACGAATTTATTGTTTTAATGCGGTATTTTTCAGTTAGTTTGTTTCCTCTGTTCTTCGGTCTTACTCTTTCATGCCTGTAAGCTCGTAATCTTGAAAAGTTTCACCAGTAAATACCTGCGGTACCATTATTTTGTTTCCATTAATTAGTTGACGGGAAAATAAGACCGAATTTTTGGAAGATCTCTGTCAGGTAAGACGTCTCCGAACCAGAAACAACGATAGAAAATTTTTTTTGGCAAGTGAGACTTGATTCTCAGCTCTTCAATAATAAAAATCGATGAAAAATGAGATTTTTTTTTATTTGTATTTTTTATAAAAATATATTCGATTTAAAAGAGTAGGTAAATGGTATAATAAAAAAGAATTGACCGATTCTAAACGAAGCGCCAATACCAGCGCACGAAATACAAACAACAAACAACAAACATGATGGGGCGGGAAAACGAAGAGAAAAAAAAAAGTATTTTTTCGATACGTTGGGACTGGTATCCGATATGAAAATTTGTAAAAAGAAAAATAAAAGCGACGGGGTGAGTAAATCTATGTACAAAAAAATTATAACTAAAAACAATGCAAATAAATTAGTATTATGTAAGCGAGCTCTCTCCGAAAGAAAAAAGAAATTAGCAGAAGAATAGACGTCCGAACGACCTCGGTTGAATACGAAGAAGGCAGAAATCGTTTTCACACTACAGTTAGAACGAAAAATCGAAGAGAAAATTTATACACCGTGTCTGAACGAAAATATGGTGGAAATTTTGAGGAGCAAATTGACAAATCGCAAATACGAGTACATAATATTTCATCAGCCTCGTTCGGGATCTATTCCAGTTCCAGTAATTAATAATACGGGCGGAAAAACGACGAGGTTTTTGAAACACGTTTACACGACAACCAAAGGAAGAGGGGGCGGGAGAAAACTTTTATTCGATCGAAAACGAGAATGGTAAATCGAAGCGAAGGGGAAAATGCGAGCGATGAGGATCTGATTACTGATCAGAGATGGCGAAACGAAAAATTGAGAAAATGCGCAGCTACGCTCGCTCAAAATGAAATTCTTTTCATACTCGTAGTTGTTTCGTACTGCAGGAAGTAGTAAGTAGGTACAGTACACGGTACGTAACACATTCGTGGCCTTTCAATCGTTGTTCGGCACGCCGAATATAAAATGACTAGATATAACGCGAGTCACTGACGGACACAAGCGTATTTGCTACCTACTTGTGTTTCTTCCAGTTCGACTTGTTCCTCGCTCGTCTGTTTCGATTACCAAGCAAAGAATAAACGACTACGACTTCAGCAAAATCGAAGGGGTCGTCGATTCTGCAACCACGGCGTGGGACAAACGTAAATTTTCTAAAATCTGTAAATGCGAAGAAAAAAACGAAGGGTTAGGATCTTTTCCTTTTTTGCGTACGACGGGACGTTGGCTGAAAAACACGTTGGACTTGTTAGCGGAGTGAGAGTCTACGATTTCAATATTAATTGGTCGTTCCGTCGTCGTTTTAGCGTACAACATAATTTTCAAGGTCAACTCAAAAACAGAAGTCGCGTCGGTACTCGAGAGAACAAAATAATACCGGTAATACGGAAGTGACGAGTGAATAGGACGAGGGATAAGAAAATTTTCATCGAGTAAACCTAACCGGGTACTCTTTAACAAAAATGTACGAGTAGGAGGAGGTGACGGAGGCCGGGTGGCGATTGCGCAACGACCGAATAATATGTTGCGAGCAGAAACTAGAAACGAAAAAGAAAACGTGGAAAGACTTACGTTGACCAGGTGATCCAGACCGAACAGAAAACCGTCTTCGTGATTGCCCGGAGACCAAGGAAGTCGATGAGTAAGCAGAACGTTGGGCGGAACGGGACGCGTTTTGGCGAAGTCTATCATCCAAGCACCCACTTTGACGTCGTCGTAAATGATTAATATACTACTTCCGACAATCTGTCGACGAAACAAAAAATAAAGAAATATACTTTCGTTAGAGTTGGTATTTCCAATTTTAAAGAGTTGAAATTTACTACTCGTAGTCGTACTACGAGTAATTTGCACGAAGCCGACTGACTGTCTTCTGGCCATCTCGACTCGACGCCGGCACACGCGAACAACGCGAACAAATGAAGAAACAAACGGAAACGGCGAGATTGTCGATTAGTACGAGTACTACGAGTACCTTATACCTTCTCGAAATGTGGTCGTTCGCGTAAGTAAACGAGCGAATATTTTACTCGAAATCATATTTACGCGTATTTCGCCGCGGGTAAATTACGACTGTAGGTTACAACGAATACGTACGAGGAACGCGATGGCAATATTGAAAGTATACTCTCGTACATTGGCACTTGCGCCACGCCCACGCAGCCATTTCATCTTTAATAGGCCTACGTGGTGTACATTGTACGTACGTATAGGTATACTCGCGTGTTGCATAGATGCGAGATGCGTTAGAAGAGCGCCGATCCGCACGCGTCGCATTTCAAATTGATTAAAATTAATACGGGGAAAATACGCGAGACCACGATCGGCCATCCAAGAAGCGACAAAAAAACGTTCTGCAAATCGGTGTAGTTTCATTTTTAACCATAATCGACGACGAACGAAGACGATTCATTCTTTTTCAGCATTTTAATTCGGATGGTAGCGGTGGCGGCAGAAGCGTACCGCGATTTGTCACTGAGCCATCGGCAGTGGCGGAGGGGAAGGGAGGGGGGATGGGGTGTGCGAGGCTTTCGTTTTTGTCGGATCCGATTCAGATACTACTCGTACATTACCAAACACTCGCACTCGTATCATGACGAAAGGGTATCGCTATCGCTTCGAAGTAGCAGTAGCTGACCAACAATAGGTGGGCATCCCCGACCAATGTGATAATATCATTACTACTCTACAGTCTACGGGTACATATCCTATACTGCGTACTCGTACATCGAGTTACACGCGCATTCGTATTCGTATTCGTATTCGAAATTTTCGTACAATCGTCTCACTCAACAACAACTTGGTGCGCGGCGCGACGGTGAAAAATATCGGGAAGCGAAATGGCCGAAATCAAAGACGAAATCCTTACAAGTACAAAATTGTCGAAATTTAAAATTAGGAAGGTAAGTACCTGAAATGGCTACGTATCGGCGAGAACGAACGACGACCATTGCAAGATGGGGACGGTGCGGGGCGAGAAACGAGAGTGGACGTGCAAATGCTTACCTCGTGCGTTTTGAAGTACTGCGATTGTTCCAGCGTCGTACGAATTTCGACGAGTCGGCTCACTAATCTCTGACGGATGTTTTCTTTAGCGCCCAAAAACAACGAAAGCGTATCCGCAACCTCTTTTTTGCTTTTGACTTTTTTCAAATCTGTGACCGGTTTAGAACCACGAAACTGTAAGATATAAAGATAAAAATTAAACAAACAAACAAAAACAAAAAAAACAAAAAAAAAAGAGAAAAAAAGAGAAGGTATAAACGAGTTTGTAAAAATTAGTTCCGCGACACGCGGTTAGAAAAATGGAAAACAAAAGAAAAACACCACGGATTGCGAAACATTACCGCTTTCATTACTCATTTTACAGTTTTATAGCGATAATTTTACTAATTGTTTTGTCTCACAATTTGGAGAACCTATCGAATACCGAGTTAGTTATATCTACCCAACTCGACGACGATTTACAGTTTGGCGCCCAAGTACATACAGATACGAGAATATTACGGGACTGAGGCGCACGATTCGATTTTATAATATAACTAGCGTGGCCCGAAACAGCTACGCGCCCCCACCAATAGCCCCGCTCGTCCCGGAGAACCGAGCTCCAAAAATTATTTTACTACTAAACGAAGGCCGCGAATCGCAATTTTCGTAGTTTTTCGTGGCACTGATATCGGGGGGGGGAGGGGGGCGCCGAAATCGCCGGAAAGGCGGCTAGCCGTCTTCGCGATTAACACGACCTCGTGGCGATGCGACGATGCGGCGTTGGAAAAAGCGTCGACCGGGCCGAGCGAATTTTCGATAAAGATGCGATAACCGAAAAAAGGGTCGAAAGTCACGGTTCACGTCGCCCACCCTCCCTCCCGCCTACCCTCGTTCTTACGACGGCGTGGCTGAGCGGTGGGCGGGGCGGGGCGGGGCGGGGCGAGGCGAGGCGACGGGACCTCGAGACTCGAGGGTGAACCGCCGACTGAACTACGCAGGGGATGAACTACTACTCGCCTTCATCGCTTCGATTCTGAAGCCCAAGGTGCTGGTGGAGCTTTGCTCCTCTCGGAACTGCATGTACCGTAGCTTGGTCACTTTTCTCGAAGCGTTTTCTTCGTCGGTCGGCGCGTTCGCATCGACGGCGATCATCTGCGAACAGAAAAAAAGAGCGCGGACGAATGTGAGCGAGCGAATACAAATGCGAATGCGAAGCGACGAATAACACGCGGCTGCGGCTGCGGCGGCGGCGGCGGCGGCGGCCGAGACTCACCTTGAGATAGAGGTCTTCGCGGGCGAACGTATTCTGCACTTCGGATTCCAAGAAGGTGCGGGCGCCCATTTTGATGTCCATGACGTACGGGTCGCGGAACGAGTGCAGCAGGTCTTGCAGCTCGATGTACTTCTCGCCCTTGTATTCGACTTCGCGCAAGAACCGGGGCACGACGTGCCGCAGATGCGGCTCCGCGGACAGCGCTTCGTACACGTTGCGCTCGGTGCCACCGCTGCACTTCTTCCAGATGGTGCCGGGTCCGGCGCGCGAAAAGCAATCCGGATGGCCGGACAGCTGGCACCACGAAGGACTTTGGCTGCCGGCCGGCTTACCAGTCGTCTGCGGCGTTTCGCGGCGGCGTCCGTCGCCGTCACCATCGCCGTCGCTCGCCGCGGCCGTCGCCGCATGCGGCCGGTGGTGGAGTAGGCGTCCGCAAGCTGGCGCTGTCAGGTCGAGCGCGTTCTGCGGGCACACAACAAAATAATCGGAGGCGAGAGTTAGTTTCGTAATAACGTAAACGTAGATAAATGTATGCCGCCAAAAGAAGGTGCGATTTTCATCGCAGGTTAGGTTGCTGGTTGAACGGTTTAAAAATAGCCAGCAGCCACGTCAGAATAACGCAAACGCGTGACAGTATTTCGAGCGCGAAATTTTTCATCTCGCGCTCGATTACGAGTGCGCGAGTATTTTATTTTATTCTGTATTTTAATTTCTCATTATTCGGAAGGTATAGAGCTACTCGCGCATTACTCGGTAATTCGTACGGGTGGCGGGTAAAACGAAAACGTACGTAGAAATACTCGTACCTACTCGTATACATACGTATAGGTATACGAGTATGTACATACGAGTATACGAGCAGTAGCCGACGCGTAACGTGTACAGGTACGTATAGGTACAAGGTACGAGTACCTACCTACGTATACGTATATACTCGTATATCTCTATGCCGATTGCCGATTCTTACTTAGCCCGATGCCAAGATTAAATCAAAAACGTCGAGGTCGCGAAAGAGAAAATTAACAAAAATAAAAATAAAAAAGCTTCTGGGCAGCGATCGACGACGGCGATAATCTGCCAAACGATGGAAAAAAGTGAACCCGAATTTATACGCGCGAGTAATACTCGACGTACCTACTCGTAGCTTACGAGTATTACGAGTACCTACTAGGTAGCAAAAGTTGAAAAGTGAAAATACTCGTACGAAAATTCGTTCGATAGCATCGAGCGAGGAAAAAAATTAAAAAATTGAAATTTCAATTAAAATCGTCGAAGGCTGGGAACTCGAAGGTCGGCGATTCGATTAAATACTCGCAACACGTAGATTAGGCGGCGGCGTTCTTCGAGTATCTTTTTAGCCGTATTCGGTAGTGCGGCTGCGGCTCGCTTGCGCCATCTTACGACTTACGAGTACCTATACTCGTACATCGCCAGTCGAATAACCAATTAACTCGTTACTCGAGTCTCGAGTCGGCATCGTTTAAGGTTACTCGTACCGTACCGTACCGTACCGTACCTAGTCTTTCTTTTTTTTTCTTCAAGAATTTGTTATTTTAAATGTTTTTTGTTAACGATATCGAAAGCTGTCCGAAGAAGGCGGAATTCGGGCCCGACGGTTTGGTTTGGGACTCGCTAATTAAGTTTACCCTCTGTAAGTCGCACCAGTCCAGTCCAGTCCAGTCCAGTCCAGTCCAGTTCCAGTCGTGTTCACGTACGAGTATAGGTAGTGGGTGGATATCGATGCCGGATGAAGACGACGAGTACACAGGCTTGCGGGGGCCCATCGGCCGAGCGAATCGACTTATTAATTAGGGGGGAAATGTACGCGGCGCACCCGGCAAAATGATGATTTCGCAAAGACGGTTTCTATACTCTGTTCAACTTAAGAATGCCTAAAACGGAACGCAGTTCGCAGGGCTCCGGGGAGAGGAAAAGGTACTCGTTCACATTCGGCAACAATATTTGGCTACACTTGCGATTTTAATTTCTTGTTTCTTATCACACATCCGATTTTTACATCGTTGATAAATGTGAATTTGACGTTCCGTTTTAGGCATTCTTAAGTTGAACAGAGTATAGTCGCCGACGAGTATACTACGAGTACGTTTTCGCTTATTTATTTGTTGCGAGTCGACGATGATATTTTGCAGACAGGTTGGTACATGACTATACGTACTCGTACACGAATACAAACTACTAAGTACCTATACGAGTAATAGGTATACTCGTACGAGTATAACGACGACCGCGAGATGATACGAGCGACGCTGGGGCTGTGGCTGTGGTTGTGGCTGTGGTTGTGGCTGGGGTTTGGGCTGGGGCTGGGGCTGCCGGGTAAGCGGACTAGAGAGTACGTGAAACGTATTCGCGCGTATTACGAGTACTCGTACCTACTCGACGTATTATACGAGTATTACGGCGATTATCGAACGTCGCTTACCAACGCTAGGAACTTGAGTAAGGCGTGCTCCTCGTCTTTTCGACATTTTTTCACGACGCCGTTGTCGTTGTCGTTGCCGTTGCCGTTGCCGTTGCCGTTGCAGGAGCCGTCGCCGTCGTCGCCGTCGCCGCCAAACGGAAGGAGAGACGAATCCGCCGGTTTCTGTTTCTGCAACGCGACAAAGAAGCAAAATCGATAACGATCGATTAGTATACGAGTACATATACATGTACGCATAATTATACAGCTCGTTACTCATTTTACTCGTTAGATAGCAGCTACTCGTATTAACGATACGATATTGTCGGCCAACATGGTCGCACGTGGACGAGACGAGTTGAACTGCAGAAAGGCACCGACAAACGACGAGTACGCGGGTATAACTACATATCCTTATTTCGGCAATCGTACGTTGCCACTGTTGTAGGGCTACGAATATAGTACTAGGATCGGATCGGATCGGACCGGATCGGATCGGACCGGATCGATGCGTAAAACGTTTAGTTCAACTGGAATAGCAGAAGCGACTATATACGGTCGAGAAGGAAATGGGAAATGAAAAGAGGATGCTGCGGAGAGTCGAGCGGCGCACCGCATTGAACGAGTACGAGTAGGTGCGCGAGTACCGGATACGCGGATACATGCGGGCCGTCTACGAGTACCGCGCATACCGAGTGGCGAATACGCACTGCGCTACTGCGCTGTGCGCGCGTACATGCGAGTACCAGATAGCGCAGATAGCGCAGATACCACGTACTCGATTGTAAAAGGTCGATCCGAGTCGGGAGGAAATATCGCGGCCCAACTGGCCACTCGAAACGATAATTATAAACTCGTACTCGTACTCGTATACGTATACGTATTATTACGAAGAGAAAAAAACGACGAAATGCTGGCGGATGGGCTAAAGGTGAAGGTCGGTGGCCGGCACGGCGACAAAATGGTCGACTGCAGCGCCGATTGGAAGCCGCGGCGCGACTCGGGTCGCAAGCCGAACGACGAGAGGCGCAAGGCGCGGCGGATGAAAAATGAAATCCACTCTAGAACTATTCGGCACGATGGCAGATTCAAATTTTATTCCATTCCATTCTGACATTTTCGTTTTCGTTTATACGAGTACGAGTACGAGTACGAGTAGAGCAAATTGGAGGACTTTTAAACAAAGGGTAGGTAAATCGGTAAAGCGGAGTGCGCGTCGAGATGAAAGCGGCGGCGCGGCGTTCGCCTAAAAATAACGTACCTATATAGTACTCGTACTTTCAATTTTCATTACCAGTTCGTAATAATACTAGTATAGGTACTCGTACATAATACGCGTATTTATGCACTCGTTCGTATACTCGTACTATACGTACGTAGGTACGTACTCGCGTAACGTACGAGTATTATTTAGTCTCATTTCACACATTCGGGCGTGCGTACGAGTATAAAATTGCGTTACCCCGCTGCCTCCGACAACTCGAAATTACTGTAAATAAATAAACAAACGAACGTATATTTATACTCGTACGTACGAGTATAATATAATTGTACGTACATATACTCGCACGAGTACGTACTCGTAGTTTGAGCAACCCTGATATTTGTGTCAAACTCGCGTATATTATGACGCCACCTGGTCTCTTCGTATAGTAAAGTATAATATACTCGTATACTCGTATACTCGTATTTTATGACACTAAGCGCGGTTCTTTTTCTACGTAGTTGTTGACGGAAACGGTAGTGAAATTTTTATTTTCAGCCCGCTTGGTTGGCGCGGCGTCAAAAAGCGACGGAGTGGTTTTTTATCGACGTGCGATCCGGTCCGCGGTCACCTACGCTATCTGCAACCGGTGCGCTCGTATTTTAAGCAAAGCCATATCGGACGAGCCGGGCGAGTGCCGGCGACTGTACGCCGTTGCACTCTCAAACGGTGGACGCGCGTATGCAGCCAGTGCAGCGTCGCTATCCTCCGGCCACGGCCAACCGTCTACCTACCAGGTGGCGTCATATACGACGCCACGAGAATAACCTCGAAAGACCACTAGGGTGCGGCGTGTCTTCGTACGTGTATGACACGAGTCGGCGGTTCTGAAAATATTGCGGGTTCTTCGATAAATCCGTCTGAAAATGTCGAGTGGCGTCGCGTCGTATACGACACTTGGCGGTCTTTCGAGGTTGGTTATTTACTAGTCGAGTCGAATATGACGCCACCGCTGGTGGTTCGAGTAATCGAGTAAAACGTGGTTTTTCAAGTACGTACATACTCGTATACTCGTAGGTCGTCGACGCGATTACCGTCGAAGGCAGCGATTACGCGAGCGTCTAAAATTGAAGCGCATTCGAAGCACACCCAACCGTCGACCGTCGCGTCGACCTTACGTGCGGTGCGGTGCGGTGCGGTGCACTGTGCGAGTGACGTACGTTACGTCAAGTTACATTACTCGTAATATTACAAGGGTGGAGTGCCACGCGACGGCCGATATGTACGGTTTCGGGTTTCGCATTCGACGGAGGGTGGAGGCATTCGTTATAGAGGGCTACGGGAAAGGCGAAAGGTAACATATAAAACGACTCGAAAGCGGAATCGGAATCGGAAGCGGGGGCGGCGGCGCGATGAGCGCCGATCGGCTTACCGCGGCCAAAGCGGCACGACGCGACTTCGATCCGAGGCGCATCTGCGCGGATGGACGGAGGCGCGAATTGGTGCGCGGGGCGGCGCAAATGAGCGGCTGAAGCGGACGGACGAGTCGGCGGCGGCGGCGGCGGCGACGGCGATTTGAAAATTGTCGCCAGTCGATGGACGCGCGAGTGCGCCGCTTACGCTCCTCGTGGCGGGCGGACGGTGAAGAGGGGGTCAGACGGCGTGTCCGTCGACGGACGGATACTCGCGTACGGGCGACAGCGGCAGACGGACGTCGAGAACGCCAACGTTGGCGTAAACGCGCCTTCGAATCGAAAGAACGATCGATCGATGGATCGATAATTTCGCCGATACCGATTATTATGGATTATGCCGAATGCCGAATACCGACTAGCGACGATGGCGTATTTTTTTTTTCCTCTTTTACAAGACGCGACGCGACGCGACGCCCAACGAGAGAGCGATGCGGCAGCCGACGTGCTTTCGTCAAGCGCGCACCGAATGAAAAAGGCGTCGATCGCCGTCACTGCGCCTATTTTATATACGTCGGCTTTCCGTTTATCCAACGGCCATAGTACAGCGAATGTGGTCGTCGGCCCGTACGTAGTATGGAATATCTGGCCGACTCTTACGAATTAATAGACGCGCACGGCGCCGACCGCGCCAGCCATAAAAAATTAGCGTCCGTAAAAGGTGGAATGCGGCGGCCGAATCGGCGAATGGAGGACGCGACGCGCCTACGGCCACTCGTCGCGCCACTCGAGTCGTTTAATTTTCGCTATCGGACCGTAAATCGGCGCCAGGGCCAGCGCCAGCGCCTGCTCCTGCTCCTGCTCCCAGGCGACCGCCGCGCCATAAAAAATTTTACTCCTCGTCTCGCCGCGCGTGATCGTTTCATTTTCGCCGCTATCGAGATTCGAGTAGCCAGAAATCTACGAGTAGGTACACATACTCGTAGCTACGTACGTTATACTGCGCAGGTACGTACGATCGCGTATACTCGCCCTGTCATAAATACTCGTCGTCGCGTGCGTAGCCAACTGTACTCGCAACTCGCTACTCGCACATTTTGGCGCTCTCTCGAAACTGATTCATCTCGCAGTTACCCGCCTATCCTTTTGCCACTAGTCTCGGATTTCCAATACATTCGCGTCCGGCTGTTTTGCCAAAACAGAACCGGTATCGGTTTCGTTGCTGGTTTCGGTTGCTATTTCGGTTCGCAAAAAAAGTGCAGAAACTACCAATTTCGAGTAAGTAGGTACGTGGATACTCGTACATACCCGTACCCGTACCCGTACCCGTACCCGTACCCGTACCCGTACTCGTACTCGTAGTTCGCGCGTCTTCGTTCACGTCGAACAGATAGGTATTTGTTAGGCGCGTTTTTTCTCGTTTCGCGAATACGCATACCCGTACCTACACATACGCTACGCGTATGCGGTTATCCGTGTCGAAACTGAAACCGCGACGCCAGCAAAAGTCAGTTTTGAAAGAATTTAGAGAAACCATTATACTCGTAGCTACCGAATATGACGCGAGGACCGAGATCGATATTAATTTCGGTAAAAAAAGATGAAACCAAATTCGAGTCGTCGGCGGTCGTTTTTCGATTAACACGCATTTTCACTCGGCACGATTCGGAGGCGCCGCGCCGTCTCTTTCTATTTTAATCGGCTCGAGGCTCGAAAACGTGCGCATTTTAAAGGGAATACTCGTAAAATGGCTACGAGTTTTCAAGCGCCGACAGACTTTGAAAATCGCCGGCGGCGGAGAAGAGTTTACTCTAATAAGGTTGGCGGCTGGCTGAAGCAGCCTTCGAAACTCGAGCTCTCTAGCTACGTACTCGTACTCGTGTAATAAGACCGAGCTCTGTTGAGACCAAAGCGACGTTAAAAAAAAGCAGGGCGCGCTTCGTTTTTGTTTACTGCAGCTGCGTACAGTCGGCGCCGCGCCGCGCCATGCCATGCCATGCCATGCTATGCCATGGCACGCGCTCGAGACTCGACACCGAGCCAATTCGCCCGTAGAGGGTCGGGTAGGTTGCAAACTGCACTTTCGTGCGGCCAATGTCGCCGATGTCGCCACGATATGCCTCCGACAGTGCTGCCGCCGATTCGCAGAAACGAAGCCCGCACCACGATCCGGCTGGTCGAGCGGCTCTGAAGCTAAATTATACGAGACGCGGTAGTCGACGTTGCGAGTAAGCGAATCGATAGATTTTTCATTTTTATTACGAGTAAATACTACGATAAGAATAGTCGAGTCGATAAGCGATAATGTCGATTCGATAACGAGATACGATACGAGTAATTGTCGAGCGTACACCCGACGTCGCATCGGTAATGCGTAATATGCTCGTATACTCGTAGTCTGTTCGAGCCGCGAGCCGAAGCCGGAGCCGGAGCCGTTAAGAGTTGCACGGCGCGATGTCACGATACGATGCCACGATGCTTCGACGAATGCGAAGAAAATATTTTTGGTTTCAACCGATCGCTTCTTCAGACGCTTGTGACGTCGCGTCGTCCAATTGTTGACTCGAACAGAGTACAGACTAACAACTACGGGCTACGGGTTACGGGTTACGTACGCAGGGGCCTACCGAGCCTTCTTCGAATGGGAGGGGGGGTGAGCGTTGCAAAAATGCCGACTACATCTCAAACATTTGCCGAGTACGGTAACAATGGATAAAAAAATTTTTCATCCTTGCTCGAGGATAGTATTATAGGCGGCAAATTGGTGGCGGCTACCTCCCAATTTCTCAATTTGCCGACTGATGAAGATTTCGGCGAATTTGCCGACTTTGAAAACTGACTGTCCCACCCCCCTCTCGGTAGGCCCCTGCCACGTACGTAGGTTGCGATACGACGACGACGGACGAGACGAGACGCGACGCGACAGCGACACGCGGCCATTTATTTATAGCCGGTACCGGCACTTTGCCAACTTTCCTCGGCTAAATATAGAATAAAATAATAATAATAATAATAATACGCGTATATCGTTTTGCTGCCAATGCCATTGCCAGGCGAGCGATTACGGATTACGATTGTAAGCCGTAAGGAAATAGGAATGGAAGGCGAAAAAAATTACTAGCCGTAGCCGACTGGAACCGAACCGAACCGAACCGAACCGAACCGAACCGAACCGAGCCGAGCCGAGCCGAGCCGAGCCGAACCGAACGCCGTCGAGGAACGACCAACATTAATAATTCTCGTCTCGTCTCGTCGGTATTTAGGCCTTCTTGTACGACGACAGGAGCGGAGAGGAGGGTAAGGAAACGGCTCTCCGAACCGCGAGCGTCGTGTACGAGTATTATTCATATTTTCATTTTATTCGCGTATTTGCGGCGCGATTTTAATGGTGGCGGCGCGGCGCGGCGGCAGCAGCGGCTATAACCCGACCAATATTTCCTCTTTATTTCGAACCGAGGCGCGCGGAATTCTTTCATACCCATACCATACTCGTAAGTCGCGTCGTACGAGTACTTTGTTCGCGCTAAGAATATAAATTATTTAATAATTAATAACCGTACGAGTAGGCTATTGCCATTTCCCAGGCGCAAAAAAAAATGCCTCTACGATAACGATAACGATAACGATAACGCAGCTCGTCGTATTCTTCAACATATCGCCAATCGCCAATCGCCATCGGTATCTACCTACTCGTATAGGTACTCGCATACGAGTGGATGAGTAGATACCGCGGTAATGGGTCATTTGATCGGTTGCGCGTACATACGCGTGTATTCGTAATTCGTATCTTTTAACGCAACGCCCAGCGCAGCGTTCCGACTTCGTACTGCGGCGACAACTCTGCCATTACGGCCTTTTCCCTAACTGCCTCGTCGCGTCGCGTCGGAGACGTATCGAAACCGAAAACCGAAATTTATAGAGCGGGTCGCGTACCACAGTCTTTGTTACTCCCTTAACGCCAACTGGTACACGAGTTACGCATACGCATACGCATACGCATACGCGAGCACTCGTCGTATATTCGACGCGATGCGACGCCAGGCACATTTTGCATATATTTTCGAACTGCGCACGTCAGCCGTATTCTATCGCATCGCGCTGCTATTCCGGTTGCGGACTTACTAGAGGAGACCTAGGCGCGGATGAACAGCGACGAATTATAGCTGCGAGTAGTCCGGCAGTATAGGTACCTCGTACTCGGGCGCAATCAACCAAAGACCGACCGACCGACCCGTCACCCGATTTAATTAACCGTCGCGTCGCATCTTCCGATAACAACGATCACGAATTACGATCACGATCACGATCACAATTCACCATCGACGATGTGGTTCTGCGCATACGCTGCTTCAACTATCGCAGACACGCTCGAGCAATTTTCACAACGCGCTGCTCCGTAAAAAAAATAACGAACAAAGAAAGAATAAGCGTAGCCTTGCCCGGCTATAGCTGTCCAGCGGGATGCGGCTCCAAGTGTTGAGCGACCCTCAGGACTTGGGTGACCACTTAATAGCGCGGCATTCGGTCGCATTGCCGACGAGCGTTGATAATCGAACAACTGGCGCGTACTCGTATACGTACGCGCGTATTACGTACCTAAACCTATATTTATCTATATAGACGTCTTATACGTATATTTTGTCTTCGGCCTTTTGTTTTTCATCGCCCCCCAACTCCATCCCAACCACAACCCCAACCCCAACCCCAACCCCAACCCAACCACCCGAGCGCGGCTCAAAGTTGACAATCTTCCGCCGCGCCATACTACGAGTAGGTTCTGGAGGGTGCTACGAGTATTTACTCGTACATTTTCGTTCGATCGAGTTGAAATTTGGCTCGCAGATAGGTACATAGGTGCCGTATAAGATACACGATTACGGGTAGTACTGTACCACGTTTCAAAAGAACGCTATGGCTATGAAAATTTCAATTTTTTACCCATTCGATTTATAAATTCTTGGAGCAATTTTTGCCAGCCCGTTACTACGTAACCGTCGACGATAACCAAGACCAACATTTACGTACGAGTAACGAGTAACGAGTAACGAGTAACGACATTTTTTTATAGACAAATTCGATTCTCAACAATTTCGGTATCGTCGCTATTTTCCTTCTTCGCAATCGATATTAGCCAAAGATAAGTACGCGAGCGAAAAACGGAATTTTTTTTTGGTATTTCAACTCCCATAACGAAGAAGAATGCCCCCACGGATAGGGTGGAGGATTTTAGTTTTCGCGCGTTATTCGAGGCGAACCATGCGATGCGACAATTTTGGCGGATTATGGAAATCGCGCGCTACTCGCGAATTTTATTTTTATAAATCTCATTCGATTCGACTAAATCGGCTCGAGCTTCGAAAGCAAAACGAGAACGTACTGCAGTATTTCGATTTTTATAGAAACGACTACAGCGAGAGTAGTGGCGCGGTACGGTACGGTATGGTACGGTACGGTACTCTTACCTTATCTCTCATCAGTCTTTCAAACTGCTGGAATGCTCTGCCAAATGCGTTCGAATCGAGCACGCTAATACTGCGCCGGTGAGGGTAAACGCTAGTTTTGCTCATGGTCATGCTTGTCGACGAATTGGTACGAATTACCTTTGGCAAGATATTATTCGAAAATAGGTAAATAGGTCGGCGAGCGACTAGAAATACCGGACCCGGACCGGAACAGGGAAAATAGTGGCGAAATTCTTCGGAAAAATGAAAAACACGAAAATACGAAAATCGGATAGACGCGCGTCCGATGGCGGCGATCACACAGCGAGCATCGCAGGAAACGGAAAATAGGTGAAATTAATGATTATCGATGGACGAGTATAGGGACAACTTTCACTAAAACTAAACAGCCAAAAACACAATCATTTCGAGCGTTGAAATTTTCAACCCGCGCATACGAGCAACGAAAAACGAGAAAAATTTCTCAAACGACTCGGTCGAATTCGGATTCGGATTCGGATTCGGATTACTATTCGATATCATCGAGAATGAGCGCGCTGATCGAACACCGCACAAGACCTACGGCCAGTTAACTCGACTGAAAATGAATAATAAGTCGAATAATATAAAAATAAAACAAAAAAAAAATAAAAAAAAAAAAAAAAAAAAAAAAAAAACTACTACGAATACGAATACGAATACGATACCTGCGTCATCGACATTCGACATTCGACATTCGACTTCGAGTCGAAAGAGGAGAGGAGACCGAGGAGGGGACTAATTACTAAATCCCGACTTTATACGCGTACGACGATTGATTAAGGTTAGACCGACTCGGCTTCTATTTCTACCTGCTTCTGCGCTTCAGCTTCTACTTCTAGTGACTTAGTGACTAGTGACTAGTGACTAGTGACCAAGTGAGCAGCGACTGTAGCGAGTGCAGAGTATAGTGGCCAGTGGGTAAACAGACGCAGACGAAAGCGACGACGGACGGATAAAGATTCGAGCTGGAGCCGGAGCCACAGCCACAGCCACAGATGACAGAAGCACCACTGAAGGCGAGGCACTAGGCACTGAACGTATCATGTCGGAGGTAGAACGTAAACCAGTGAACGAGAATTTTTTTCTTTTTCGCGAACCAGTGTTGCTAGATGAAAGTTTCAAAAATCGTAAGACTGCTCCAACAATTTCCAACTTTCCGTTCCGTAATACTCGAGAAATTGGTCGTATTTTGTTCGAGGTGGGCAGTGCAGGGCAGGGCAGGGCTGGGGAGGGGAGGGGAGGGGAGGGGAGGGGAGCGACGGAGGATTGATAAAACTAAAAGATGTTGAAAATTCGGTAGGCTCGCGGGACCTTTTTTCAATTCATTTTCACTATTGCTCCGACGATTCGCGCGTCTTCGCTAAATCTCGCCAAATTTTTTAATAACTGTTTCAACTGTCAACGTCGACAATTTTTCCTTTCCTATTGTTCCTTTGGCATTTCGAGAAAATTCGGCGAAAACTTGACATACCTATACTGTATCAAAGTAAATGGTTCGTCGTAACATAATGCGCTCCCTCATTTGCAAAAAAAAATAAAAACTAAAAAAAAAACTAAAAATAAACGAGAAAAACGGGCAAATCACAAATTTAAAATCATTTTTCGTAGATAGAATGATTCACATTTTCGTTTCAAACCCTCTCTCCGTCTATTTTGCGGGTACATTTCCATTATCTAAATTATCTAAATTATCTAAAGCGGTATACCGACACTTCATCCGCAATCCGCGTAGAAGCGCCAACGAATTCCTCGAAAATCGACCAAATTCGGAGGATTAATTTGTCATGGTCGTAATGAAATTCACCGATGACGAAGCTAGTGCACATCCCACTTCCCGATTTGGCGTATTTATACGTACCAGGTTTTAATTACTCGTATATGCGCGTATATATACGTACGAGTATATGATTGTATTATGTTATTTTACGTCACATGCGTGAGACCCGAGATAAAGTATGACACTTGCGAGACCCCCCCCTCCCCCCTTATAAATACTCGGAAATGAAACCTTCGTCTTCACACAGCTTGGTGGCTATCTGTAGATGCCTTTGGGCTATGTAACGAAGCCAACGCAGCAATTGGTTAGGTGTACCATACGGAACAGTTTATAGGGAGTAAATTGTAAAATGAAATGAGCGTACCACAAGTGTGCATACAAATGATACGTATTTGGGGCACTTGCGAGTCCCAGACAAAAAATGCAGATTTGGGGTCAGCGGAGTGAGGAGAGTAATAAAAACTATACATACACCTCGTGGATTGTCAAAAAGGGTCTCGCAAATGTTATGAAATATCCGTTTTGGGTCTCACAAGTGACAAGTATAACATCTCTATACACATAGATAGAGAAAATTTTCATCGAGAATTTAAAACCCGCACTGACAACGAGCGAAAAAAATCCAACCACTGATGGGACCATTCGGTTTTCATACCAAGAATAATTACCTATTAATGTGCGAGCAGCTATGTTAGTCTACCTAATTCAATTTTCGGGTAGCGCGCTGCACTAATATTCGGCATTCTATTTAATTACATGTTTTACCGTATACGATATTACGCGTATCCGTATTCATCTTCTATTCTACTCGTATTCTAAAACGCATACCAGTAGGTATAATAAAATCCTATTATCCGTATGTCGGCCCCACTTCAAAATTTCTTTACTCGGCGGCTTTTACTCCACTTAGAAACGTGACACTGGTCTCGTTGGAAAGAGGAAAATAATTTTAGGAATTTGTCGATAATATACTGATTTTTTCGATAAGATATTTAGTTAACTTATTTCGCGGCCAACGATCGATACATTTTCGAAAAAACTGTCAATTTTACGCCACACTACTGCGCAACTTGCATTCATTTCACCATAACCCAACTTCAATTCATGCTAAAAAAAAGCTAACCCATTGGTCTCGTTTGAAAGAGGCGAGCTTTGAGGATCACGGTCACGTACGAGTACAAACCGTTCGCATTCGACGTCTTTTTTTTCATCCCTCGAATAATGAAAAATAAAAACTCACTTAAAAAAAAAGTCTTACACGACATTTTTGCGGAAACGGCAGTTTTCTTTCGTTAATTAGATGATAACTCGGCTTCTACGCACGATTCGATGTTGAAATTAGTTTCATTGGAAAATAAAAAGCTCCGGCGATCGTAAATTAACTAATTGAAGAAATGAAATTACGGCTGATTTTTCGTAATTTTTTTAACGTTTCTAAAAGTGGGTTTATTTATTCCACCGCAGTAATTACCTCGGATCGAGGCATGCAAATTAGAAAGTTGAACTCGAATTTATTGGAAAGAGGATGAAATGGAGCTATTTTAAAACCACAGATGCCTGCGGGACTAGCGGACACGCTAATATTCTACACTAATTTCCAATATTTTTAACGCATTTTCGATTATTGACACTTGCCATTCGAAAATCAGCATCGAGTACATATAAATTGTACTCGTAGTATGGAGAAGCTATTCCATTTCCTCCTGTGAAAGACGATACATACTCGTAGGGTAGAAGTGCCACGAAGGGCGATGATGCTGCGCGAGAAAACTGCTGGTGGCGGGGGCGGCACATATTCCACAAATTGGGGTTGTTCCAATATTGGGATTTTTATAAAGTTCTGATATGTTTTATAGAGGACTACGAATACTATACGAGTACATATTCGTAACTAGATAAATATTCGGCTGTTGGCGATTTTCTTTGTAGTGGCGGAGGGGGAGGGGGGGTTCAGAGGGAGAAATGGGGGTTATACTCGATTGTTCGTACGGTAAAAAGGTGCGATCACAAGCTATATCGTCTTAACGCGAACCGAATACCCGAGCACCCGAGCACCCGAGCACCCGAGCCGAGTACCCGAGTGGGCTACACGAATGTGCGAATGTGCGAATGTGCGTACTCGTACTCGCGAATCGCGAATCGCATATTTTTTGGTAATAAGCGGAAAATGGAATACGTAGGTCAAACTGGCAGGAACGTATGCCAAGTATGCGATAGGGCAGTAGTTCAATACTTTCGGTAATATGCCGACTGCCGAGTATACGATCGCCAAGTACGCGAGTACTACTCGGCGAGTGTGCACGCGCGGGTATTCGGCTCGGCTCAAGACCATAGTGTGATCGCATCGCACCTTTATAGTGTAAAGACTAGAAGATTATAATTAACAGAAGCCGATGCGCGTTAGGAGCGTGCGGCTAAGTCGGCTAAATACGAGTAAAATAACACGTACTCGTATTTTCACAAGTTTCTTCTAGTAGGTATAGCGTATTAATTTAATACTGCTGCGGGTAATTAAAGGTACCCGCTGGCCACAGACGTATATACAGGTATAGGTATACGATATACCTACACATACACCCGCTATTCGGCCGGCTTGTATAGCGAGTAATTGACGTAAAACTCGACTAGTCACGTGCACGACTACTCGTATCCTAGATGCGAATGCGACACTGCAGTTCCTCGAATAATATGGCATAATATATAAACATGGGGCGAGTCTGCGAGCAAAGCGATTGGAATTTCAATAGCTCACGCAGTTACCTATACGTACATAGCATTTTCGGTTTTAAAATATTGTAGAGCGAGACTATACCGCAGTTCTACTTGATCCGTACATACATCATTTGTATTCTCCGTACCTCTTCATATAGGGATAAAATCTGTCCTAAATGGTCGAAAATTAATTACGTCTCTCAACTTGGCTGTGTTTCCAATGCTACGACAATCGCTATACGATTCACTCGCCATTGTATAGGCACTCGCGACTACTCGTATATGTAGGTACACATATTTAGATGAGAAATGAATGTACGAGCATGCGCGTACACGTATCAAAATCTAACCAAGAGTTAGTCGATTACGCGAGAGGGACGTCATTGTCAGTCGCCTTTGACGTACATATAAATCGGTTCGAACTCGAACACGGTCGAATAATACGTATAATATCATAATATGTACTCGTAGGCTATGTCTCATTATAAATAGCTGGTAAATGAAACGCGTCAGAAGATTTAGCCGTCAAACCGATACAACATTTTGACATCACCATTACGGAAATGTGGAAGGTTGTCGAACAATCAGCGACAGAATTTTCAGAATTTGAAATATTCCGACGATGAAAATCTGTTTCTCTCTTATCATTTATTGGAATTTGGGCCGAGGCAGTGTAGGCAACGCGACGCTAAGAAACAAAATTTTTCAAAGTTATACCCTTATTTATGATACTCGTACCTACACATATCCTCTGTTCAAAATAAGAAAGTCTCGCGGGGGCAATCGAGTCTCACTTTTAAAACGCGAGCGAGGCGAGCAGAGGTCGTTGAATTTACTGCACTATATACTTATATAAGAGTTATATAGTTGAAGTGAGAAGTACGCGAGCGTCGCAAGATACTGATGAGAGTGGGGCAGAGGGGCGAAGCTTCCGAAGCTACGAGTATTGTCTCACTCGAGATTGGCATTTCAGAAAATACTCGAATTACCTTTCGAGTTCGAGTGCGTACGTATAATTTGATAGTAATTCGAGTAAGAATAACTACCTAATGTTATTTGCTTGAAATTCATACCGAGTGCAGCCATTACATATAACACACTACAATGAATGAACATTGAACATAGATCATGCATATATACAATACGGCACGCAAGATTCGAGCGAATCCATCTGGACCGTCGTTGAACCGAATGGCGCAAGTGCCAGAGAAACGTAATTTTTTAGGAGCGCGAAGCAAAAAAAAAAAAAAAAAAAAAAAACTTGCGAAATATTTTTCACTCGAAGACAGAATGTCGTCGCTACTTTCGATCAACGAAAAATAGGCGTTTTCGTAACGGTCGAGACAAATCCTTTCGCACGTCGATGGGGCCTGGCGGGGGAGGCGGGGTGTGGTGTCCCAAATTATATATTCCCCCGAGGCCCCCAACTCATTTTTCGTAAAAATTGCACGTTTTCGTCATTCGATTCTACAATGGTTCGTTTAATAGTTCGCCGGAGAAAAATAATTAGATATTACGAGTAAAAACCATTCTTCATTCTGACGCGGTACAGCGGATAGAAGGACCAACATAAATTTCGATGGCATGCTGAAAGTTCATAGTACTTCGTACTTGGAAATATAACTGATCGGTTTTAGAGCGCATCGATTCGTATTGGTTCGTCAAAAATTGGCAAAAAAAACAACGGATACGCGTATGCTCGTACCTGGCTCAAGCTCGTAAAATGAATTTATCGTCGCCCACAGGCGGAGAGGTGTCGTGCGGTCGATAACTTGAGCGGGTTTTCGAATGGAACTTCAGGTGTCTGCCGTCTCATGAACCACGAGAAGTTAATGTTTCAAGATTACGCGTCAATTGGGTAGAAATATGGAAATGCAGAATTTCTCATGGAAACCTGCCGGCAAGTTCCGAATAAAGAAAGATTTACGTTCCGAACCTTGGAAACGACTTTTTACAAAAACGCAACCAAATGCGCGGTACATTTCGGAAACCTATTCGCACACCCTATCGATTCGCCATTTGCCCCATTAGAAGCCATCGAGGCTGAAAAATCCGTTCGAATTCGAAGGAATCCGTTCTTTCAAAAACTCGTCAAAAATCATCGTTCTTTGGCTACATTTTTGCCGATGAAACTGAAAATGAGGAGGGTATTAGAGGATAGGGAAAGGGAAAGAGAAGTCTCACGAACTCGCTCAAAGGCTGACGCGAGTGCTTTTGATTTAAGTTGCAGAACAATTTCTGATTCGTAAAACATATACATATCGACCACCGCATTTAATCGGTTGTTCTTAGAATCACCCGACCCAACTATAGTCTATAATAGACTACATATAATAATAACATATACATACGTGTACCTTATTTCCATAACATAAATTCACCATCGGTCAAAAAATTTACAGTTTTGAGAATTTTGGTCGCATCCCGATGGGCAAAAAATGAGAAAATGATCCGGAAAATGAGAATTTTATCCGTTGTCAGTCCGTTTTTATTTTCGACCATCGGATCTGAAAATTTGCAGATATTTTTGTCATCTTGATTGTTTTTCCAAATCCGTTTGTAAAACGGATTTCCTGATTATACTCGTAATCGGTGATAATTTTTGGACAATTTTTCTAAATCCGTTTGTAAAACGGTTTCACGGATTATAACCCGGGCCAACAAATATGATAAAACAGCCTTCACGGAAAATAATCCGGACTCATTTCCGGCAAGACTGATTACAATCCGTTCGAAATCCGTTTTAGAAGCCGGAAAACAGGAAAATTCCGGATTATAATCCAGAAACGGATTATAACCCGGAATAAAACGGATCCGTTTTCAAAATATTTTGCCCATAGGGATGTAGCCAACGAGTATAACTCGTATTTTGTACTCGTACGTGTAGGTACCTAAATCAATTTTCATTTTCATCTCTCGAGCAAACAATTTGAATAATCCGATAATGCGAAAAAGCCATCATTTTTTCAGACAGCAATAAGCTCCGCGATGACATAGTTCATAATTACGAGTATAAAATTCAGTCATCGTGTTTTCCTCCCTTTTCTCGGACGTAATTTTTTTCTAATCTATTCGATGAAACGTCGTATTTATTATAAATAAGATACGAGTGTATAAATAGTATACTGGTACGTGCGTGGACGCGTGGAATCGTATCCGCGGTCGTTTCTGACGTACGAGTACAAAATAATCATCGAGATACTCGTAACGTACGTAGCTGCTTCCTCTTTTCATTTTACCTTCGACTTCGACATAAAATAAATCAGGGGTAAAGATGGTAAAGACGAAATACGGGAATCGATTTATCTATCACGACAATTTTGATTTCTCGACGACGACGCGACCGGAAAAGGTTAATAACAAACGAATTTTGCACTTGCACGTTGAAATATGAAATAGCTGTACCCACGAATTATTATAATAGGACGGATAGTACGCTCTTACCTCTGCGGTCTACGCGTAGGTACTCGCATTCGCGCCAAGTATACATATGTACATATTATTGTTATTCTACGTCACATGCGAGACCCAAAAATAAAGTATGACACTTGCGAGACCCCCCCCCCCCTTACAAATACTCGGAAATGAAACCTTCGTCTTCGCATGGCTTGGTGCGGCTATCTGTAGATGCCTTAGGCTATGTAATGAAGCCCACAACTGTCGGTTAGGTGTAGGTGTACCATACCATACCATACAATACGCCGTTTATAGGGAGTAAAGTGAAACGAATGAACCACTCGAGTGTACGTACTCGTACATACGAGTACAATCGATATTTGGGGCACTCGCGAGTCCCAAACAAAAAATGCAGATTTGGGGTCTGCGGAGTGGGGGGGAGTAAGAAAAACCATACATACACCTCGTGGACATGCGAGACCCACGAAGGGTCTCGCAAGTGTTATGTTATGATTCATCTGTTTTGGGTCTCACATGTGCCCAAAACATCTCTATACATATTAAACGAGTATGTATATGTACGATCGTACATACACCGCCCATGAAACACGATTTTATTCGGGCAGACGTATAGGTACATACTTTGTTTCGGAGGATTGTTAGTTCAATTTGGCCAAATACTCGTATGATTTTTGAAAGAGAAATGGTAGGCAAAAACCGAATGGTTATACTCGTACTCGTACTAATTATCAACTTATCGTACGAAGATACTCCCGATACTCCTCCCTCGTACGTAGGTCTACCTACGAGTACATCGTTATAAACATATGCGGCTATACCACTACGGCGTCCATCTACCTGAAAAGCATTATGGAATCAACCCGTGTTGAAGAGTGATCTGCGGTAGGAGAGCTATGCTGAGGCTTAAGCAACCCTGTTTGACCCACCAAATATGATATTTAAAAAATTCCGTCGCCTTTAACAATCGAGAAATATGTACACGTGCGTACCTACTTGGAAATTAGTAACTATAGGTAATAGGTATATACCCTTATATTGGGAACCTGTTTAGCTACCATCGTGGCGACCGGGGAAAATTCTACCCAACACCACCTTGGCAAACTCTCGCTGACACCCACCCGCCCCAATATTGATAAAATATACGTATTTACACGATATACGAGTAGATTATACGGGTATATTCGTATTTACAAAATAATACCGCACCGTACCGCACTGCACCGCAACTATCGCAGTAACCAGTAACGAATGTACGAGTACGAAATAAAAAACAATATAATTAACGCATTAACCGAATCGGCTAGGGGAAAAATGATTCGAAACATCGTACAGCCCCTGTTAACCGGACAGAACACTATAATAATCGAACACGCAGACTCGAGACGGCACACCCTGTATGTACCAAAACTATTTTTCATCAAATTACAATAAATAGACTACTCGTATTTGTACGGTGCATATACGAGCATACGAGCATACGAGCATTAGCAACAATCGCTCGACAAATAAAATTACGAGCTATGTCGTAAATTATACGAGTATTGGCATTAAAAAAGTTGTGCAAGTTTGAATTTACTCGTACTAGAATACGTGCGTACATGTATTTGTGTGCAGTTACACGCCACACTTTTCCCGCAGATTGTGAATTTTCGCCTCGCCCATGGCCATTCCCGCTTGTAGCCTGATTTTACTTACTTTCTGGTGGTAATTTCTACCGCAGATATTAAACTATCCACGTACGTTTTCCTATTCGAAATAGCGAATGATAGCATTGAAATTTCCCTCGGTATAATTATACGAGGCATAATAGTGGGAAAATATCCTAATACATATAAACGAAGATTCCAGAGCACGTTGACTAGTAAAGTTACCTCTAGATCACGCTCACTGCGAGATAACTTTAATCATTTATATTCTCAACTTTTCAAAGGAATATAATTTGTCGAGTCACGAAAATATGGGAACTGTAGCCCCTTCCTCTCCCGCCCCCAAAAGAAAGTCATATTAGCCCGTCGACCCCGGTACGATGGAAATTAACAAAATGATTTATTTATACTAAACTCGCGACAATTTTTTCAATTTTCTTCTTTTCACTCATCTTATCGTCTTATCGAGTAGCTATTTTTTCTTCACGTCTTTAAACCTTTAGTTTTTTTTTTTTTGTATTTTTTTTTTTTTTGTTTGTTTGGAAAAGACACAAAATTTTCTAAACACATCGAGAAAAGTCCACTTGTGGCAAAGCGATCAGCTAAGTATAATTTTCTTGGAGAACCGGTTGAAGAGGAAGAAAAAATAAGAAAACAGTGTATAACTAATCGCGATCTGAATCGGCTTATCGACGATGGCTGTAGGTGACACGATGACATTGGAATATGGCATGGCATCCGTTGAAAAGCTGAAGCTAATATCTAGATAAATTACTATACGCGTAGTGCAGTGCGCGAGTGTTAGCCATTTGACGTCATTCGTGTCATTGGCACGAATTTCTTTTTCATTTTCGTGCGGTCGTCTCACTCACTCACTCACTCTCACTCGCTCTCTCTCTCTCTCTCTCTCTCTCTCTCTCTCTCTCTCTCTCTCTCTCTCTCTCTCTCTCTCTCTCTCTCTCTCTCTCTCTCTCTCTCTCTCTCTCTCTCTCTCTCTCTCTCTCTCTCTCTCTCTCTCTCTCTCTCTCTCTCTCTCTCTCTCTCTCTCTCTCTCTCTCTCTCTCTCTCTTCTGTGTTCTACTTCGAATGAAGCACCGCCCCGCCAAGCGTAGCCACAGAAAAGGAAACGCTATACCTATACGTACTCGTACATCGCCCTGTCCCTGTCACTGTCCCTGTCGTCCGGCCAATTTATTGTTGCGGTGGAATTTCTCTCACTAGATAATAATGCGGATACCGGTAATAGATATTATCGAGCCCAAGGCGGCCGGCATCGGCATCGCAATGCGGTTAATACTAAGATACGCGTTTTACTTTGCAGCCATTGAAACGAAATGACCAAAAAGCAAATCATCATTTAAGAAAAACGATACGTGTAATTAACTAGCTCGTGGTTACGGGTCGTGTCGTAAAGTGTTGACACATTAAATGTAACACAGCGCAGCGCGACTGAAACTCGAGCTCATTTTTTTGGAGGCGAATCTGCGTGGGTGACGAATAGCCGAAGGCGAGTTGGCTCGACTCTCGAGAAGCGAATCGTCAAATCTGGCGGCTATACTGGCTACTGCGGGCTAGCTAAGAACCACAATCGTGCGCTCTTCCTGCAAATTCCACGCGTCAGCGCGAAAAACAATTTTTTTGAAAACGCGGCAGATTTTGCAATTTGCAAGAATACGATAGCACGACGCGATGTTATAATTTAAAAAGTTCTATTCTCAGCCCGTAGTTTTTATCAAATCCGTAAAACTTTTCAAAATGTGGTTATTCCGATAGATAATAGCTGAGAATTTCGCAATCGCACAACGGGGGTGGGGGGACGGAGAGAGAGGTATCGTTAATGTAGACCATATACGCGTACGCCAACGTGCAATGATGTCCTTTGCTCTTGATTTTTCTTTCCACGTTCGAAAACTTCATTTTGTCTTCGATTTGGACGTTGAAATATTCGCTTCTCAAAATTGAGCTATGTACGATGTGCCGACTCAAGAGTCTTTCGATTAGGAGTTTTTATTTCGATACCTCGTCAAGTTGAAAAGAAGATTACATATCGTTCCGGAATTGTAACCGAACAGTTTTACGACTGAAAAATATAGTTTTTATACCGTCACAGGCTCATACTGGGGGAAGGAGGGGGACGGGGGTGGTAACCTATCACCATTCTCCGTCCAATTTTAATTTTCCAATCATTTCGTACACGTATAACGATATCGATATTTTGCAAACATTCTTTTCATTCGACGTGAATTTTTTCCAATCGAATATACGTAGGTAGCGGCCAAAAATATAAAAAGTTCTGTTTCAACGAGTATACATGTACGTATAAGTACAAAAGTATAATAATCGTATAAGTTGGGTAGTTTTCTGTTTCGATTTGAAAATATGCCCGAATCCGACCAAACGAGTAGGTAGAACGGAAATATAAATACTCGTATAATATATTCGTCGACGATTTGTGATTTCTACGAAAGGCTAAAGGCTGCGGCACTTGAAAAACGTTATACGTGCGCGCGCAGGTACAGTGTATTACTACTCGTATAACCGATAATGGATAAAGAATCAAAAATGGAAGTTGGAATTGGAACGATAATTTTAGGAGAAAGTAACTTAATGCGACTACGCGATGACGCACAAAATGCTAATAGCAACCTTCGAATGACGTCGATGAAAATATGAAAAAAAATCTAATCGCAACGAGCCGCGCTAGAAGAGTAGATTAGCCGCGCTCGTAGCCTGCCTGCTTCGCTTCGCGCTTTCCTAGTAAATATGCGTACGAGTATAATTATTATAATATTTGTAGGTACCGCACGACTGTAAATAGAAAGAAACGATTTCTCGTATCGTTCGTACGTATTATAGGATAATAAATATAGCTATAGCTATAGCTGTGTAATAGCAATAGAGTCTGCATTACAAATCTCAACTGACCTATCAACGCACCAAAATTGATGGCAAATTCTTTTACACGCTGAACAGTACGAGTACCTATACGTACTCGTATACTCGTAATGTACATGTACTCGTGTCGTATGCACATGCACACGCACACGCACACGCACACGCACATGCACTACGAGTAGCCCAAAGTCGTAGGTACGCCCGACCCGATCCAATCAAGCCGAATGATAATAAAATATACGCGAACCTATCCCATACCGCACGGTCAATTTAAAATACGAATACGAGTACAAATGGTACTCGTAGAGTAACGATCGTACGTATCGTACGTATCGTACGTATCGTATGTATCGTACGTACTCGTACTTATTGCGTTAGTACTCGTAGTTTGGACACGCTCTTCGACTTTTCAACGACCACGAGTCCACGAAACTCATGTTCTGTCATCGCTGGCTCGAAAATTTGTACTATACACATAACTATTAATGCGGCAGTTGGCAGATAGTAGCCAAAAGAAGAGCATATTTTGTACAGCTAGCTCGTGGCGTAACGAACTTTTTCATTTGTTTCGCTCGGAAGCTACTTATTAGGAGTAGCACACACCGCACGTGAGAACCACTGTACAGAATCGAATGATCTAATTGTACGCTCGTAAGTGCCAAAAAACAAAAAACAAAAAAAAAAAAAAAAAGCAATTTACCTACGGGGAGGGCAGAAAAACTGTTTCACAGGTACCGACTCGTATTTTCCGCAGAATTTCGACGCTACCTCCAATCGACGAAAATTAGGCGTTTTCACACGAGTCGAGTGAAACGCTTATGCTTTTGCACGTGCGGGTACTTGGCGTCGTTAAGGTATACGAGTAGATTCTAATTAGTTGAATTACACACCTCCATTACTCGACATTTCATTTTTCGTAAAAATGGCACTTGTTCTTATAAGGTCATTCGGTAATCGGTTCTGTGGCGGTTCATTTTCTTACGCACATACGACAATACGTGCACGTACACGTATGACTCTTTTTAACGTGAAAATACTCGTACGTTCCACAAAAATATCTTACACCATCCGGACTCGAGACATTTTTTAGTTTGGAAAATGGTTCGCAAGACCACAGAGTGGCAAACGTAGAAGCTGTATAGATATACAATGGCGCGTATAAGGTCTACACGTAATACGAGTACGAGTACATTGAAATGGGCCTGGCCTGGCCAAGCAAACGAGGTAAGGTATATGCGTAAACGTAAGCGTGGAATACGAGTAAAATTAGAAAAATGACCGATTTATTTTCATTGGAAAATACGAGTATTTACGATCGCGTATTCAATTCGAAAATAAAATCGAGCTATTCCACCCCGTACCTCTAAAGCGAAGTAATTTTCACACCGCACCGACTATAGTTCTACTCGTACACATATAAGACGTTCGCTCGATCAAAAATCGACTTTTTTTGCGGCGCTCTCTGCGCTCGCCTAATTTCACTCGGTACGTTTTTCAAAATGCAACTCAACTTTTTATCAAACATTTCACAAAGTTTTCCACTCAATCGCACTCGGCGCGTGGGACAAACAACGCTGATCTCGCAAAAGGCCGTGCACCGATAACCGATACCCTTTGCTCCACAGCCACACCACACCGAAGGAAAAATTAACCTCGCACTCGAACAGTCGAAACACGTTCTAATCACGTGCTCGCGAAAAATATCGGAGCAAAAAACATAATTAGCGACCACACTTTACGCGAAATACGACGTACGAGTATTTCTATTTTCGAAGAGAATTAATTACGAGTAAAATACTCGTACGTAGACTCGCATTCGTTTAACTTTTTGCAGCCCGTGAGAGACCCAATCGTCATTTCATTTACCTATATGTAGGTGCAGCAGTGTACGTACAGACTAGTCGAGTTGTTCGATAGATTTAAGAAAAAAAAAGCGGGTTTTCGAGGGAAAACCTGCTAAAAAACATCGGGCCAGGAAGAATAAAATAATATGGGAATAATCCTGCTTTTCTAATTACGATGGTAAATTTTCAAAAATATATTATTACGCGATATACGCTATTTGTACCGCACCGCGAAGCTAGGGCTGTGATACTGCGAATTGTGATCCTGTGATACTGTGATACGAGTATACATGATACATATTATACTCTTTTGATTCTCGCAACATGTGGTACGCCTGGACGAATGCCGTTCGAGTTATTTTAAAATACTCGTACCAGCGTCTAAAGGTCAGAATTGACGTCAAATCAGATACGAGTAGGTATGAGTGCGACGGAACTGCTGCTGTTTACACTTTTCCATAGATTACACAAGCGACTCCAGTCCAGTTTATATACTCGATAATTTATTTATAATTTACATGCACCAACTCGTACGTATACTCGAATACCCTCGGCTTCACGGCGCACATTTCACTATTTACGATTACATTATAAGACTAGGTAAAGGGTTTTGGAAAATAATTATTACACGCTTCCACTCGTAGCTGTTGGCAGGTTTTCGACAGACAACCTCGTATTAATTTTAGTCCGACCCTCACGCAGAGCGCAGTTATTCGTTTAATAATCTCAGGATTCCGAAAATACCCATCTCGCATATTTTGGTCTTTCCTTATTTCTTTCTTTATTTTCATCGTTAATTAATCGAATAATTTATTAATTTATTCGTTTACGTTGGAAGGGGAGGTGTGTGTGTGTGTGTGCGTGTGTGTGCGTGCGTGTGCGTGTGGGTGCGTGTGCGTGGGTGCGTGCGGGTAAATCACAAATTTCGACTTTGAAAGCTAATTACAGATAAACTGCCGATCGGCTCGAGGTGAAATTTTCACCCGACATTAATCCGAGTCTTGGGAGTTTACCATCCAAAGTTTCAAGAAAATCCGTTCGTTATAGTTCTGTAGTCTGGACATACGAGTACGAGTCATTTTGAACGTTAAAAAGCGTTGATTTCCTCCAACCAATAGGGCTGAAATTTTTACTCGAGGTCGATGGTTGATGCTGATGTGATTCGAGTCTGATGCCGCAGCTTGCGAAGCGGACTCCGAGCATGCGTTTAATCCGCGAAAAAGTGCCTATACGTATAATACATTATTACATGTATATAAACTCGTATTACCAGTACGAGTACGAGTATAATACATATGTACTCGTATTTTACGTTCAGCGAGCGTACCAACATACCAAGCAGTGGCGCCCTTCTGGGGGGTTAAGTGGTGCGGTCGCACCGGGCCTCACAATGTAGGGGCCCCATCGGATGGGAATTTTGACCGCCCTATACTACCAAATATGTAGAAAAAAAATGAAGTGAACAAAATTATGAAAGGGCCACTTTGCTGAAAAGGGCCACAAAAGTGATCTTGCACAACCTATTTAAAAATACGTGCGCGCCACTGGGTGTACCTACACGTTCTCAATACACGTTCTCAAAAATTGAGAAAGTGTGAACTGCATTTGCAACTCAATTTTCGGCCAGTTGTCTCAATTTTCGGCTGCATGTCTCATTTTTTGTTCAGCTGTCTCAATTTTCTTCTGGTTGTCTCAATTTTCGGCTGGATGTCTCATTTTTCGTCCAACTGTCTCATTTTTCGTTTATTTCTTTGGCTAGATTTCCAGCTCGATTTTAAGTATTGACTGTATTTCTAAATTGATTTTAGATCGAGCTGAAAATCTAGCCACCGAAATAAAATATACAGAAAATGTAGCCAACAGCCTCAAATAGAGTTTGAAATCCAGCCAACGCTTAAAATCGAGCTGGCAATCTAGCCAACGAAATAAACGAAAATCGAGACATCTAGACGAAAATTGAGAAAGCTGGAGAAAAAATGAGACATCCAGCCCAAAATTGAGACAACCAGACGAAAATTGATACAGCTGGACGAAAAATGAGACATCCAGCCGAAAATTGAGACATCCAGCCGAAAATTGAGACAACCAGACGAAAATTGATACAGCTGGACGAAAAATGAGACATCCGGCCGAAAATTGAGACATCCAGCCGAAAATTGAGACAACCAGACGAAAATTGATACAGCTGGACGAAAAATGAGACATCCAGCCGAAAATTGAGACATCCAGCCGAAAATTGAGACATCCAGCCGAAAATTGATACAGCTGGACGAAAAATGAGACATCCAGCCGAAAAATGAGACATCTAGCCGAAAATCGAGACATCTAGCCGAAAATCGAGACAGCTGGACGAAAAATGAGACATCCAGCCGAAAATTGAGACATCCAGCCGAAAATTGAGACAACCAGACGAAAATTGATACAGCTGGACGAAAAATGAGACATCCAGCCGAAAATTGAGACATCCAGCCGAAAATTGAGACAACCAGACGAAAATTGATACAGCTGGACGAAAAATGAGACATCCAGCCGAAAATTGAGACAACCAGACGAAAATTGATACAGCTGGACGAAAAATGAGACATCCAGCCGAAAATTGAGACATCCAGCCGAAAATTGATACAGCTGGACGAAAAACGAGACATCCAGCCGAAAAATGAGACATCCAGCCGAAAATTGAGACATCCAGCCGAAAATTGATACAGCTGGACGAAAAATGAGACATCCAGCCGAAAAATGAGACATCTAGCCGAAAATCGAGACAGCTGGACGAAAAATGAGACATCCAGCCGAAAATTGAGACATCCAGCCGAAAATTGAGACAACCAGACGAAAATTGATACAGCTGGACGAAAAATGAGACATCCAGCCGAAAATTGAGACATCCAGCCGAAAATTGATACAGCTGGACGAAAAATGAGACATCCAGCCGAAAAATGAGACATCTAACCGAAAATCGAGACAGCTGGACGAAAAATGAGACATCCAGCCGAAAATTGAGACATCCAGCCGAAAATTGAGACAACCAGACGAAAATTGATACAGCTGGACGAAAAATGAGACATCCAGCCGAAAATTGAGACATCCAGCCGAAAATTGATACAGCTGGACGAAAAATGAGACATCCAGCCGAAAAATGAGACATCTAACCGAAAATCGAGACAGCTGGACGAAAAATGAGACATCCAGCCGAAAATTGAGACATCCAGCCGAAAATTGAGACAACCAGACGAAAATTGATACAGCTGGACGAAAAATGAGACATCCAGCCGAAAATTGAGACATCCAGCCGAAAATTGAGACAACCAGACGAAAATTGATACAGCTGGACGAAAAATGAGACATCCAGCCGAAAATTGAGACATCCAGCCGAAAATTGATACAGCTGGACGAAAAATGAGACATCCAGCCGAAAATTGAGACATCCAGCCGAAAATTGATACAGCTGGACGAAAAATGAGACATCCAGCCGAAAAATGAGACATCTAACCGAAAATCGAGACAGCTGGACGAAAAATGAGACATCCAGCCGAAAATTGAGACATCCAGCCGAAAATTGAGACAACCAGACGAAAATTGATACAGCTGGACGAAAAATGAGACATCCAGCCGAAAATTGAGACATCCAGCCGAAAATTGATACAGCTGGACGAAAAATGAGACATCCAGCCGAAAAATGAGACATCTAACCGAAAATCGAGACAGCTGGACGAAAAATGAGACATCCAGCCGAAAATTGAGACATCCAGCCGAAAATTGAGACAACCAGACGAAAATTGATACAGCTGGACGAAAAATGAGACATCCAGCCGAAAATTGAGACATCCAGCCGAAAATTGAGACAACCAGACGAAAATTGATACAGCTGGACGAAAAATGAGACATCCAGCCGAAAATTGAGACATCCAGCCGAAAATTGATACAGCTGGACGAAAAATGAGACATCCAGCCGAAAAATGAGACATCTAGCCGAAAATCGAGACATCTAGCCGAAAATCGAGACAGCTGGACGAAAAATGAGACATCCAGCCGAAAATTGAGACATCCAGCCGAAAATTGAGACAACCAGACGAAAATTGATACAGCTGGACGAAAAATGAGACATCCAGCCGAAAATTGAGACATCCAGCCGAAAATTGATACAGCTGGACGAAAAATGAGACATCCAGCCGAAAAATGAGACATCTAGCCGAAAATCGAGACATCTAGCCGAAAATCGAGACAGCTGGACGAAAAATGAGACATCCAGCCGAAAATTGAGACATCCAGCCGAAAATTGAGACAACCAGACGAAAATTGATACAGCTGGACGAAAAATGAGACATCCAGCCGAAAATTGAGACATCCAGCCGAAAATTGATACAGCTGGACGAAAAATGAGACATCTAGCCGAAAATCGAGACAGCTGGACGAAAAATGAGACATCCGGCCGAAAATTGAGACATCCAGCCGAAAATTGAGACAACCAGACGAAAATTGATACAGCTGGACGAAAAATGAGACATCCAGCCGAAAATTGAGACATCCAGCCGAAAATTGAGACATCCAGCCGAAAATTGATACAGCTGGACGAAAAATGAGACATCCAGCCGAAAAATGAGACATCTAACCGAAAATCGAGACAGCTGGACGAAAAATGAGACATCCAGCCGAAAATTGAGACATCCAGCCGAAAATTGAGACAACCAGACGAAAATTGATACAGCTGGACGAAAAATGAGACATCCAGCCGAAAATTGAGACATCCAGCCGAAAATTGATACAGCTGGACGAAAAATGAGACATCCAGCCGAAAAATGAGACATCTAGCCGAAAATCGAGACAGCTGGACGAAAAATGAGACATCCAGCCGAAAATTGAGACATCCAGCCGAAAATTGAGACAACCAGACGAAAATTGATACAGCTGGACGAAAAATGAGACATCCAGCCGAAAATTGAGACATCCAGCCGAAAATTGATACAGCTGGACGAAAAATGAGACATCCAGCCGAAAAATGAGACATCTAGCCGAAAATCGAGACATCTAGCCGAAAATCGAGACAGCTGGACGAAAAATGAGACATCCAGCCGAAAATTGAGACATCCAGCCGAAAATTGAGACAACCAGACGAAAATTGATACAGCTGGACGAAAAATGAGACATCCAGCCGAAAATTGAGACATCCAGCCGAAAATTGATACAGCTGGACGAAAAATGAGACATCCAGCCGAAAAATGAGACAACTAGACGAAAATTTAGACAACGAGACGAAAATTGAGACATCCAGCCGAAAATTGAGACAACCAGACGAAAATTGATACAGCTGGACGAAAAATGAGACATCCAGCCGAAAATTGAGACAACCAGACGAAAATTGATACAGCTGGACGAAAAATGAGACATCCAGCCGAAAATTGAGACATCCAGCCGAAAATTGATACAGCTGGACGAAAAATGAGACATCCAGCCGAAAAATGAGACATCCAGCCGAAAATTGAGACATCCAGCCGAAAATTGATACAGCTGGACGAAAAATGAGACATCCAGCCGAAAAATGAGACATCTAGCCGAAAATCGAGACAGCTGGACGAAAAATGAGACATCCAGCCGAAAATTGAGACATCCAGCCGAAAATTGAGACAACCAGACGAAAATTGATACAGCTGGACGAAAAATGAGACATCCAGCCGAAAATTGAGACATCCAGCCGAAAATTGATACAGCTGGACGAAAAATGAGACATCCAGCCGAAAAATGAGACATCTAACCGAAAATCGAGACAGCTGGACGAAAAATGAGACATCCAGCCGAAAATTGAGACATCCAGCCGAAAATTGAGACAACCAGACGAAAATTGATACAGCTGGACGAAAAATGAGACATCCAGCCGAAAATTGAGACATCCAGCCGAAAATTGATACAGCTGGACGAAAAATGAGACATCCAGCCGAAAAATGAGACATCTAACCGAAAATCGAGACAGCTGGACGAAAAATGAGACATCCAGCCGAAAATTGAGACATCCAGCCGAAAATTGAGACAACCAGACGAAAATTGATACAGCTGGACGAAAAATGAGACATCCAGCCGAAAATTGAGACATCCAGCCGAAAATTGATACAGCTGGACGAAAAATGAGACATCCAGCCGAAAAATGAGACATCTAACCGAAAATCGAGACAGCTGGACGAAAAATGAGACATCCAGCCGAAAATTGAGACATCCAGCCGAAAATTGAGACAACCAGACGAAAATTGATACAGCTGGACGAAAAATGAGACATCCAGCCGAAAATTGAGACATCCAGCCGAAAATTGATACAGCTGGACGAAAAATGAGACATCCAGCCGAAAAATGAGACATCTAGCCGAAAATCGAGACATCTAGCCGAAAATCGAGACAGCTGGACGAAAAATGAGACATCCAGCCGAAAATTGAGACATCCAGCCGAAAATTGAGACAACCAGACGAAAATTGATACAGCTGGACGAAAAATGAGACATCCAGCCGAAAATTGAGACATCCAGCCGAAAATTGATACAGCTGGACGAAAAATGAGACATCCAGCCGAAAAATGAGACATCTAGCCGAAAATCGAGACATCTAGCCGAAAATCGAGACAGCTGGACGAAAAATGAGACATCCAGCCGAAAATTGAGACATCCAGCCGAAAATTGAGACAACCAGACGAAAATTGATACAGCTGGACGAAAAATGAGACATCCAGCCGAAAATTGAGACATCCAGCCGAAAATTGATACAGCTGGACGAAAAATGAGACATCCAGCCGAAAAATGAGACATCTAGCCGAAAATCGAGACAGCTGGACGAAAAATGAGACATCCGGCCGAAAATTGAGACATCCAGCCGAAAATTGAGACAACCAGACGAAAATTGATACAGCTGGACGAAAAATGAGACATCCAGCCGAAAATTGAGACATCCAGCCGAAAATTGAGACATCCAGCCGAAAATTGAGACATCCAGCCGAAAATTGATACAGCTGGACGAAAAATGAGACATCCAGCCGAAAAATGAGACATCTAGCCGAAAATCGAGACATCTAGCCGAAAATCGAGACAGCTGGACGAAAAATGAGACATCCAGCCGAAAATTGAGACATCCAGCCGAAAATTGAGACAACCAGACGAAAATTGATACAGCTGGACGAAAAATGAGACATCCAGCCGAAAAATGAGAAAGCTGGACGAAAAATGAGACATCCAGCCGAAAATTGAGACATCCAGCCGAAAATTGATACAGCTGGACGAAAAATGAGACATCCAGCCGAAAAATGAGACATCTAGCCGAAAATCGAGACATCTAGCCGAAAATCGAGACAGCTGGACGAAAAATGAGACATCCAGCCGAAAATTGAGACATCCAGCCGAAAATTGAGACAACCAGACGAAAATTGATACAGCTGGACGAAAAATGAGACATCCAGCCGAAAATTGAGACATCCAGCCGAAAATTGATACAGCTGGACGAAAAATGAGACATCCAGCCGAAAAATGAGACATCTAGCCGAAAATCGAGACAGCTGGACGAAAAATGAGACATCCGGCCGAAAATTGAGACATCCAGCCGAAAATTGAGACAACCAGACGAAAATTGATACAGCTGGACGAAAAATGAGACATCCAGCCGAAAATTGAGACATCCAGCCGAAAATTGAGACATCCAGCCGAAAATTGATACAGCTGGACGAAAAATGAGACATCCAGCCGAAAAATGAGACATCTAGCCGAAAATCGAGACATCTAGCCGAAAATCGAGACAGCTGGACGAAAAATGAGACATCCAGCCGAAAATTGAGACAACCAGACGAAAATTGATACAGCTGGACGAAAAATGAGACATCCAGCCGAAAATTGAGACATCCAGCCGAAAATTGATACAGCTGGACGAAAAATGAGACATCCAGCCGAAAAATGAGACATCTAGCCGAAAATCGAGACAGCTGGACGAAAAATGAGACATCCGGCCGAAAATTGAGACATCCAGCCGAAAATTGAGACAACCAGACGAAAATTGATACAGCTGGACGAAAAATGAGACATCCAGCCGAAAATTGAGACATCCAGCCGAAAATTGAGACATCCAGCCGAAAATTGATACAGCTGGACGAAAAATGAGACATCCAGCCGAAAAATGAGACATCTAGCCGAAAATCGAGACATCTAGCCGAAAATCGAGACAGCTGGACGAAAAATGAGACATCCAGCCGAAAATTGAGACATCCAGCCGAAAATTGAGACAACCAGACGAAAATTGATACAGCTGGACGAAAAATGAGACATCCAGCCGAAAATTGAGACATCCAGCCGAAAATTGATACAGCTGGACGAAAAATGAGACATCCAGCCGAAAAATGAGACATCTAGCCGAAAATCGAGACAGCTGGACGAAAAATGAGACATCCGGCCGAAAATTGAGACATCCAGCCGAAAATTGAGACAACCAGACGAAAATTGATACAGCTGGACGAAAAATGAGACATCCAGCCGAAAATTGAGACATCCAGCCGAAAATTGAGACATCCAGCCGAAAATTGATACAGCTGGACGAAAAATGAGACATCCAGCCGAAAAATGAGACATCTAGCCGAAAATCGAGACATCTAGCCGAAAATCGAGACAGCTGGACGAAAAATGAGACATCCAGCCGAAAATTGAGACATCCAGCCGAAAATTGAGACAACCAGACGAAAATTGATACAGCTGGACGAAAAATGAGACATCCAGCCGAAAATTGAGACATCCAGCCGAAAATTGATACAGCTGGACGAAAAATGAGACATCCAGCCGAAAAATGAGACATCTAGCCGAAAATCGAGACAGCTGGACGAAAAATGAGACATCCGGCCGAAAATTGAGACATCCAGCCGAAAATTGAGACAACCAGACGAAAATTGATACAGCTGGACGAAAAATGAGACATCCAGCCGAAAAATGAGACATCTAGCCGAAAATCGAGACATCTAGCCGAAAATCGAGACAGCTGGACGAAAAATGAGACATCCAGCCGAAAATTGAGACATCCAGCCGAAAATTGAGACAACCAGACGAAAATTGATACAGCTGGACGAAAAATGAGACATCCAGCCGAAAAATGAGACATCTAGCCGAAAATCGAGACAGCTGGACGAAAAATGAGACATCCGGCCGAAAATTGAGACATCCAGCCGAAAATTGAGACATCCAGCCGAAAATTGAGACATCCAGCCGAAAATTGAGACAACCAGACGAAAATTGATACAGCTGGACGAAAAATGAGACATCCAGCCGAAAAATGAGACATCTAGCCGAAAATCGAGACATCTAGCCGAAAATCGAGACAGCTGGACGAAAAATGAGACATCCAGCCGAAAATTGAGACATCCAGCCGAAAATTGAGACAACCAGACGAAAATTGATACAGCTGGACGAAAAATGAGACATCCAGCCGAAAATTGAGACATCCAGCCGAAAATTGATACAGCTGGACGAAAAATGAGACATCCAGCCGAAAAATGAGACATCTAGCCGAAAATCGAGACAGCTGGACGAAAAATGAGACATCCGGCCGAAAATTGAGACATCCAGCCGAAAATTGAGACAACCAGACGAAAATTGATACAGCTGGACGAAAAATGAGACATCCAGCCGAAAATTGAGACATCCAGCCGAAAATTGAGACATCCAGCCGAAAATTGATACAGCTGGACGAAAAATGAGACATCCAGCCGAAAAATGAGACATCTAGCCGAAAATCGAGACATCTAGCCGAAAATCGAGACAGCTGGACGAAAAATGAGACATCCAGCCGAAAATTGAGACATCCAGCCGAAAATTGAGACAACCAGACGAAAATTGATACAGCTGGACGAAAAATGAGACATCCAGCCGAAAATTGAGACATCCAGCCGAAAATTGATACAGCTGGACGAAAAATGAGACATCCAGCCGAAAAATGAGACATCTAGCCGAAAATCGAGACAGCTGGACGAAAAATGAGACATCCGGCCGAAAATTGAGACATCCAGCCGAAAATTGAGACAACCAGACGAAAATTGATACAGCTGGACGAAAAATGAGACATCCAGCCGAAAAATGAGACATCTAGCCGAAAATCGAGACAGCTGGACGAAAATTGAGCATGAGGAAAGGGGTTTCAAGTATGAGAATTTCTGAATTTCTTCCACATATAGCTTCATATTCTGCATTTTCGAATTTTTGTGAATTTAGTCCCCGTGTACCAACAAGTGCTCCATTTTCAAATATTTTTGAATTTATTTCACGTTTACCCAGTGGCGCCCACCTAGGGGTCAAGTGGTGCGGTCGCTCCAGGCCCCACAATTTATGGGCCCCATCAGATGGGAATTTTGACCGCCCTTTACAACCAAATATGTTGAAAAACATTGAAGCGAACAAAATTATGAGGTGGTCTCTCTACTGAAAAGGGCCTCACAAGTGATCTTGCACCACCTATTTCAAAATACGTGCGCGCCATTGATGTCAAGTTGGCAAAAAACGCCTTGGTTATTCAAAATATTCGTAGGAATGATGATTCGCTTTTCACCATTTATTGTAGACACTCTAGTGCTTTAATTGTACTTACCACGAGTATTACGAAGAATACGAGTACCCAATATACGAGTATTACGTCGCTATACTAGTATTTACGGTAATTTTTACGATAAATCTCGATGTAGCAATCCTTGTTTTCATATCCGAAATGGTGAGAATCACGACTAAAATTTTTTTCAGAGTACACGAGGGCGAAAAGAAAACTTTATTTGCGACGTTTTTATTGATTTTAGACTTTTTGCCGAGCCAAGTTTCTGCGAGCCTATGACGGAGACGGAATTGAACAGAAGCCCTTAATGACGGTTACGTTAACATTAAATAAATAGAGAGTTTCAACTTTTAAATCTACTCCATTCCCCCGACAATGTACGAGTAAAATAAAATTTAGAAAAAATTTAACTTTTTTTAAATTTCACTGTTTTGGAAATAGTTGACGAAAATGTCCGAATCGAGTTCGTTCGATTAATTAATAGGTACGTAAATTCGACTTCGAGCACTGCTCCTAGTAATTCGGCTTAAACTCAAAATTCCAAGGGCAAATTGGTTAATGTTTCCGAGCGGTTGGAAATATACCGATCGGATTATGTTAAATTTTTATAAAACCTTGTACTCGGTAATAGCTTCACGAAACTCACAAAAATAGCAATACCTACATCGGAAACACTTAAAAACGTTTTAAGAAAACATTCGTACTCGTAAGTTTATTTTAGAGGTTGGAAGCGAGTTTGAAAATCAAAATTCAAATTTCAACGCTCAAGTTTGTCAGAAATATTAGCTCGTTTTCGATAATAAATTGGAAGAAGGTGCGAGTCAAAATGCAAGTACGCTTTCGCAAAAATGAACGAAATTTAATTCGATGTAGGTAGGTGGTAATGTACGAGGTGTTACACGCGTATATGATTCTTCAGAAACTCGATCAATCAGTCAGCCATCTTTCACGTGATTAGATTCATTTACGGTAAAATTAATTAACGAAAAAATGGTAAAAAACGCTATCGATAAACATCATTTAAATCTCTCACGTGAATCGAATCAAAAAGCAATTACTTATTGCGATATGCGAAATGAAGAGAGAGAAAAAGTGAAAATATATAATAAGCCATTAAAAATATCTGTTCGAATTTTGTTAGGAAAGAACGAGTAATCGAATAGAACGACCTTAAAATATGTACTTTTTCAAAGGCTACGAGTAAATCATTCGTCGAATAATACGAGTATCATTACGAAACCAACTCGAATCAATTCTAACCAGTCGCATCGTCGCGTCGTAGGGACGAATTTCATAAAGAAAAATTCACAATACACACATTTGCACCGAGTCGAACATGAGAGGAGAATGGAGATTGAAAATGACTATAGATATGCATCGCATCGGCTGAATAACTGTGTTGGTGATTGAGTATTTTTCATAGGTACGGTACCTATAACTACGTATAAAATTCGATGGAATAATACAGTTTCTTTTCAATTTTCATCGATGGACGATGCCAACGACCGAGCACAGGGCGATTGAAGATGAGTGTAGTTGAATTGAAAAAACAATAAATTGCGACCAAGCGGAGGATACGATAAGATCATTTCTCACATGCCTGATGAGTAAACATCGGACAATGTATGGTCAACATATTGATGGGAACTGGAAACTCACGAGGAAACGCTAGATTTTCAGCTTTTAATTATTTTACTCGCGATAATGGAAGAGGGAAATAACTGATATTTGAATTCGAGACCCTTAATTGTCATGTACGATAGCTGACATTCGACTTGAATTCAATTTCCAGCACCCTCGCATCTACAAGTAGGTATATTCGATGATTTTCATTTTATCTACCTAAGACATACTCGTAGGTAGCAGAAATTTGGCCGGAAATTCGGATAAATCTACATCTAATGTTATATCGCAGTTAAAAATTGGTCGTCTCGTTTTTTTCCCTCGGAATATTTATATTTATAAATTTAATTAACTCTTTGTTGATCGTTGAAACTGTACGGTCAATTTTCGCATTAACTCGAAGTTAATGCTAATAGGTACTCGTAACTTCCCCGCATCATTATGTAATTGATCGAAAAGTTGATTAAACTTTGACGTCGAAAAAGGATCAAACCGAAATACAGCTTTCATCTATACTCATCTGTCGGGCTAGATGAAGGCATTCTTCTTCCTTTCCAGTCTTCACGCAATAAAAACATTTGCAATTCACCCAATAAATAAAAAAAAACGTCCGCTTTGCTACTCTCTCGCACAACGCTCAGTTTTTTAGAAATTACTTTCGAATGGTAGAATAATGGTTAGAAGAGGATCGCGGAGTTATTTAATTTGAGAAAATTTTTCATTTCTGTTTTCTCTTTTGTCTTTCGCCTTTAATTTTCATAATCAACCAATCAGAGTGAAGAAAAACTGATCAAAGTAAAATTTATTTGTACCGATTGGCTCGTTAATACGAGTAAAAATGACAGCCAAAGACGAAGGTGAATTCCCATTGTAAACCGACATTTACGCTCTTTATATTTCGTTTTCTAATTCTCAATATTTTTTACTTTGGACTAAAGATTTTTTCATCGAATTCAAAGCATCTTCGTGAATTTGTCCATTTGTATTTGGCTCACCAAAGCCAATAAGGAACCAGCGGCTCCTCAAATCTCATATAAGCTCCGAGTTGAACTAGCTCAACTCCTTTTATCTCATTAGAGTTTAATAAGAACTAAGCTCGAGGCCAGCCCGGAGAGCCAGGTTCTTCCTTAGCCTTAACGGGGGGCGGGGGGAGGGGGAAGAAGGAGACAGGGGCTCAATTTGGAGGATCTAAATTACAGCTGGTGCTCAGTTCCAGATTTCAGGAGAGCTGGAACCTACGCGGATTTATATTATCAGACGCAACTGATTTCCAATGTACAACCTTTCAATAGAGACGCATAACACATAACACCTAAGTACATTCCAACTCGAACGCCCCGAATGAAGTTAGATATCCTGAAAACACGTAGATAAAAGGATTTTCGGCGTAAGGGTTTCATTCGTAAACTTTCTCCTACCAACAAACCCGACATGATGCGATTAACTACACCAATACTTGGAAATACGTGTACGGATGGCCCTTCGAACGGAATGGAATAAATATACGAGGATAATAATAAAAAACTGAACGTACCGCGATGTATACTTGGCTGCGGATCTTCGGTAATAATATTCCTTCGTCTTCGAGAAACTGAAAGAATAGAATTCATAGAGGTATCGTATATTAGTCAATTATTTTGGAAATTTAACCAGAATAAACCAGAAGTAAATTAAGTAAAGCGACGAGTTGGTTTTAAAGAAAAAAAGTAATTTATGTTCGGCTATATTTTTCGTTAACGATGCGAGTGGGAATAACGTTACTGGGTCACTTCGCACTCGCACTGGCAATTTCGTTAATACTGTACGTAAAATGCTATCAGCTAATCGAGGACGGTTAGACGTCGTCGATAAAACAAAACGAAACGAAACGAAACGAAACTAAACTAAACTAAACTGAATTGAAGCGATACTCTTCGCTAAAGCCCTGGCCGATTATCGACCTTCGATTAACAGCTTCGAACGTCTCATTAGTCATTACTATTTATTTACTATAAATTATAATATTATTCGTAACAAAATCGTAAAAAATTTCGCTCGAACCCATTATTGTTGACGGAAGGCAGCGGCTCCGACTATTAATAGTGGAGCTGCTCCCACGCGAATAAATAATTTTCGACGATTGTAAACAAATTGAATTCGATTACGTTCTCACGGACTAATTACAGTAATTACGCTGCGGTTTGTTACTAATTAGGTCTCGTTAGAAAAATATGACGGGTTTGTACGATGGGCTCGATGTCATTTTTTATATTTTTTTGGTCATTACTCATTTCACAGTACTGACTGAGACAATTTCTCAGATTCGTTGCGTGCGACCACGATATTTGTAGGAGTAATATTTATTAGTATCGGACAGCAGTTTTCCGTGAAAGAGTTACACTAGATTTCTACCGAACAAATTACGAGACGATACGCGATAACTGAGATGCTATCGTGGATTACCTGCAATATTTTCTCTCTATATTCGTACGCAGTGCTATAGGTGACAGGCGGAAACGAACGCGAAATGTTTTCTGTCATTTCTACGTACGACGACGAATAAGCACGGAGAAAGAAGGGCAAATCATCATCGATACGATTTTATCGAGCTACAAACTCGGCTCAATTTTAATTTCAACTAAACTCGAGGGAAGGAACATCATATATGTAAAAAGTTATAAACGCGAAGAACAAATTCTATATTTATCACTTCATTACGAACACGAAATAGGAAATACGAATTGAAGTTGGAGGCATCGAAGTCGAACCAACCAAACTGATTACTGAAGTGTAAACTAAATTAATTTTCAAGAACTATTAATTACTAAAACTAACAGGAAGGAGCACTCGCGTGTCGTAATAATAGTAACGCAGAGAAAAACGGTCGCGGGTATTAAACTATCTTTGTCTTACCTTTTTCGTCGTCGCGACGCTTTAATATTATGTTATCACTACTACTCAGTAGTCAGTACTCAGTACTCAGTACTCACCTTATCAGTGGTCCCCGATCTTCTCTCATTAATCGATTTCTCTCGCCACAAAAGTATCGCGTAGTAACAGACATACTATCGATAGTTTTATTTTGAATGAATACGGCGGATACGGAATAGCTGCGATGCGAATGCGATGCGCGTGTAATATCAACTTTCGATATCGTATCGATAGTTGTGAAAAATGTTGCAAAAAATATGGTGAAAAATAATCGCGAAAAAAGGTACCATCGAACGCAAAAACAAAACCTGCGCTGCGCGGCGAAAATGAATAAAATAAAATAAAAATAAAACGCAACCTCGGGTAAGTGCGGGCGCAAGCATCAGCATGGGCGCGCAAATTGGAAAAAATAAGAGTGACAGCTGACAGCAAAATGTTTGGCTGTATCTGTACGTATTTAAGTAAGCCCGATGCTACAATATTATTTTCTAGAAAGCGCCGGCCGGTGACCATTAGTACCTCGATATTTACCATAGAAATTCAATTTTAATTTTCTTTTTTGTAAATGAAAGCCTGCAGTTTTCTAGTTTTTCTTCTCTTTCTTTCATTCGGCAAATGCCAAATGTAAAAAGTTAATAGTTTTTTTTTTTAATTCTATCGTGGCACGGTAAGGGCATTCGGTAAGGGTTGGAAGCCGGAGGGTAAATAATATGAAGGACTGGCCTGATCAGGCGTACTTCAAATAATTGTTTTAGTATGACGTCAGATGCAGCAAAACATGCCTGGCTTTGTTCTATTTTTCAAGTTGCGCGTATCACTACGCTGTCTGGGGCTGCATTTTATAGGAGGAACGGAGTTAGGTTAGAGTTGGAACTACGGTGTTCGGAATAAAGACTTTTTGACATCAGCTATGGTAAATCGAACAAATCGAATGGAAATCTATTAATTGTACTCATAAGGAACCTTTGCGCATTACACTCCGTTAAAATTAAGATGCTCGCGTCGCAACCCGCCAGCCAGTTTTTCTAAATTTACTCCGCTTGAAATAAGATGCTCACTGGCGCAGCAGAACATTTCACCATTGGCGCAATTAAGGCGAGCTACGATCACTCTCCACACAAAAAAAATTGGCCCCCACCAAAATTTTTATAAAATATACAAAAAATCAGTAAAAAAAAATAAAATTATCGAAAGAGAAGAAAAATATATCATCTTCGGTATGAATTTTTCGGGCGTTGATATTTTTTTACGACTTTGCTTGGCCCGAATCCCCACCCTTCCGGGCCAGCCCTAAAAAAGAAAAAAACTCCGGTTCCGCTACTGCATTTGACGCAATAAAACTTGTTCTTTATATAAACTGAAGTTGACGAAATGCTTTGTCAAGTTTGAATCTACTCGTACTCGTACCTTGACATTTGCGAAACGAATAATTATAATTATGTACAAAAAAATAAAACTGCGAGGCGAGTTGCGGCGTTAGCATTCAATTTTGAACATACTACGTGGTATTACAGTCTTAGGAGTAGAAATACGCCACCCGCGACAAATTCCTCCGAGGAAAATTTGTTATGTTGAGAGGAAACGTATGGGAGAGTAGTCACAGTCAAAAGAAACCGGCTGACTTATCTCAACTTTACCGAGTGTTTCAGAAAATAACTCTGATTTCGGAATATACCCAAGTTGGTACGGTATCTAAAATTTGGTTGCACGATATTACGAGCATGGCTGATTGCAAAATGCAATTTAAAAAATTAAAAACAGGCGTATTGCGAGAATGCCTTCGATCATTCGAATTCCCAATTACTCGAGAAATTCAGCAAGTTAAACATTTTCAACATTTTTTATTGAAACGTTTAAATAGTAACTACGATACTAAACAACAGTCTCCGGTTTAAATATTTGCGCAAACTACAAAAATAAAAAGTTAAAACGCGTAGATAGGTACATATAGCCTTCCGTACATAATAACAGCTCAATTGCAGACTACCTTAATAATAACGATAATAATAATGATAATAATAATAATCATCGTAATAACGATAATGTTAATATTAATAAACTTTCATATTGGACTAATCATCACGCGATTTTTAAAACAAAATCACGCGAGCAGTATTTACTAATGAATTACCGGTGTAAGATACCTTATTCATGTTTGTTCGATTAAAAAGGAATAAAATAATTTCACTAAGATCGTAAAGGAAATGTTATTTCTCCGATCAACAACGAGGAATGAATACCCAAAATAAAAGGCGGCGGAAGAAGTAAACGAGAAATTCGAAAATCTCGCTAAAATATCTAAAATTTCTTTCCTTAAACGATGGCATAAAAATTCGCATATTTCGATGTCCATACAAACGGACGAAGCTTACATAGGTACATAGGTACACCTAAAAATTTTCACAAATGAATGAATAGAAAAAAAAAAAAAAAAAAAAAAAAAAAAAAACACGAAAACAAAGAACGCATTGTCGTAAAATTTAGAAAAAAATTCATTCCATTCGGCATTACTGTTCCGCGGATCCACGATAAATTTTAAAACGGCGAGCGGTTGAAAATTCGTATTCTCTTCAAAAATAACGAACGGAATTAATATACGAGTACAGCGTGAAAGCGCATTCCGTATTGCCCGAGCCGGAAAATTTTCATTCAGAAAAACTTGGACGCGGGTGAAAACTACGAGGAGGTAAAATTATGTCGACTTACATAATGATACAAAATTTTGGTTGGTAATTAAAATCAGAACTAACGAGAGAAGTAATTGAAAATTCCGTTCAACTTGAGATAGAGTGTCACCTAAGTCTTTCTGGATGATTCGACGACATAGACGCACGAGCGGCGGCATCTTTTACGTTTATATCGGCCAAATCGTCCACATGAATCGGTGACACGGGGTGTTCCTCAAATTGAACGATATTATGAGTAACTTACGCTAGGCTTCATTAAAACAAATGCGGCTGCTCGTCATACCTGGAATACAATAATTTGTTTTCAATTTGCTAATTCCAAGTTTTTCGGAGGGAGCAGGCAATCTGAAAAGCAATAATTTTCACCCTAAGGAGGTACACACTATACGGCTTCCTATCGTCGCATAAAACTGCTAGGTAGGTACCGAAAATTATCAATTAATTGTAGGAACGGTAGAGAAAAATTAAAATACGTTATAAAAAGTACCCGTACATACGTACACATAAAATACCGGGGAAAACGAAGAATAAATAAAAATAAAGACGCTCGAATAGTACGACCGAAGAAGCAGAGCAAATTTTTTCGACCAAATGTTTTCTGTTTTCTTTTCTTTTTTTCTTTTTTTTTTTTTTTTTTTTTTTCTCTAAAACAAATTAAAGCGTTATACTTATTCTAATATATTTAGTCGAACAAGAGACACGAAAGGATCACCAGACTCTAATTGATTCGAGTAAAATTTATAAAGATTACCGATCAATCAACATCACAGACAATTGCTATCTTCTGAACAAACGAATGGAACGCAGGAAATTCGAACAAACGTCGACATCAGAATATTGGCCAAGGGACGAGGAACGGGCGTTAAAATTATTTGAATTCCGCATTGTACAATTCATTTGCAATCGACCGGGTGGAAAGCGCCAGCGTCAAAAGAAAAAGGCCAAAGGGCTATCGACGTTTTGCTTGCTGGTGAAACGTCGACAGCCCTTCCACCGGGAAATTCAAATAATATTTACGCGGCGTACGTGCTAATACGAGTACATGTACATAATATGTATAAACGACCAAGTTTCAAGAGAAAAAATAAATAAAAATTAAAAATATATCGGTAATGTTCACAGCGCGGCTACAGAGGATTACCGGTTAGGTACGAGTACGCGCGTAATTAATTAATTAATTAATTAATTAATTAATTATCGTAACGATCGAAACGACGTGACGTGACGCGACGCGACGCGACGATTAGATTACTCGTAAATTCGAATAAAATGACGTCGATTATAACGGGCGCAGTTACAGAGAAATCGAATGAAAAAATAACCGGTTACGGGGTAAACGAAGCGTTCGTTATAGTAAACCTCCTTTCCTCCCAAACAGTAACGAACTAAGAGTTCCGAGGGTAGAACCGGATTGCGAAGGAGGGTTTTCCTTAGTGGTGGTTACGGAGGCAGGAACCGATCCCAACACCGTTCCCAAATCCGGTCTAATAGCCCTGGCAGCCGCAGTCTTACCACTTCTCGCCGATGAAACTGATTTTTTTCGCATGTCTGTGGCACCACTACCACCAAATCTACTCTTAGCACCAGTTACATTGCGTCTGGAAGGCGTTGCCGCCATTTTTCGCGTACCGTCACCACCGAAGTCACTATTTTCTCCTCCGCCTTCGTTATCTGACGCCGTTATCAACGTTTCTAAACCTAATTTCTCCACAGTTTCCACCAAACGTAAACCAGTCAACGCCTGTACACAATAAATATCAACATTTGTATACTTCGTATGCGCCAGTCTATAGCTCTATACGCGCCGATCAAAGGAAAATCGTGGCAGCGAAACCGGAAGCGAGGTGAAGGGCAGCAGTCGCCCTTTCTCGCATGAAAATTATGCGAAGCGAAAGCTGGAGGTACGCAAAAGTTGGAGCAGAAAAAACAATTAGCGAAACTGATACGTGCACGACGAGAGAAAAACGTAAAATGTAAAACTACGAAGAGAAGAAGATCAAGTTCCTGTTTCTGGTCATTACATTTTAACGTGTAGGCGGCATTTTTTGATGTGTCAACATCTTTACTTTCACTCACCCGGGACTAAATTCGGAAATTCGCCCAAAACGGATGAAAAAAACGGACGAAAAACGGTGGGAACGTGCGCAACGCCCGCTGCAAAAATGTGAAATGTGATATTCGTAATTTTTGTTGTTTTTTTTTTTGCCGGCAGGAAATTGTGGCGATCGAATGAAAATAAGCTACGGAATAATATTATTAAAAACCGTTTAGTCTGTCAGTATCTTCCTCATATCGTAAGATGTTAACACATTAATTGCAACAGTGCAACTGAAACTCGAGCTTCTTTGATCCCACCATTCGGGCCAATATGCGCGAGAGAATACGAACCGTTTTTTAGTGGCAAAATTTTACCTTAAACGCGGTCCACGAACGAGTCAAGAATTTCCCAATTAACCCCCATCCCTAATCGTGAAAACAAAGTTATCTATAAGGACATCGACGAAGGAACTACAATACGTAGGTAAATGAATGAGAATGTCGACGATCGAAACGAATAAAATAATTAGAAATGGAAAGGGTGAATGTGATTTGTTGCGTAAGAACAATCTTCGAGGTAAACGATTAAATTTCCGCGAAAATCCCCCCCAAAAAAGGTGTGAAAACACTTTTTAGTCGATCTACGACGAGTTTCTTGTTTTCACCGCACAGAATGTTCTTACGCGACGCTTCGCAAATAAAGATAATAAGATAGGGAAAAAATAGGTAAAATGTTAAAATTCAATAATTCATACGCACAAACACGGGCACAAATTAATCGTTTCGTAAAAAAATAAACGGTGCCACGATATGGAAGAAAAATGTAGAATGTTAACGGAAAATTTAAAACGACTTACGGTGCATTACTACGAGCGAATAAAGAAACAAAATGCTAAAATACTACAGCGAACGATACAGTATTTTCGATCTTCCCACTCGTCAGGTTCGTACCTAAGCGCTCGTAAGTGCAAGGGCATACGACATATCAGGCAGGGCGAGTTTTTTCGAATCAACCCCCCCCCCCACCGTCAACTTTGAACGCGCAGTCTCGCTTTTTATTTTTTTAAATGCCAGTCAGGGCCAAGCTCTGGCTGCCCTGGCGCTAGTTACGGGCTTGCCACTCGTATTCTTCGAATAAGTGAAAAGAAATTCGCTTAACATCGAATAAAGCCTTACCACTATCGCTTTTTACTGATCCACACTCGCCGCCAACTTTCCACTCGGAGTTACATTTCCTACCAGTTACATTCGTGGGTGTAGACGTTGAGTAACTCGTCCTCTGCCTGCCACGTAAGCTAATGGGGTGTGCAGCTAACGGGCGAGTAATGTGGCCATCACCGCCACAGAGTACGCAGCTCTCTCGATTCCTACTTCTCAGTCGAAGCGGCGGTGGCGACTGTTGTTCAACTGCCATACGTCTTATGAAAGCACGGGGGTGGGCGGAGGGTTGGCGGAAGGGAGGGAGGGAGCGCCGCAATAACGGACGCGAGCGACGCAAAATCTGACATTGCGACAGTTTTAAAACGGGTTCGCCGTTTAGTCTGGTCTAGTTCATCGAATGCGATAAGCGACACGACGTTGAATTTTGGAAGAGTGAGAGTAAGGCGTTCAACGTATCGTTCAAAGGGTATCTAGTATCTACGTAGGTATTTCAATCGAATACAAGCGACAAGACAAAAACGTCGATAATAAAATGAAAATTCGGCAAGAGCCAATGTCGCGGCGTCAAAATGAAAGGTCAACGGGCGAAGCGACCGACGACGAAATCGGGCTCTCACCGACAAAGTGAACTACAGAGCAAAAAAGCGTAAATAAGAGTAAGGTAAGCGTCGTCGTCTCCGTGTACCTTTTTGTCCAACTTGCGAATGGCCATTTCATTTCGAAGCTCCTTCGAACGCGAAGTGTGTGCGACTGGCTCGACAAGACCACCGGCTAGCGTTTTACGCAAATATTCGGCACCGCTCGATACGAGAAAGCCTGAAAGCAACGTGAAATCGATTTACGATCCGGTCCGTCATCTATTAAGTTGGCAGTTTGGAGGGAAATCTATATTCTGTTCAGTTTTCTATTACAAAATACAAACGAAGAAAATTGCTAGCGCGTTTGTTTGTAATTCCGTAACTTCGTAACTACCTACTTGATCAATATCGATAGAGATTTGCGCCCCAAGTTCTTCGTATTTAGGACCAGCTTTTGGACTACCCATACGGTATAAGAGATCTGTAATTCCGTATCTATCCTAGGAAGAAACCTACGGTCTCTAAAAAACTCGAGACATTTTGTCACATTTCAATACCAGCATGGAACAATTGCTGCTTTTTGAAATACTACGGAGCACTGAAGAAGAAAGAGGACTTGAAAAATTTTCACGGATGTGACCAAACAAAACAAGCGCTAGCTCGTATCGACAGCTTCCTCGTTTCACTTCGAGAAGGTTGAATTATGTCTTTGTCGTTTCGGTTGCGTAAAATCCGTTTCAAAAAGGCTGGTTGAAAAATTTTTGAAATGAAATTTTCCCCAAATAGCATAAAGGAAGCGGTTCTTAAAAAGTGACTCGGCTTTCAGCTTTATTAAGGATAAATCGTGAAATGTTATTTTCGCTTAAGATCGAGGTTGATTTTATAGTCGAAACTGTAAGTCGAAATCTGAATAACGTTGGCCGCATGATGCTTCGTCCGTGTATAATATAGCAGAATAGCAGATGGTCGTTCGCATATTCAGAATTTCCTAAATAGGTACATAGTTCGTATTATACGAGCTATCATCTAAGGGATTCGGAATATTCGAGAGATTCGTTGTAATTAGCGTACCTATCTACTAACGTCGCGTCACGTCGGTTTTTGTGCAGCGTTGGCGGTAGGTAGAGGGCCGCCGAATCGATGAGAAATCGAAACGCACGCACGCACGCCCGGCCGTGCCGGAACTACTAATTGAAGACCGGTGTTAGTTAGCGGCAAGAACGAAATAATAATCGATGCGAATGCGAATGCGAACGCGACAGCGACAACGACGGCCAAGTGGCGCACTTAAAACTTGCGACATGGCGATACGAGGTACGACATTTACCTGGCAGGCCGAAGGCACCGGAGAATGGGGCCATCGATGGCGAAACGGATCGCGAATGCGCCGGAGTAGAGCTGGTAGATCCACCTTCGGGACTGTTACACGGTGTTGCGGTGGGTGTGAACGAAGGAGTGACAAGGGTAGAAGGTGTGGCGGCGGTGATTCCGCGCTCGTTCAGTAACTTGGCTAAACCCAAGGTAACTGAAAACGTGCAAGTAGAATTGCGCCGAGACCGCTGCGCCGGCGTTCCAGGAGTGGTGCTAGCCCGGCTATTGCTGACCGTGCTCATTCGACTGCCGCGAACGCTGCAAATGGACGAACGAATCGAGTTAAAATTCGATGAAATTGGACGCGCGCCCAGCCGACCGACGTTTGACGGCGGCCAAAAGTCTACGATGGCCGATGGGCGATGGCGATCGGAATAGGGTTTGACACGAGAGACGAGAGACGAGAGACGACGGTTTCACATTCACAGTCGACCAACAGGCGACAACGATTGAGAAGAGTCGAAAACTAGTGTACATCGAAATTCGAGCTAATCTAACAAAATCGGCCGGACCGCCGACGACGACCGGAGATTTTTATAAATTATACTCGTACTATCGAGCGGAGGGCATCTTTCGTCGTTGTAGAGAGAAATTTGTTGCCCTCGCCACTAATGATTCACGTCACGTCGCGTCGCGTCGTCGTTCGTACGAAAATATCGATCGGTCGATGCGTGACAAAAACGATCGATAAATGAAAACGTTTCTCGCCAATTACACGTTACTCGTATATTAAACTCGTAGATGGTAAATGACAGTTTCCTTTCCTTTCGCATAATATCACCGTAAAATATCGCCACGAATTTGGAACGAGTACGAGTACGAGTGCGAGTGCACGTACTGTTCGGGTGAAAGGACTGTACGACTGTAAGAATCCTACAAATTCCAATAACTCGGCGCTCTCTAAGCCCTATTCTCAACTCGTATTCCAGTTTTCATTTGTGGCGCAATCTATAGAGCCGCTTTTATTACGCAACAAAGTACAAACGAATCGAGCGGCCATCTTGAAATTTTCGACTGCTAATTCGATTCGACTATCTATTCGAAAATTGAATTTCGGCCGAAATGAAATAACGAGTACGGGCTTACGGTTGCTACGGGTGTTACGAGTATACTGTACCGACCGTATGATACGCGCACATACTCGTATACGAGTACCTACCTCGATGTAACGCTGGTTCCGTCATCAGGATGCATGACCGTGCTATTCGTAAACGTATAGATGTGACCCGATTGTTGAAAACTTTTGCCCGGATGAATAACCTCCTCGTCTTCCTCGACATCGGTTAAAGAGTAAATATGTAATCCTAGATCTTCGAGTTCGGCACCACCGCGCGTTTTAATGCCGGGTCTTTCATCCAACAATCCACTCAACGATGGCGTAGCAAGCTGACTCCACGCATGCAACGTTTGCGAGCCTTCCATAGGTTTCACAATCTGTTCCGAGTACGATGAAACTGGCATTAGCAAACATGTATGTGTAGTAAGAAAGAATCATTTTAGAGGTGCCTTGCCCGCCTGCAGTCGTACAACACTATCGATTCGATAATTGGCACGTACACGATAACACGACCATCGATATACATGTACGAGTATAGTACGTAATATGTACGCTGACGTCTCAGCGTCAGCGACAGCGATACAATTCAAACTGCAGTTTCGATTCCGCCGATATATCGATATCGATCGATAGGTAATACGCATCGTTCGATTTACCCAACGTTTACAGGCGCCTCGCTTATGACGGTAATCCAAATGAACAGACGGGAACGTAATCGTATTAAGAATTACGATTAAGAATCGTAAAAACAGTTTAAAAACGAAATTTCGGTTATTCGTTTCTTTTTCTCTCGGCTGTGAAAAGCTGAAAAGATGATACGAATAACGAAAGAGGTTTAGATCGAAGCCGCCGCCAAAAGAAAAGTCGTCGATTATTTTTTTATTCTTCGTTTCAATCTTTTTTACAAGACCATGTTTTGTTTTCAGAGATGATAATGACTAGGACGCGTTACGGAAATACGAGTAGATCGCGAACTAGGGCGGGCTGACCCGGCAGACAAAATATGCTTTTTTCTTCTCGTGAACGAATACGCGTATAATACGAGATTACGCGATAATGGGGTGGAAAATGAGATCTACGTATATACGACGAGTGTTAGATTTCGGAATGAGTAACGAGCGACTGAAGCAAATACGAGTAATTAGGAGAGGCAGTCGTCCGTTTTGAAAGTATGTAAAAATTCAAAAATTCATCTCGATTTACGATTAATAATACGTAAAGATAATCGTATTCTAAAGAGAACACTTTGTTTTGTTGGGCAGCAATTGTTGCGAAATGGCAAAAAATGAGATTTTCATTTTCCAACGAATGGAATCTATCGCGCGTGTAGTGTTTCTCACCACGTACATACGTATATATAATGGTTAATGGGTAAATTCGTCGAGAGTATATTCGCGAATGCGACCCAGGCGTACTGCGAGAATACTCGTACGAGTAAAATCGACAATAAAAATAGGACTTTCAATATCGGCGAAAGAATAACGTAGAGGAGTTGAGAAAATATCGAAATCAAAACTTGGCGTGAAATCGGAGAGGTAGGATTCGAGAGAAAGCGGTGACCGGTGACATTATTTGGGTGGGAAAATTCGAGACTACCGAAGCAACAGCCAACAGGCCGATACCGTCAACCGTGAAACATGCTCGACACTCACTTGCAATTTGTCCGGTAACTTCCAAGGAACATGATTAAACGAATCGCCGCTGTAACAACTCGTTGACATAATCGAATCTGGCGTACGGCACTCCGAGTCGTTGAAAGAAGCGCCGAAAGAGCCCGAGCTGAGAGCGGCTCTTCGAGCATACACTGAGGCTGGAGTTAGACGACGCAAAGCTTCGGCCAGATCTGCAGAGCCAGGAGCACCTGGAATACCGTCCTTCGGTCCACTCCTGCTAGCAACAGTACAATTTCGTATTCGATTAGAATTCACGTTCGAACGAAGTAAACCGAGTAAATAGCGAATACGTTAGTTTGGCTCCCGCTCCTATTCACCGCCCAAGTGAAATTATACCGAATGTGATATTAGATTACCATATCGACATCATTCGAGGGTTATATTTTATAACATTTTACCGCCATTCGAGCGTGAACGGAATACAATGTTGAGAAAACAAAAAGAATGATAGGTACTCGAGAAATACACGAAATTTTTTTTTGAAAAAATCACGCACGATTCCCTCTTGAGATCTCTCAGTCGATAACTGCACAAAACAGCGCCGAGTGTTAAAAATCGTGAAATGTATATTCCATATTCGAGATCGCATCGTATTCGAATTGTCAATTCTCCCCTTGAAAAAGAAGCAAGTTTTACTTGAAATTACTGTTTTTTTAAAAATATTTTTTTAATTATCGATCGTAAAAAATAACGGAGGACTGCGGCAACGAATGGTATTATTCGGCCGTTGACTAAAATTCGCCAACACAAACTAATACGACGAGACACGTCATAAATGAAGGAGCCAACTTTGTTATTCGAGCAAAACTCGGTTATTACCAGTACCATATATAGGATATTACACATATTGCACATACGGATAAGCCGAATCATCCGAACACTCTGAATCGCTCATAACGTAGTCGTCTGAAAGGTAGGATACACGCTGGCTAGATGACGTCGTATGCGGTTTACGATTTCTTATCACAACGTCTCCGTGACTGTCGTAAGACATAATCGACGAAACGGAGTCATACGACGATTGAATATGGTAACTCGTCCGCTGCGAAGGACTCGCCGAACCGATACTGCTCGTTTTTGAGGCTGTCCGTACCGTTTCGAATACTTTTTTAAAATAAGGCCTACGACGAAGCAACGTGAAATACGAACTTGAAAATTTTATTACGAAGAAGAGATCCTTAATTCAACGGGCTCGAGATTAGACGGAATAACGTCGGCAGTAAGGTAATTTTTATACACGTACACGTTACATAAAAATTGCAGCACGTTGCGCTAAAAAACGTCGACATTTGTCGTACATGTACCTACGTGAAATGCGGAGCAAGTTACGAGTAGTATACCATAGTTGCACTCGCTTCGTTAGAAAACCACGATTCGGGCAAATACATACTCGTATATCATTGGGCGCGCAAATTAAACCCTCGCTCGACGAGTTTTGCCAATTTTTTACTAACGTGCTCGATGCATTTTGCAATGAAACACCCCACCCCAGTTGATTAACGTGTCCGTTGAAAAATCACGAGTAAAATACCTACACGTACGAGTAAGATAACGAATGAAAGGCGAATTTCATTAATTTCAAAATTGAAAGAAGGGGCGAAAATGGAGGAATACACTCGGGACGACGGATTCTAAACTGAGATACCGATATCGTACGAATACGAGTAAATCGTAACCGCCTGTATCGAATTACTCGTGGTAATGACGATGTAGAAATTAATACGTACGTTCGATCGGAACTGATTCCCGAGTCTAGGCTCAGTTCGGAGAACAACGAGCATTCTAATTCAGTGCCCAACGACTCGGGATGAAGCGAGGACGACATTATCGACGACTGCAACGAAGAAAATAATCCACCGCCTCTTACCGACGGAATTCCTTTCTTGTTTTGCTTCTTCAGCGTTTCTTGGGTTTCCTGCAACAAACCCAACACCTCGGCGTATCGGTCCTTGAGATCGGTGAGTTCGACAGCCAATTCATTCTGCGTTTCACGCGTCACCACGAGAAGTGCGGACAATTCTTCATTTTCATTCTTACACTGTAGAACAAAAGAATGAAATAAAATAAAAATCAAACGCTCGGCGAAAGCGCCGCACATTCTGTTTGACACGAATTATTTTTGTGGCGCGAAAATTTCCCATCCGCATGGTTATACGGGTAATTTTCATCGTCGGCGAACAAGCCGTTAATGAATTTTCAAATTAACCCCCCCAAGTTGGAAATAGTAAACTCGAGTTCCGGTTAGTAGACGTAACATCTTCGATACGGTAACGTCACTCATTGCGAAAGAAACACGTAATTATGTATTCCGAAAGCTGATACCTTGGTCAACTTGTTCTCGGTTTGCTGTAGTTTATCCGTCAAATTCTCCGACAGTCTTTTGAATACGCGGCATTCCTCGCGATATTTTTCCGCCTCCTCGGTAATCGAGGAAAGGTCGTAACGAGCGCTTGACAGTTGCGAAATGAAGTCGGAAACCAATTTTTGCTCCTGTTGCTCGACCTCATCCGTCTGTTCGGCCAGTAAACAGGCTTCGTTGCGCAGCTGCACGTTTTCCTCTTCCAATTTACCGATTCTGCGTTGCAGAACTTCGAAATTGACGTGCCCAGTAGGAGTGGCTGCGTAATAACCACAAAAAAAGTTACGTACAGACAAAGTATAGCCTGCCTACGTCTGGCGACGAAAGCAAGCACTAAGAATTTGATTACGGTCACGTTCGATTGTCCGAGTCACTTTTTCAACACTGATATCGGCTTCCTCGATTAAAATTTTACTCGACCGGACTACGGAAATAAATCCACGCTTACGAACTTTAATCATAGTTGGCTCGGCAGCTTTTTCAGGTTCGATCGGCGAAAACATGAAAGATATCGACGGTTTCAAATACCCGCCCCGCCTCGCCCCTTGGTGGCCTAGTAATTCTGGGCATCCTACGGCTTAAAAATATAAAACGCGCCAAACGCTACTTGGTTTTTAAATACCGAGGGTACCGTCGAAGGCGTGTTTTTCAAAATTCATTCGACAAGCTTAAATCTATCAAACTTAGTAATTTCAGAGGACTTTTATTCAACTCTCTCTACTCGGTTGGCTCTATAAAGAAAAAGAAAAAGGAATATTTCAGCGACTCGATAGAACGCTGCTTGCCCGAGGAAAAACAACGCATCTACAAAATACAAATTAACGTACAGATGGAAAGCTTAAACGAACACTTGGGGGTCCGATAGTTGCGTCTCATCTAATACTTAGGACCTAGATTTTTCGCTTTAAAACCTACGAGGGATTTAGCAAATGATGCCACTCTCTCGGGCACGTATACGAATATTAAAAATTTAATGAGAAAAAAAAATAGGATCGCTTTGAAAAAACAAAAACGTAACATCGATTTCTCTGAAAATCAACGCATGCCTATTTTCGGTAAAATTAAAGCCAAGTTTTAAATTCAAAATTCAAATCCTCGTAAAAAAAATTTTCGGTTCTTGGCAATTACGTTTTAAAGTAGGTACCTACCTACCTATAAGTATTTTCAAAATATTCGAATTATTCTTACATGTCTCGAAAATTTACCTGGTTCAAAGCTCGATTCGTCCACATCGTTCGTTAAAATTTGTATCAATTCATTCTTTTTGAACAATTCGTGCTGCAGTTGGGTAATCGTTTCATTGGCTGATTTTAATTCTGATTCGAGGTTGGCAACGGTAGCTTCAAGTTTCTGATTGTTGCTTAAAAGCTCTTTGCCAATGCGAGCTGTTAGTTCGATATCTTTTTCTTTCTACAAAAAAAGAAAGGAAAAAAAACCTTATTATCCGTACATATGTACAACGACTACTACTCGTGCATACCGGTGTTACGATACTTGTGAGGCCGCATGCGAGTATAAATTATAAATACGAGCGTAACTATCATTATGACGTCATTCCACCGCTTGGCGAGTATTACGGTATCCACGAGAAAACGTGGATTTTCCGATAGTACGAGTATTATCTAGTCGAGACTAGAGAGAGTATGTATATTAATAATACGACAACATATTTATCGGAATTTAATTTAAAAAAATGAATAAATAATAATAATAATAATAATAATAAAATATAATTTGCCAACGGCATGGGAAGTCGTAATGATAATCGAATAAAAAAGAAACGTAAAAGTATCGTAGCTTTTTTTGGACGCCATAATGGTAGGAATAGATGAAAATATGTACGAGGACGCGATATTGGTAGTCGAGTAAACTAATAATAATACGAGTATGTACTCGTAGTCGCCGACCTTTAAATTCTCGATTGTGGGATTTTTTATCCGTACCGAGCCCGATTATAATATCCAGAGTCATATCTTCCATCAGTTCAGTTCAAATTACTATCAAAAAGCTGGGAATGAGAAAATACTCACTTCTTCGAGTAACCTGGTTACTGCTTCAATATCATTGTAGGTTTTGGTCATTTGGCTCACTCTGTTGCTGCATAGAACTGCAAAAAAAAAAAAAAAAATTCAAGTCGATTTTCAGTTTTACTTTTGATAGTGATAAATTAATTATTACTAAGGACAAAAACATAACATTCGCTACTCGCGAATGTTATCGATCCTCAAAGTCAAGGTCATTGACGGTTAATCCGGGAGCTACGAAACGATAGGCGACCTCATTCAAAGCAGCAAGCACGCGACGAAAAGGTACGTAGGTAATAATACTCGAACTATGGGTACGTAGTAAGTACCTACATATTTCTACATTCACCTACTCGTACGTTGTATTTTTTCAATACGTTCGTGTACGTCCACAACGAGCGCCCAGAGACCCAAAGATGGGGGCCGACGAGCACGCAATACGCGAGTTATTAAATTATTGTACTATTCGTAATTCATCTTACATTAAAGAATATTTACATCGAAACGAATCGATTTAGGAGAAAAAAGAGGAGGAGGGAGGGGGAGGGGGACTGGCATCGTGACGGGCACGAGAGCAGACAAGCGGGCAAAGCGAAGCGGCTGGATCTTGGAAGTAAGTACATACATTTATTTTTTCGGAAACTAAAATTTCGAGAGCCCACCAACCCTCCAAATATACTTGCCGCGGAAACGCGTATCAAACTACTGTCCGAGTGGCACCATCGCTATTCCTCGACCCTCGTATTTTCCACAGAGACGACATACTCGTAAAAGGTTTATCTAACCTATTCCCATTGAAAATTCTCGTGTTTGTGGCTGCCACATGGTTCTTTGGGTGCCACACACACTGACGTTCCATAAATCTGATTGGCGTCGTCGCAACGATGTAAAGTATATCTACAGTTGCACACAATGCAAATGGTATGGCTTCACTTCCGATTCACGGAGCAAACTTTCAAACTTTTTTTCAAGACGGATTCCACCTTGAGCTTAGTTTTTCCGATTTATGAAGCGCGTCAGTTTTGCCGCAGATTCGAACCCTCGCACGTTCGTTTCGTCAAAACAATAACGAATTAAGGATTCGGATTCGGCTGGGGGGTAGTCAATGTTACCTCCGCCGCTAACGAGGATTGCGGCTCATTTTCGCGAAACCGTTTTATCCTCTCATCATTTTTCCGACAGGCCATTCAATTCAGCCGAGATTTCTTTCCTCCAAGTCGTTTTCCCAAATACCTTATTCCCAAATGGACGAGTCTCATTTCGAAATTCGCAACGCTTATTGCATAATCAATTCGCCGTTTTAAAAAAACTCGTTCCGTCAGTTCCATATCTTATTCCTGCTCGATCGAATGTCACTCTTTTACGTTCGCGGTTCATTTTTCCAGCCTTCCAGGTTTGTTGTCAACTACCTAACAGCTATTTAAGCTCTTTTCATTATGGCCATTAAGTCGCAGCACAAATGACAAAATGAAGGATGCTAAATAATTTTACTCCGAAATCTTTAGGAATTGAAAGAAATAGAAAGTTCTTTCGTAAGAGACACGACGTTGCGTTCCAAGACTACGAACGCGAATGCGAATCGATATTATTTTATAATTGGGTAATTTCACGAGTTTACGATTAGCTTATTTTTGTCCGATAAAAAACAATGAAAATACGGCATCGAATTCGTTAAAGACGTACTTTCTGCCACTACGGATACATTCTCAGTTGTTGGAGTCTCGGGGTCAGCCTTTATTTTTTTAGCGGGAGACGAAAAAAATGAATTGTCGGGAAAACGGATTAGCGAAACTGTTCGGGAACCGTTAACAAGGATTTTTAGTTGACTAAAATCAGACGTAAGAATCAGTACCTACGAAAACTGGCGCGCTTCGATCGAATCATTGATAGCGCGCACGACGACCTACAAGTACGTATATATCGGCGCTCGCGCTGCGATTCTACATTTCAGTCAAAAATGAACCGACGTTTTCGAAACGAAAAATCTACGACCGACGAAGGAAGCGGCTCTAGACGAGTAGCAATGTAATGAGGTGACGATGACGGCAACAATCACCGTGAGTCCGAGAAGAAAAACTGGTCCCGGTCCAAGTCGAATCATCCGGAATCCAGATGAAAACGCACGCAAAAAAGCGACGAGAACGAGGGTGGACGCGTTGGAAGTGGGTACTTTTGCTTTCCACCACGTTGCCAATGCGAAGCACAATTTTTAATTCGAGGCCAGCGTAATGGCGAAAAAATTGAGAGGATCCAATAGCTGAATACGCGAAAAAATTCGTTCAACTTGAAAACGTCGCGTTGGAGGGAGCGAGCGAGCGAGAGTCGCACACAAAGACACGTACGAAGCGAAGCGACTCGGCAACATGACTGACAATGAGAGTTGAGAGTTGAGAGTTGAGACTGACAACGACAGAAATCTCGAGCGTTAGCAACCAACAAATTAGAACTGACAACGAGAAGAGCAGACCCGAGACAGATCGATTCGGATTCGCATGCACTTTTCTCCCGCCCTACGCCCCAACCACAAGGTCGACAGTACCGACGTACCAGATGATAATGAGAACGAGAATCGAGAATCGAGAATCGAGGAATCGACCGACTGATTAATGAGAGGCAGTCGCAGTCGCAGTCGGCAGCCCCGACAACAGCACCGCGCAAGCCATTACGATTACCACCTTATTTTACCGATGCCACGGTGCCAGTTCACCCGACAACCGACAAGACGTCGTTTCGCCGCACTCTACAAACAATCAATTCCTCGTTCGCGAACGATTCGTTCGGACCACGGAAGAAACAAACAAAGACGACGAATCGGCAATTTCACGTTCCGCTAGGAGCGCTCTTGCCTCTAGTGGCCAGTGGGAAACGTCAACTGGAGCGCCTGTATCCGTAAATTTAGCCAAGATGAAGACTACCCCACTACTTATGAAATACTCATAGGTACAGCAATAGTTCACTTTCGCAGCATTCTACGAGAAAAACACCACCAGTTGTCGGCCGTTTAGCGTGAAATTGCGCATGGATGAAGAAGCGTCCCTATCACAGACGATAAACGGAGCCCCGATCATAGAACCACCTACTGGTAATTTTAAAAACCCGAATAAAATGAGCGACGAGAGCGACTTGTGTTTGTTGGATTAGTGCGCGCGTGCTTTACTCTCACACACACACACACACACACACACACACCACCCTCCACCGCCCATCAATCGACAAAATTATTCTTTTCGGCTGTCGAAGTTTTTAAAAAACGAATGAAAATTCCAAAGAAAAAAAAACAACATAAGGGGTGACTACCAAGTCGAGAGAAGCGCGATCTTCGTGAAAATACGTTACAAACTCTTTCGAAAATTTACAATTCAGCTCCTCTAGATATAATTTTTAAGGAATATCATAACGAGGAAGTATGTCTTTAGTCAAGATTCAAACGTATGAAAGTGGGGAATTTTTAATAGAATGTAGCTAGCTAAGATTTCAACCATTGTCTTAAAATTCGGAAAAAGCGGGTCTTAAAATATTCTTCGGGTACAAAACTCACAGACTCCGTATCGGTAGGATCAAAACTTGGAGCGTGATTCAAAATCCGCAGAAACGTTATTTATGTGCATGTGGAACTACACCCTTGATAAGGATTGTTGAAGTGAAAAAAACATTCGGTACTCACGAAAATAATTTAATGTCTCGCGTATAGTATCTGGCGATAAGGTAGCGGTATCAATCTCTTCCGGTTTTAGCGCCGGACTAGGAATAAACCAATCTTGATTTTCGTATCCTGAAAAAAGTGGCGAAAAAACAATAAAATTATAGAATCAGAATGCCAGTGCAATCAACGTATGCACTTCGACTATACAGCATTCACATGGACTTCTATTTGATTGAAAAATATGCGTAAAATTTCATTATCAATTGCTAAAACATATAGCTGCGAAAAAGTCAGACTGCTCGAGGTGCGTAAGTCCTATTTTTACGAAAATTGAGTTCTTTTAGGATTCGATTGTATACACACCAAGCCATACTGACGGAAAAAATATCATGCGCCAAAATGCAACTACCGCTGAGCGAATAGACTTCAAAGTTGAGGTGCTACATGAGAAGAGTAGGTACATGTATACGATGCAAAAGTGTTTTTTGCTCTCCCACGTAAAATTCGGAAAAGTGGACCTATCCCCTTCTTGCATACCACTGATCAGTGATTAGACTATGGTACAGTAGTTTCCAAAATTTAATACGTAGCAAAAAAACATACCTCCGAACTCCGTAAGTGTATCCGCCCGTAATGTGTATTTCGGAATTTGTTCCTCCAATAAACTAACGATCTCTACTTCTGGGAGCTCACCACCACTGCACACTTCTGAAAAACGAGAATTTTGTAATAATCGAGCATTACACTCCAAGTTACGTTGAGATCGAAAACTATTCTTAGCGGGTGAGAGGATATGGTCTGAAGTCACCTTCCTTCGATAGAATGTCAATATTTTCTTTCTTGGAATTGAAAATAAAACTAAGAACTGCTTTCTAAAGGAAAAATACGAGTCTGTCTCCAATTGAATCAAAGCACTCGAGAGCGTTATAGTCAACAGTAAATAATATAATAATAGAAACATTTGTAGATAAATGCTATCATCTTCATGCGCACTCCAGTTTGTTAAATAAAGTCTACTTTCTGCTCCGTGTCGCAGTTGAATAAAAGCTTTCAGGAATACTCTAAAATATTATAAAATACAAATACAAATTACAAGTTGGCTAATCCGGAGAAACTTGTTTTCACAACCTGCGACGCTAATTAGTAAGAAATAACCGATACAAAGTAAATATTTAAAACATCTAAAGAATGGCATCAGTTAAATACGAACAATGAAGCTTTTTTTCAAGATCATCGAAACCCTTTACTTTTCATTAAAATCTGAAGCAACCGAACAACTTCGATACTACTAGCAGCATTTTTTTTTTTCCAACTGCATTTCGTTTCAATATTATAAAATTTATTCATTGGCTAGAGCAAAAAAAGCTAGGGGTCAGAAGGACGAAGGCTCTCAAGCAACGCTTCATACAAGTATAAAATACAGAAGCTAGGATATAAAATTAATTATATAAATCTAAATGTTAGTTTTAGAAAAGACCTTGGTCGAACATTGTCATACTCATCTTCGAGTGCGAATTGGCCAATTTTAATCCGAGCGATTCGGGTAAACAACATCGAAACTTCAAACATTATTCTGGGATTGTATGGTTCCGCGCATGCGCACCCCCAACTGTCACTGACTAGTTAGAGCCATGTTAACAATATAAAAATAGGCTTACTGGCTGTAAAGTATTTTATGGTTTGAACGCAAAAATACTGGAAATTCGGAGGCCTTTTCGCAAAGGGTTCTTCCGAATACCGATGACATTTTGTGGGCTATACGTTCATAATTCCAGGAATGAAATCAAACAGACAAACAAAATTTTATTCTAAAAAATCGAGCAAGAAAATCAACATTTTTCAAAATTTATTCGGATTCAGTTAGAGCACATACTAGATTTGTAGTTTGAATTTTTGTGTTGAATAATTCAGCACACTCGGGAGTACCTAATTCTTCGAATACCTAGCCGTTAATCAACTAAAACTTGCTTACAATTCGAGGCGCGATACACATATAAAAAGGAGTGACACTGAAAGTGAGATATTTGTTAAGTGAGTACAAGTTACGTCTCCATGTAATTTTGATAAGGGCCAGAATTTTAAGCATCAAATTTTTCAACGACTAAAAGATTCCCCGGGTACGCAAAATAATAGTAAAATGCCAACGTTGACACGTTTATTTTCTGGGATTTTCATTCAGACTACGCTGATTCTACCTGAATGCCACTGTTTCAAAACTTCTTCTTCTTCTTGGCTCAAATATCTTTGCTTATTGAGGCGTTTGAAAAGGCACTTATCCGACCACGGAAACATAATCCACTAACTATACTTGTATCTTAAACCGAAAGTTACTAGGACGCAGATTAAAATTTTATACGAATTATAAAATATTACATAGACCATTAAAAAACATAAAGAAAAGTAATGGTAACTAACGAAAGATAAAATCACGCAAAAACAGATGAAAAATAAAATTTAAAAAAGTTTTCGAGACCACAACAATTTATCGGTTAGAGTATTTAGCACTCCATTACGATGTTTTTACGTCATTGACGGCAAGTTTAGAGGATGTTCAAAAATAAGCTAATGCATGATTGGAGGCAGTCCAATATTTTTCTGAAAGGAACATTACGCGCAGAGAAAAACTCCTGGTACCAAATCAAAACTATCGAGGATTAACATCGAACGATTTATTGTAGATTTTCACAGTATTCATCTCAAAAGTGTGCTTTTACAAAGCCCAATAAATTGGGGAAAAAAAAAAATTTACTTTCTGTCGAGTGAAGTAGCTGAGGGCGGTCTCAGTGCTGAATAAATTTTGGGCCCAGCATTTTGTTTTTTTTTTACAGAGCCAAAATTAGTAAGTTGGCCGGGCGGCGGGAGGGGCGGATATATTACAAAAAAAACTTATATTCGCGGAAAATAGAGGAGAGCAAAAAGTTTACCGAGTATTACCAGAAACTCGTATAAAAAGGGAGATATAGGGATTGTCGGAGGGAGTACATTAAGGAAGTAGGGACAGTTGAAAACAATTATTTCTTCTTAATTAATGTTTCTTAGACCCTCTCCCCCACAGCCTCCTCTAAAAGAAAAGGTATAAATTGTTCCATAAGAGTAATTCAAATAAGTCACAATATGGCGGTATGAACGGAGAAGATAAGGTAGTTGAAGAGTTCCATGACGTCACATTGCTTCGACAAGTGAGAAGAAAGTATTTTTGATTTCAACCAATTGCCTTCTTCATCAAGTCCTTATGACGTCATAGAACTCTTTGATTGGAACAGACTATATGGAATGTGTGTCCTTCAAGCGCATGGCTTTATATTCGAAGCCTCGAAAGAGCTTTTCGATAAAAAATCAACTTCAACACCTTCGATTGCGAAGTACTGCATGTCAACACACCCATATGCATCCTCAACGAACAAAATAAATACGGACTACGCACTATCGCATTTGAGAAATCTTATCGCTTAACCGAAATTTGACCACATGTCGACTGACAATGGTTGGAAACTTGGAACGGCTCCGAAACGCAAGATCTTACACGTTAATTAGGCTGTTGTATATTCAAACGTCCCTCAGCCGTTCGCCATGAAATAACGAGTAACATCAAAAAAAACTTTCTCTTTTGCGTGGTGTTGTTGAAAAATATGAAAGGAGAAAATCGTCGAGTGAGTAAAGAAACACCATCGTTCATTAACCGTGAGAAAATTTATTCTGACGCAGAATTTGTTTGTTATCTTTTCTCGAGACACGTCATAAGGAGCATAACATTACGAAGCGAAACAAGTTCCTATATAGGGGCGCGAAATGGACCGCCTGTCAGTGACACCCACTATTTGAAGCAAATTATCCTGGAGGGAGCACACGACTTTGCTAGGGGGTAACCACTCGAGCCATCTTGGCCACGGTCTTGTCCTTAGATAATATAGGTCTTGTCCCACTTGTCAAATTTTCTCGACTATTTGCGAAAATAACTATCCGCGAAATAATGCGATCGTAAATACGAACCAGTGATAGTCTGTGCATCGCGAGAATTCCCACGAGAAGATAAAAAACATCCTGCACTGGGAGACTTGGTTGAATCTTCTTCTACGCCCGCCAGCTTGCTCCTCACCAAGAGAATTTATAAAGTCTGAAACACGCAGCACCGAAAATATATTAACCATAAAATAATATAAAAAGCCATTTTAAAAAGTACCCAACGAGTGGTAATGAATTATCTCGAATGTAGGTACTCGATCGATCACTTTTTTTCTCGAGATTGAAAATTTAAATAAGACTTAATTTTGAACTCGAGCTCGACTGAATATCGAATATTTGATATTCGACTACGAAGATATATTCGTTTTCTCGAGTCATTCGAACGAGGCGAATTTATCGCAAAATATTTGTACTATTGTAAGTAAATATCAACGTATAATTGAACGTGCACCCGAGCGAATTGAAATAAACAATTGGTTCTATGCAGTGCGAAATTAAGGAAAAGCGCCGACGAAATTGATAAAACTATTACAAGCGCGAGGGTTGCGATACACAACGTAGGTACGCATCAATTTTCAATTGATGGAGACATTGTCAACAATTCATCAGTCATGTTATGAAATGCTAATAACCTGAGATTTCGATTCTCAACATGCGCTATTTTTGTTAACATAACTAACAAGAATGAAAATTTAGCAACTACTCTGGACCAGTTACCAGTATTAGTTTCGAGGTCGGTATCCTACATGATTACATCTTCCAACTTTACGTCAAACACAAACGTACCATATTCGTCACCGCTACCACGATTTACAGAAAAAAATGGCGTTCGAATTCAACGAGCAGATAACGAAGAACATTCGTCAAGTTTTCCAAATTTACTAAAAAGGAACGATAACATGATTCACGACAAGACACTGGCCACTGGAGAAAAAGCGTTATTGCACTCGACCAGACAAGGACAAAATACAAATTTCCGTAAATTTTGATTTCTATTTGTGAAAGAATTCATCAGGAATTTTCAGAAATCAAAATTTACATACAGATAACACAAAACAGAATACAAGATTCAAGGCGGCAAGGCCGTGCGTACGAATAAGTCTTTCTATCTAGTCCGCTAGGAGCGGTAACTGGCGTGTAGCTTCGACAATCGACAGTGAAAATGAAATGAAACTAGAGTACTATAGTTTTACCCTATAGCGCTTTAATGAAACTGGCTGGATCAAGGTTGGCACGTAGATGAATTATTTACATCAACACGTATTATTTACGCGTAGAGAATTCGAATTATTTACATCTACGCGTAAATAATGCAAATAATGTAGAGAATTGTAAAAAATCAGTAAATACCCCTAAAAATATAGACTCAATTTAATTATTTACGTGTAGAGTAGTCAGTAGAGAATCATTATTTACATCTACGTGTAAATGGCCAACCCTGAACTGGATGCAGTGCACGCATCCCAAAACTTGGTCAAAGACGGTTGTATTCATGTATTGTTGTATCGTAGAGTTCATTTTACAATTAAATAAGAAAGCATTATCATGCAACTAATTACTCGATTACTATTGGTTGGTTCTTGAAATAACGTTTGTTCATTCATTCGAGTATTCAGTCACGTGTTTATCCTTCCTTATTTGAAATGAAAGTGAAACGGACTATAGGCTATAGCTACTCGAGTAAAAAGAAAGAAGGAAAAAAAGGCACTCGTGAGAATCGTAATGAAACGTATTCTATTCTACGAAAACCGGAAGGCGTGAGAGTGAGAATGTGGAAAATCGCGCAGCTCGAGAACACCGTCATAAGAAGAATGAATAACGGATGTGAACGTGAAAAAAAAAAAACAAAAAAAAAACGATAACCTGCTAGAAAATAGAAAAAAACGGGACTAACGACTGAACAATGTACGATCCCTTTCGCAATTCGAAATGATGGAATAAATAAATAACAAACACGTTCGTACAAAGCTTTTATTGTAATATAAGCGTTCGTTTAATATAATTTTTTGGGGGAGGAGTAAAAATAATTTACAAAAAGCCTTCAAACTAAGAAACTAATACGAAAAGATTTTCGAGTGATGAAAGTTGACTGCTTCGAAGCACGCAAAACCAGAATGGAAATGCGAGTGGGTGGCGATATAGATTATGTCACTTTCGCACCTGGACGACCAAACATAAGCAGCAACGACGCGACGCGGCTAAATTATTGTATTGTATTGTATGGTATTGTATTGTATTCCAATTCCAATTCCAACGCGAGGGTAAAGTGAGGAGACATCGCGTCGCATTGCACAGACGTGTAGTCGACCTACGGGCTACACGAGCGACCGAGCGACAGAACGCCAGCCGGGAAATCGCACAACCGGGGCCTGGGCCTGGGACTATTCATTTTACGTTGTTCAACGACGGGGGGGAGGGGGGGGGGGCATCGAAGAAACGGCTTTCGAAACGAATACGAAGCGAACTGAATCGCTCCACGCAACAATCAGCCGACTGAGATTTTTTAAATTTACGCAAACACCCAGGCAAAAAACCACGCGACTTTGGGAAAACAGTACGTAGGTAAGTTATAACGCTGGAAATTGGATGAGAGGATGACCGATGACCGATGACCACCTTGTGGTACAAAACTTTTCTTAAAAAATCAGTACGATATTGTACTCGTATTCTCGGTCGAAAAGAAATGAACTTTTGAACATTGAAAACTTGGCTGGTTGTTAGCTCGAGTTGACATTTTCATTTTCAAATGTTGCAAAGAGTGGTTCCAAAATACCCAGTCGCAATGATTTACTTTCGCATAAAAATTTATCGATTTAATATACGTGCCTCTGTACAACGATGTGCGAAAACATTTTCTTTAAAATGGAAATAGAATTTTCGTACTTGGCTGGTTTTTGTTATAATTTGCAAAAAAAAATAAAGAAAGAAAAAAAAAACCTAAAAGCTTAGGAATTACTCTTTTTTTTCTTGCACGAGGATATGTTTTGTTTCCATTATGTAGGACGATAATACGCAAAAAAGTCTATTTTTAAAAATACGTCAACTGGCTGGTCGTTGCGTTGGATTATTCCGATAGCTTGCCTACGTACTTTATAAAAGGAAATAAACGTACAAATAAATAAATAAATAAATAAATAAATGAAAAAAGAAAAAAAAATATGAAAAAATATGAAAAAATATGAAAAAAATCAAATTGCGACGTGCGAGTTACAAAGTTGTTTTGCGTATCTATGCAAAATTTTGGAATGCGTAAGGCCGATCGAAATGTAGAGAGCTTCGTCAACGTGGAGTGAGGTACCGCGCACGAATTTTACAAAAAATTGTTCTTTACACGATACAAATATAAGGAGAAAAAAATTACGGTTACAAACGAGTAATAAAAAAACTGTAAAATATAAATAATACGTATTATTAAAAGTTAGAAATTTAACGATTATTTGTTCGACGAATGAAAGGGATGTAAGCGACCTGCGATCGAAGGTACCGGACTAGTGGCGAGAGGAAAACCGGACAAAGGAAATGGCTAACAGTGGTCTTGAAAATCTGTACAAAACTAATCGGCAGACGACGACGAAGACTTTTCCGAAGTCGCAGCACGACGAGCGTTTTCAATTCCAATCTCCAATCGCATCGAAAGCGATAAGCGAAAAGCAGCGACAAACGTGAAGCAGCGACAAACGTAAAGCAGCGACGCGACAAGCGAAAAGCAGCGTCCAAGTGAGCTGGCGCGGCGAAGCCGAAACGAATTAAAAATAGGTATATATACTCTCTACAGCGCAGCGGATCAACGAGTACGTGCGAAAACTGTGGCCGGCGTGCCTTCGAAAATAGCCGAACCACGACGAAGAGGAGGAAACCGAAATTACACGTAGCCAGCAGAGGTGAGACTGCTTTCTGCTCGTACTACAGAGGAGTACCTAACTACCAACTACCTGCAACTACCACCCGAAATGCTCGCCTAAACTAAAACAACAGCCGGCTACCGCAGACCAAAATTCAACGATAAGCCTTAAACCAATAAGTAGGTACGGAGATCTTACTTTCAGAAATTGTTAATTCGTAATAATATTAAATATAAAATTCGCAAAGCTGCCTTCGTCGAGTGAAAGTTGAAGCGAGTATCGAGCATAAAAAGGCGAGAGGTTGAAAAAATGTTTTCAACGAACAAGCCGCCAGTCAAAACATGAAGCAGTTACTACGTGAGCCGTCCGCATAACCGAGTGAAGCGGTTAAATTTTCAACGTCAATTTTTAAAACTGAAAGCTCCGATCGACAATTCGAAAGAATGCGATGCGAGGAATGGTTCACTTCCTACCTATGATCTATTCATCTGGTTTCTGCGACAATGCAGAAACGACGAAAAAAGCACGACGAGAGAATGGATGATTATTGATTATTAACATCTCACAACTTGGTCGAAACCCACAACAGTCCGAGCACGGAAACCGATTCGTTTATAGAATAGCGGGTGTAAATAAATATTGAAAAGAAAAGAATAGAGAAGAAAGAATAGGGAACAAATTTAAAAGGAGGAAACGAACGTAATAGTATTTATACGTACACTATGTATATAAATATAAAATTTAATAAATTAAAAAGGATGCGTCCGTACCTTACGACGACAGAATTCATTTAGCGTTGTCTTTTTCTTTTTCTTTTTCTTTGTCTTTGTTCTCGTCAACTTCTTTCTCCAAGTCTTTTTCTTTTTCGATCTGCGGAACAAGAAAATACATACGGATTATACATACGTCATGTATGTTTATTCTTTTCAAAAAATTCAACGAATACGATGTGATGACAAAAAAAGAAAAAAATGTAAAATTACGTTCGCTTACATTCCAACCGGTGAGAAATTATCATCAGTTTCTTATAGAAAATACATCGGAGTTGCTTTTTTGCCACGTATATGCCTAATGACTGGATGACTGGATCAATTTCTACTTTAGTGTGATTTTCCATAAAATGAAAGAAATGTTGGCAAACCGGTAAAATAATACCGTACTTAAAAGCGAGTAAAACGATCGAAAAAGTGAGTACAAAACACCGGCATCGAGAGACATTTAAAGCGGCAATATTTCTGAGGCGCGTTGTATCGACTAGAGTAAATTCTTATGCGGACTCAATTCCCACAGTTCAATGGAAACGTCAAAACAACTAGTTAGACTCAACTCGAAACGATTATTTATCCACCCGATAAATGAATTCAACATTCGATTCTAAAAAACAGTGACCGTTGAAGATTACCTTTTCTTTATCATCTAAAATGGTATCGCCTTCTTTTTCGGCTTTCTTTTCCTCATCTTTTCCCTTGACTTCTTTTTCTTCGGACAGCGGTTTTGGTATATGAGCATTCAGATCCAAAGTACGACATATGTCGTCCCAATCGGAATAACACCTGTAAATTCAAGACTGACACATTATTTTGAGGATCGAAATGGAAATAGATCTACGCAGTATCTTAATAAGCTGGCATTCCGACAGTTTTCATTCAGTTTCCAAGTACGTTTATGTACGAGTATTTGGACAATTAACGTTATACACGTATTCGACGAATAAATTATCGGCAAGATTCTCGTCGCTCGAACTCATTAACTCCTTCTATGTGCATATTATAGATTCAAAGGTTCCATGAGAGTTCACTGAAACTTCTTACTAACATGGGAATATAAGTTAATGCGCAGATTCAAACACGCGATTTAATATGAACCGAACAGACTATTATCTCGAAGCGACACAAGAATTTCGGCAATTATTGTACCTAATATTTTATCGATTTTTCAAAATTCTTTAGCCACTGCTTTCGCTTGAAAATTCATCTCGTAAGAAGAAAATAAAAATTTTTCTCTGTTCGTAGGAAAATTTTCTCCTCTGGTATCATCAGTCTTCAAAATGATCACCGAGCTAGAATTTAAAAAAAATGAAACTAGTGGTCTGGTATTCGTACACCACACCCCACGAATTTTAGCTCGACTACTTCGATACTATTCCTGTTATTAAGCTTTATATTGCAAATTCCATCAAATTTTGAAACAAAAGACGTAGTTTCTTTGAAAAAATGACGAAAAATCATAACCCTTCGCTGCCCTCCTCAACCCCACAATACACAGACGAACAAACAAATAAAGATATGTGAGATTGCAAGAGTGACATTTTATGAAATTCTGAGACAATGGGAAAAACTATAATGAAATAATAGAGCCACGCTTCTTTTCCCGAGTTAGACCAAAAGTACAAAAACTACTCGAAGGTTTTGCGCGGAAAACCTACAAAAATCCAAAATGCATTCGAGCTACTACACTCTATTATACTCTGTTCAACTTGAGAATGCCTAAAACGGAACGCAGTTTGCAGGGCTCCGGGGAGAGGAAAAGGTACTCGTTCACATTCAGCAACAATATTTGGCTACACTTCCGATTTTAATTTCTTGTTTCTTATCACACATCCGATTTTTACATTGTTGATAAATGTGAATTTGACGTTCCGTTTTAGGCATTCTTAAGTTGAACAGAGTATAATCATTCTAAGATTGTAAAAAACGGAACGGGAACGTCGAATTCACATTCATATTCGTCAACAACATAAGTATCAATCGGTGTGATTAGAAATAAAAAAGTACAATCGAAAGCTCAGCCATTCATTGTTGTTGAATGGGGGAGCCTTGCTAACTGTAACCTATTTTTTGCCATCGTAAAATGAACCAAGTACCTATACACACTCGTACTCACACGAGCATCCGAAAAATATGGTACCGTAGTTGTAAAAAAATATCGAAGCCGAAGCGTATTCGTCGTGTAATTTACCTTTCTTTCATTCGGTTGACATGACCGACCAAATTCGAAAAGTTTTCGATCAAGTAATCGCGGAGAGAGTACTCCACTTCTTTGTCGACGAAATAAATCTGCGCTAGATTTGAGAATGCAACAACGTCCAACTGAAACGCGAAACAAGAATGAATAAGATCGACAACAATTATTGCGAAATTTCTCGACGATTTAGGTCACTGGTTAAACTTTACTTCAGTAGGTTCGTCTCCGAAGAAATAAGGTTTATCGCCCAACATATCAGATAGCACTCGTAGATCGCTTTTGCCGAATTCTTCAATTTCCTCGGCAGTGTGAACGCCGATACCGTGAGCTTTGAGTTTTCGCAATCCCTACAAAGCGTGTAAAAAATACGCCAAATTAAAGCGATTCTATAATCTATATTATAGAAACGATACCTCAGAATTAACGAGTACACGATGATAGGAAAAAAAAAGGAACAACTTAGGTAAATCAATTTAGGCCTTGAAAGCTTTTACAGAAAACGCTTAGACTTATTACAGAGGCATACTTACGCTGCGACTGTACTTGAACTTGAAAAGAAAGTTGAGAATGCTGTTAGGGATGCGAGTACCGAGGAAAGATTGCAAATTCAGTTTATAACCTTTGATCATATTGTCTGTGTGTTTGAACTTCCACCAATTGACCACCCTGAAAATGAAGACGATAATTTTCTGTTCAAATGTTGCGAGATAGATCGCAGCCTCGCCTCATAAGCAGCTCGACGAATAAATAAGCGCATTATTATATCGTCACTTTAAAGCGAAATGGTAGCATGCTCAAATTAGTTTAGTTAGGTACTGAAATAGGCGAATACAAAATATTACTAACTCTAAAAGAAGGGTGCAACGTAAAACCTTTCATTCTTTCGGCTACTATTAGCCACGAATATACATTGATTTATGGGTCAGCGAAGACAAAAACTGAATTTCACTATCCCCGATAATTCAAAAATTCAAAATTCGCAATTTCGAAAATTTTACACGCAATTATCACCTTTTCGTTTAAACGTCGTATCATTTTTCTTCAATATGAGCTCAAAACAGGGCCATTCCAACTTGGAATACCTGTGCTACACCCTAAGCTTCACCCTTCTCCTTATCCAAAAGAAAAACCAAGTCGAGTTCGTCGAGTTTGCTGTAATTAAACATGAGAATAGTCTTACCATAGTAAATGGTTTTCGATCATGGATATTGTGGCATGCGAAATGTTTTTTTGGTTGCTATCTAAAGGTGCGTCCAAGTTCTTTTCAAATCTCTGACCAAGTTCTTTGATGATGAAAGAGCTATCGGCGATTTCTTCGCCATTTAATTCGACAAACGGCAACTGACCTTTTTTCGATTTGTACTTCATTTTGTGATCCACATTCTGTAAAAAAAAAAAATAAAAAAAAAAAAATAATAATAATAATAAGGCTACCGGTCACCCGTTTTTTACCGCAACAAAATTATGACTTTGTACCAACGAGGGTTTGATGAATTTGATGGATGGGGTCCCTTCCGGCAGGAGGGAGAGGAGGTGGAGTCAAGCTTACCCGATGGGCAAAAAATGAGAAAATGATCCGGAAAATGAGAATTTTATCCGTTGTCAGTCCGTTTTCATTTTCGACCATCGGATCTGAAAATTTTCAGATATTTTTGTCATCTTGATTATTTTTCCAAATCCGTTTGTAAAACGGATTTTCTGATTATAATCAGTGATAATTTTTGGACAATTTTTCTAAATCCGTTTGTAAAACGGTTTCACGGATTATAACCCGGGCCAACAAATATGATAAAACAGCCTTCACGGAAAATAATCCGGACTCATTTCCGGCAAGACTGATTACAATCCGTTCGAAATCCGTTTTAGAAGCCGGAAAACAGGAAAATTCCGGGTTATAATCCAGAAACCGATTATAACCCGGAATAAAACGGATCCGTTTTCAAAATATTTTGCCCATAGGGTATGGTTTCTTTAGTTATTATTCGTGTACGAGTATTATGTCTCTTAATATTTTTTTTAATTTTCGAAATATTCTTCGAACACTTTAAATATGGGCGTAGTGGAAAGAACTCGAACATAAATAATTAAGTGATATGTAACAAATTTACACGTAGATATATTATTTGATCGCTTGACGCTTATTCCACATATAATGCTACTCCCACAGCAATAATTATTTCAAAAATATTTCAAAATTCTCCTAATAGGTATATAAAAATAACGAGCCCGTAATATTATTATGTTCGGATATCCTACCCAAATTTTATCACCATCTGGAAACTGCCTTCCAATATTGCAACAATATTCGGTTGGAAATAATTTCAAAAATATTTCCTCACCGATAAAAATGAAAATTCTCGACCAAAATATTCGGAAAAATACAACGCAATATTTGTCAAATAGCGGTAAGTAAGGAACATATCTGAGTTCCATATTGATGGATTTTCAAGCAGTATTTTTTCAAAGAAATTAACGAATTTAAATTCGATTTTCCATATACTACCACGCAGCTTGGAAGAGAAATGTCAAGATGTTGAACATTAATTAGTTACCCACATACGTATGAGAACAGTGCCATACATGAAATAGATTAATAGTCCTTTTTTTAAATAGAATTTTACAAGGGAGAGCAAAAAAACACGTTCATGTCTCCTCGTACCCTTCTTGCATAGCTTCTTAACTTCAAAATTATTTTCTCAGCGATAGTTCCATTTTGCAACTCAAGATTTTCTTAGAGCGTTTCTTTGTTTGCGTCTCGCTGGTGGACAGTGATGATTCGCCAATCACTCAGCACGTATCGAGTTAACTGCCCATCATTTTGAAGATTAATGCCCACCAGTGAAATGTACATAATAGTTTTAACGTCATAATATTACAGAAACGCTCGATCGAATATGAATAAGGCTCGATGTGTACGACTACTATCAAACACTAGAAGAACTTGGAATTCGAGAAAAAAATTGACTTATTCTCTTCTTCCATAGCACTGTTCGTAATAGTACCTATTTGTACTTAGCGTAAATGAGAACTGTACCACGTTGAAAATAATTTCCTATCGCTTATCGTGAGGAGAAAACTTGGCAAAACGAAACTAATTTTCTCACTCTGGAGAAAACTCGAGTTTACTATCCCATAAAGCTGCTCTATAAAAACATTCTGAAATCGATAATTCGAGGTCTATCGATTCGATAGTAATCATTATACTTGTCAATTCGCTATATTTTCATACCATCGACATTAGGCTCACATCTTGAAATTTAAACATTTATACAGTTTAAATAAGATTTACTCGAGTCAGGTATCAAGATGGATAAGATGGCTGAAGGACTGGGTGGAGTAAGATTAAAGGAAGGAAGGGTTATTTTCTATTCCGTCGCGTCCGCTTAGGAGAACGACGACGGAGGTTGGAGCTAATAAAGTGCGAGTCGCCGACAATTACCGGCCATGAGCTAAAATTGCGAACGCATAATAATAATAATAATACACGACTTACAAACAGTAAAGTATTGGGGGCAATGAAATTTGAAGGAAGAAATAAAAAAAAAAAAATGAAATAACGAGTGTGCGGCGTAATCTTAGGCCGTTGGTATCTCGTCTACTTTCTATCCGGGAAATACGTAGAATGGAGTAGAAATAAAATTGCGTTCGATATTATCGTAGGGACTCGTAGCACGGTAGAATCGTCGAGCGAGAGACGTTACGTTACCATAACGACAAACGACTACAAGAATACACAAGACTGACAATGGCAGAGAGCAGAGACTGAGAGTACGTGTATCGAGTGCTCGAGTAAAAAGCAGAAAACACGAGGCTGGCACTAGCTGTAGAGCTTGCTTGAAAGTTCTCGAGTGCGGAGAGTTGAAAGGACGAGGAAACGAGGGTAAGACCCGAAATCGACGACACGACAGCGATTGCAATTGCAAGGTGAGTTCGCCTTTGAAAAGCAACTCTTCAGGAAGGGTACAGCGACGAGGGCTAGATAGAAAAGCTAAATGGCAAGAAACAAAGAAGCAAAGAACCAGAAAGGGGCGACGAAAGAAAGAGTGAGTAAACAGCGAGCCGTATAGGGAGGGTGGAGGGTGTGAAACGATGGTGCCGACTCGACTCGACCCAACCCGACCCCAGCCGAGCGGTGCCCGACTACACGAACTGAACTGGAATTGGATTCGGTATTGGAAATACGGATGGATATACGAGTACACGTATACGTCATTATCAAACAAACAGACCCGGCGAGGCGAGGGCTTCATTTCATTCTCTTTTCTCTTTTTTCCCCATCATCTACCCCAGCGAAACTGTTTCATCCCTACGCCTCACTGGTACGCGGCGCCCTCCGACCATGTACCGACTGAAACGAATCCGCTCCCGCTACTGCTGCCGGCACATTCGCTTTCGCAGCGCATCGAATCGTATCGATTTGTCTTTCGTGACATCCTACGTTCTCGTTCCTGCGTAAAGCTTTTCGCTCGTGCACGTATTACTTGTCTTACTGAACAGTTTACCTTTCTCTCTACAAAAAACTGAAACTCTTTACCCCGGTTTCGGAATACCAACGATGACGGCAAACACGTGCTTCAGTCGTCAAAAGGAGGGGCTGGGAGGTGAACAAGCGCAAAGTGAACCGAATAGCCGACTCTTTTGAGAAAATTTGAAACCGAAGGGCGGTGAAAAAATTCAAAACGACAGTGCAGAACGAAAACTGTAATCGAAGAGTTGAAGCAATTGCTTCTTCATTTATGGACAGTTTTTTGGCGATTTTATAAGCACTTTTTAAATGGTACGATGTTCGTTGCGTTTTACGACTCGACTCTTCAATTTTCAATCGACAACGGCGGATTTTCGCTCACTTGAAAATTCTATTCGGTATTCACTCCAGTCTTTTACTAATTAGCCTGTTTGCTGAAACGCCCCCCCCCCTTCCCAGACGCTCGTTGTCGACCAAAATAATTATACAGTCCCACGGATAAACATTTTCGTTAAAAAATATCTAATCGCGAACGCTATGTACATTATTTTGATTTATTTCAATAGAACTGAATCTGGGAGAGGGGAAACGCGCTGTCAAACTTATTGTTGCACAATCTTAAAACAATGGTCTCTGCTCACATCAGTCCTAGATTCTCGATTGATTTTAGATGCGTCTGACGCCACAAGGGTTTAACGAATGAGGCATTTTCGTTTTTCACCGAGTATCTTTACCAAATCCTTACGACGCGACGCGACGTTACGCACTTGTCAAATGAATCAAACAGACTATAAATCAATCGAGTAATTCTGACGCGACGAATCCAGCGCAATCTCCCTCGATGGCCTCGATTAGGAGATAGACTCCTAACAAGATACCGGGTATAAATACGAGACTATTAAGTATACCATCCGAATTTCTAATCAATTCGTTCGTTAATTCGAGTGAAAAGCATTTTGGAAGGTTCAAAATACATGTACTGCAATGATAAGAACACACCGGCAGACAACCAGATAAATAGCCACACACGACGAAATAATAATTACGAAGATGGACACAAGAAAAGGGTTTACGTCAACTCGAAGCTGTTTTTAAATCCATCCGGTTCGTAATCGGGGACCTTTTTTTCTTCACTACAGAGCCATAATTTAGTCCCCTATCTTAAAAAACTTGATCAAATTACAGCATCTCTTTAATGGCTGGGTCATCTCTACGGATATTAAATTTACTAAACATAGTTTTCAAGGCCTCAGAGCTCAATCTCACAACTATATCATCTTAAAACTAAACAAAGACTATATGAACGTTATAAAATCTCAAAACGCTATCGTCCTACCTAAGCCTTTCTTTGATATTCGCCTTCGCAGGTTAGGTACCTTGCGAGCATTAAACGCAGACGGGCTCTATTCTACATACATGAGCCAAATTGTGACCTTAAAGACGAAAAGTGGTACCTGTAATTACGTAAAATTTCTCAATAACCCAGTCTGTCTGTAATTGTAACATTACATTTTCGCATTCCCATAGAAATCCAATTCGTAATATACTCGTACCTATTTAAAAAAAAAAATTACGTTTGATAAAAATTGCGTAACAAATTTTCCAAGCCGATTAAATCCTCATACAACAGGCTGTATCTAGTCTAGTTATAATTTCTCCAGCCAACGATAAAAAATGAATCGAAAGAAGACACGAACTGGCAGTTGGCATTGGCAAATAATAAAGAAACACGGGGGAAAAAATGGTAAATCAGTGATTCGGATAATTGACGATAAAAATGAAAAATCTAGATAGGTACTTGCAGTTTCAATTAGTATTTTTCCGATAGAAAACGACACAAAACAAAAAAACAAAACAAAACGAAACGAAACGAAACGAACATATACGTAGTCGAAGTCTTATCTCAGGTGGTATAATTCGTGCCGCGGCGATTGACGAAGCGACCTAACTGAGGACGAAAACTAAAAGTCGAAACGGAGGACTGCATCTTTTCCCAAGATGAAAAATCGCGCAGCAAAGGACGAATAATATTTTTCGCGTGATTTTAGGTAATAGAATACGACATGCGACTGATGCGACTTTCTTCACCGATGCTGGCGTCATTATAAAACGCCAGAACATAGTGGATAGCGAAAAGCGAATCACTCGGATATTTTTGGACGGAACAGAACACATCCGTGGAATAAGCGAACATTCGAGTCGAAAATAAAGATACTAACCTCGTATTTTAGTCCGGCTAACCGCAGCCACGTTTCCACTTTGAGGCAGAATGGCGATACGGAGGCGATGGTCGGCGTTCTCGAGAACTGGTACAAATAGACGACATCCTTTTCGAAATTCGGTTTTCGACAGCCTTTGGGCGCGAACGAAGAGGCTGGCGCTGCACCGGTATCTGCGGCAGTCTCCGTCGAATTTTCATTGGTCGTACTCTTGGCGGCGGCATCGCCGGTTGCCGCGTCTCCTTTCGCACTTTCGGCGACCGCCTCGTCGCCTTTCGCTTTCAAAGCGGCCGTCGCCTCGATCGTATTAGCGACCGTTTCCGTCATCGTCGCTCGTTACACCTTAGCGTTTATCGATTATCGCGCAGCGGCACTAAATTCTCGCCGCGAATGCAATTCGTTGCTGGGTAATAGAATGAGAATAATTATATCGACGAATTGGCTCAATTAACGAACTTGGTGAGAACGCGATTCACGCTGCAAGTTACGGCGACACCACCAATCGAAAATGAAAAGTTATCTCGAATTCTCTAATCGAAAATGCTTCGATCGCCTCGCCTGTTTCCTGCAATGAAAATATAATTGTAAAGGAAAAACTAAGGCCGGCGAATAAGAAACGTACGTGCGTGAGAATGGAAACGACGAGTTGGGTTGAAGACAGAAAATGCTCGAGTTGCGAGAATCGCGTCGGCTCTACACGCACGAAGACTACTAGTCTACCATATCCATATTATTACGAATACCGAGCAAATCGACCATTTGCGAACGGAACGGACTGACGAAAATGATGAAGCGAAGCGATGAATGCGATTGCGACTGACGACCGACGACTAATATAATTAATTTACCTTAAAAACTGACTGACAAAATGACGAGCAGCGAGGACGATTTACGCAAACGAAACGGGCGAAAATCGAACGCGAATAAAATTACAATGATTTACCGAACTGATTACGGTATTAAGTAGTATTAAGCCATTAACAAACCGAAACTGAAAACAAGAGAATACAACCGAACGCAGGCACAGACGGACAGAACGACTGAAGACCACAGACCAGACCAGGCTCCAGCCTTTTGGGCGCTTTTACCGACTATTCGACTTATCCTTCGAGTCTTCGACTAACTTTTTTTTCAACCCTCGCGGCCTTTAGGGAATCATTCGTCAGTCATCACGACGGTTTTGTTCTTAATGAAAATGGGCCAATGGATGAAAATGACAAACTCGCAACTATGCCGACCCCGACCGGCAATCCGCACTCACCACTCGATTTCAAACTAGTCGCGAATAAGAAGGAAACGCCGATCAATAAAATCTGGAGAAACGTTAAAATAATTCGGCACCGAGTAAACAAATATGGCTTATGCCGGTGTAACTTAAAATACGCTATTTCTCGATGTCAACTCACACAACTCGCGTCCCTAGCATCAAATTCGGCGAATACTTATTCCATATCGATTACGTTTAAGGCGAAATAATGAATAATAATTAACTGATTTACTTCCAAGTTCGAACAAACGAAATCCTCGAGTACTATGCCACTATGGAGTTAAACTCAATTACTCAATAAGAGAAACGGAAATTTAAAAAGGAAGAACGAGAACTCAAATTTGACTAAACACCTAGTCGATCACTGACGTCTGACAACAAACAAACAAACGCCAAATGCTGGCCGTACAAGCGCCATTTTATTTTTCGATTTTTCCAGCAAATCAAAGCAATTTTGGACAATCGAATATCGACTATCGACTATCGAGTGAATTTGGTGCACAGTTTTTGACGTAAGTACCACGGACACGCATATTATTATTATTATATATGCAACTTTCATTGAAAATCCTAATTTTCATATGTACATAAAAACTGCAGACCAAATCCACATCTCTTTGCTGCAGACACACATTTTGATGAATTACGTCGATTGAATAGTGACGAATTGTATCAATTGATTATTGAACATAAATACCACGGATACGCAAATGGTAAAATTACTTTCATTGAAAAACTTTGCTAAATTGCCACTTGTTTACGTAGAAGTGTAGAACGTAACGTCGTCCGGGCTCCGGGTAATTTTTTCAAAATTTTGGATTTTTCGAAATATTCGTTCTTTTTATTTTGGGGGGAGGGGGGATGAGAAACATTTACGTTGTGGTCACGTCATGTATTTTAGCCACTTCGCATGGTAGGAGTTTCAAGTTGGAATGGAATCTGGTTGAACAATTGAAAGACAAAACTGAAAAGTTGAAAATACCTATAGTAAAAGTCTACTTTTACTTACTACTTCTCATTGTAAAGTTATAATCGTAAATCTTTTCCATTTTTTTTTTTTTTCAGAGAGAGAGAGAGAGATAGAGAGAAAGATTTGATTTAGATCTTCAACGTACACTTACAATGACTTCAACGTACACTTAAAATGATCGACGATAATGCGATCTTGTCGTAACAAGAATTGTTTCTTACGTAGACAGACACGAAAGTTTTTTCTTTCTGTCGTTAAAAAATTGCGATTTGCCGTTTGCTAGTTGTTGTTTATTAGTTTTGTAAATTGGAGCAATCGAAGCAGAGTAGAGAAAAAGGACGAATTGAAATAAATTAAAGCGTAAAATCTGAGGTGAAAAATGTCCGAGTCTTCAACTTTTCATTTTTGCGCGGGAGTCATTTTCGTCGTCGTGATTCGGATATAGAATAGTCGTGTCTTTCTCGTCGGCTTGATTAACGAACGAATTTATTTCAATACGAGCACGTGACACTTGGTGAGATTCGTGGCAGTCAGCGAGCGTACACGAAGAGACATTAGTACGCGGTTCGGCTGGAAAAGTATTTCGCCGAAGCACGTCCGGAATGTACTGGAACTGAGAATATGCATCTCGCTTACGCGGGCTCTGCGCTGCTCTGGATTTAGCACTCTGCAAACGAGATACGCATGTAAAAGCGAAATTTTAGCTTCTCGCTGCCCGAGTACACATACATACGAGTACTTAGATGTATACACTACGTAGGCCTATATATGTACACGTACATCGTACATATTACTCGACAAACGACAAGTTAGCCAAATGTTTTATATTGGTTTTGTAAATGTTGGACACTGATAGTATTCGCTTTCGCGAAACGTTCGACCAAACTGTACGTGCGAACGAATAAGCGAAATTCGCTTTTAGAAAATTCCCGAGTGCCGCGAAAAATCGAAACCAGCCGCCAACATTCATCCGCGGATCTAAATAAATTCACGATTCGTCGAATGAACGAAAATTCATTTAGCGATGATACGGTAAAATACGAAGCGTTCGACAAAAAAGGTAAAAACGATTTCGTTGGGATCGCTTTCGAAGGCTGAGAATGCGATCGCCGTTCTCTTCGGGAGAGGTTAGAGAAAAAAACACGTAGGTATACCTACGTAAATATTTTGCGTCTCTAGCGTCGTTTATAGCGAGAAAAATGACTGAAACTGACGCGACGCGATGCGACGCGACGTAAAAATTACTGTCCGCACGAAGGACTCGGACGAGAGGCTAGGAAAAAACTAAAAATCTTGGTAAATACGGTAGGTACGCGAGCGGGTAATACTCGTAATAATACGCGTACGTTATGTGGATGACGAGCGTACGCACTTGATAATGAATCGGTCCCCAAGATTCGCACCAGCGAAGAAAACATTGGGCGAATGCGAATGAAATGGTAATCATAAAACCTATAACCGTGTAGATGGTTATCTCTTGGAAACCCTTTCTAAGTATGACTAGCAACAGGAATGACGCTTGAAGCAGAACCACCGATGCGATGACGAAATTGATGGCGGTGGCGTGAATTCGCTGCTTTATTTTACTCGGACCGTACGCGAAATAAATGTTGTATTTATCGACGAAATGCTTCATCAGCATGTACATCAGACCTAATAAAAACGTAACCGAGTGATATTTGAAATATGGAAACGTGCTCGTGTACTCGTATACTCGTTTGATATAGGTACGTATATGTGTACACGTACGATTGTACATCGTCGGTGGTCCCATAAATACCTCGTATGCGACGAAATTAGGAAAATTACGTGTTTTCGGGTTCGTCGGATTCGTCTATTAAAGGCGCGCGCATCCGATAGAAAAAAAATTTACAACTCTAGCGTATTCATTCGCCGTAAAAGAGCGCTTTTGATAGCTGCTTTCTGCGGGTAACGTAGGTACCTCAGTACAAAATAAAAATAAAAAAAAGTTTTTTTGGCTCCGCTGTAAAATTACGTTTTGCGCCCGTAGGAGGTATTTATCGGACCACAGACGACGCGTATGCATACGTTTACAACCGATACGCCGCGTACGATTACTATTCGCAGTTCACAGAGGACGGTGGTAATCGTAATTCGATACAAAAAGTAGCGTCGAGTCACTCGGTTAGGCGCATGCATACCTGCATAGGTACCTAAATGTACTCGTACATGTAGTTACGCACATTACGACGCGACGCCACGATACTAGCAACTCGATTCATTTCTTCGCCAACCCAAAAACCACACGAAAAACTAAGTTCCCACGCGATAATACGACTAATTCTTGGAAAAAATTACTAATAATTCTCAAACGATCGAACGAAGCGACGCGACGTCTATAAAATGATATAATTTTTCTAATTTCTACCTACCGAACTCGATTATTCTTCGCCTCGCATGAAAATTGCCAAGTTTTTCGAATAACGTAAATTTTTATTTATCTCCCTCGCCCGTCAAAAACAAGGGGGAAAAAAACACCCTGAAATTTTAGGTTTGAATAGGTGAAAACTTTTTTTTTTTGATTTAATCACTTTCCACGTATCAATCGGGTTCCACGTTTCGCATACCAACCGACGCGATGTCAATGACAGAGTTACGCACCGGGTATACGGAGAATACGTGACATAAGGTATCTACGCGTAAATTACTCGGGCTAACGTTGGTAAAGAAAGAAGGATCGAACGTCGAACTCGAAATCGATAACAATACAAGATACAAGATTCGAGATTCACGAAAAGCAATTCCGTGTTTTCGAGTTGGAGTTAGAAATGACACGACGGTTGAAAATGAAATTACGAGTACGTTACATTAATTACGGCGATTCTTACCGAAAATAGTAATTAGTGGGCAGGCTAAACTGTAAACGACGGTGAGAGCGAATATCAGCAACATCCAAGCGTAATGGACGCCGAACGGGAATTCCCATAAAACCAATTTACGCGCGCTAACAGTATCAGCTCTCGATCTGTAAAATTCGCAACGATATCGTCAAGTTCCGTAATAAACGAGTATTAAAAAATTCGGAGAAAAGCGAGCGTCGATTCTACGAACGGAGAATTTGGGAACCTTTCAATTTTCTCTTTCAACGAGTAGCTACCGATTCGAAAATGAGTGCCGAGCTAAAATATTTTCAGCACTTACAAAGAACTTTTGCAAGCATCTTTCGTCGTAATAATCTCTTTCGCATCGTTAAAATTTGTCATACTCGAACGTGTGCGTTTCGCAGTCGAAATAGTTTTTCAGCCTACGTAGAATTATTTTATAATAAATTACGGGTAAAACGCGAACGAAAAAACCTTCATAACGTGTAATACCTTCACTCCTTGGAAGGGCTTCCCGAATAAAAACGATGCCAGTCGACAGTATGGGAGCCACTGAAGCGAGCAAAGACTCGTACCCGATCAGTGTAGTAATACACGTACGAGTATTTGAACGAGTAAAGCGATTCACAAATATAAACTGCGAAAAATGAGCGAACCCGAGGGCACCGTATGCGAAACGATGCTGGACCTAGCTCTGCGAGACCTGTACGAACTAGAGCGAGCCGAGCGAATGGAAAAAATTAGACATTCCATACCATACTGTCGATCGACGGCGGAACGATGAAATAAAATTAGATACTCGTACGTAAGGGCGGCGAAAATACGAGTATAAACACCCTCTACGTATCCGTCACAACTGGCATACGAGTATCGAGTCGAAAATTAAAATTAAAATTAAAATTCAACCAATCCCGCTTATCCTCGTCATTTTCCCGTAACGGCTTACGAAACTATTCGTTTTCATCTCGAATTATTCCGACGTTCCTTACAGAGTTTTTTCAAACGACAACGGATACCATCCGAGTGTAGAAAAAAACCTGCGCCAACTTATACCATAACCGTAGTGCCCCTGCCTGGGACCGGACGTACCGTACGTAGTAGAAACGAACGAAGCGCGTTTACAGACACAAAAATGGGGCTACAGCTACCTGGACAAAAACACGCGACTGGCGTAGAGAAAGAGTTCTGGAAATCGAATAAGTTCTAATCCGGTTCCAATCAACGACGAGGTAATCACGTAATTGACGAAAAAAGCGCCTTTGTCGGGTAAAAAAATACAATTCCAGCGATACGATTCGTCGTTTTGTCTTGTAAGGGCGAAATGCAAGAACGCCTGGATGCTGAAAATAACGACGTCTCAATTAAATCGCCGAACGGCGTTATTTTACGTACATTTTTGTCGGATAATTTCGAAACTAGGCGTTCGAATTGAAAGTACACGCGAAACGATTACCTGACTAAGCCGAGAGACGGAAGTATTACAACCATGAAGAGGAGAAAGATGAACGTTTTTCGCATTATCGCGTGATTCCTTTCAGATCGTGTCCAGTGATTCAGCCACTGATCCGACTTGATCACAATAGCGGGTAACAAGGCGGCGAAACTCCACAGTAGTAAAGTAGGAACGGTATCCGACAGTAAAGGGTTCTGCGGATGCGAAATGAAAGTTACGAACGTCGCGCCGTATAGTTAACCAGTTACCAGTAACCGCGATACAACTTGCAGGTAATACGTCACGTGCGTATACGTATAATCGTGCTTTCACGAGTACGAATAACACCTCGCACTAGAATAGGTAGCGAGCGAATACCACTAAAGCTACACCTACGTAAACACGCGTACTCGTAATAATAATTAGGCACTCGTACGAGTATACGTACGTGTACGAGTATACGTACGTGTACGAGTATACGTACGTACGGGTATACGAGTATCACGTATTATTTTAATACGCAGCAGCACAAAATGTTGGCCACTTTTTGTAATTCTAAAGCGAGAAAATACGACAAAACGGATGCATTTACGTTGGTATGTAACTTTCCCAAATCGAGTTTTTCAAATGTGACTAGAACGATAGGTGGCGTGGTAAGGAAGAATAATATAACCACCAGGAAAGTATTTATCATCGTCGTTTTCCACGTCCGATTCGTCGAAGATTCGCTCAAATTCTCCCTGAAAGATTTCGAAAAATCATTCGAAGAATAAACTAAAAATGCGAGTACCTACTACCTACGTGCTACGCTATTGGCTCCTTACCAGAAAATATCTTGCGGCGGAGGAGCGAATTTTACAGTCCACAAATGAGGTTGCAGTAGACTGGACACCGCACTCGTTCGAGGATAGGAGGCACACTTTTTCACGTCGTACTTATGATCGTCGTAAACTCTTTTCGCAGCCTCGAACGAGCCCATGGTAACGAACGCTATACCAAGCGGTTTCATCAACGATTTCGATTTAGCCGCCTCGATCTGAAAAATCGAAAAGGCTTTATTCGATACCGCGGTCTGCGATAGCGGATAACGAATTCGTCGCGAACAAGCTCGAGTTTCAGAGGCGCTGTTACATTCGATCGCATCTAACGCGTTGTTACGGGTAACATCTTACGACATGAGCAAGACGGTGAATCAGAACTTGTTCGTCGTCGTATTCGATACGAGTATTACGAGTATTACGAGTATTACGAGTATTACGAGTATAATTAGCTAGTGCGTTTTTGTCGCTCCCAAAATAAACTACACTTTTTACAAACAAACGCCTACCTAGACCTAGTTCGCAGTTCATTACCGCCACGTGGTTAATGCGTTAATTTAACGTCTTTCGCGATAACGCCTAGCGTAAAAAATATACCTAATACGTTCGTGAAAATCATAAAAACGAAAAGCGGTTAAGAATTGAATAACCGTTCGACAACTGGTAAGGTGGCGTCACGACTCGCGCGTATTATTAATACGTTCGCAATTTCGCATTATACTCGTACACGTACGAGAAGGTAGGTACTCGTAACGTTTTGCCAACACAGTGCCGGAACGAATTCCCGTTAAATTTCCAAATTTACTGTCGCTCAACTTGAAGAAATAAAAGACGTTGACGCGTCATACAGAGTGAACGCGCGTCCGTCCGTTGTCGGTCGGTCGGTCGGTCGGTCGGTCGGTCGCAGGCAGTTAGCAGCACACGCAGGTACTTGGGCGATGTCGCACGTCGGTACATGGGATTTAGCATTTCTGGTTTCATACGAGTACGAGTATAATATAAAGGGTGTTGCGTTTCAAACTGCCTCGTAGGAAAATACGCGAGATTTTTGTCAACGTTATACCAGGCAAAGTGCGCTACAGGTGTCGATGGAGTTAAATAGAACTTTGCCTAATTGAAACGACGAAAATTAATAATTTCAACTCCCATTTTTAAACGGCTCAGGTAAACGGTTAATTTTTTTCCATTTACTGTATTTTGTATTTAGAACAAGCGCTAAATGTCTCGGGCAAAAGTTTGAATAATTAATAATTATATCACCTCGGCCAACAGCCTATCCTCTTTGCAGGCGTAATAATTGATGGCTTCCAGAGAATTATTTGTGGTAACATTTCCGCAACACGAAAATAAATAGCCGCAAATGAATGGTTGAACAGTCAGTCTTTTTCCAGTCGCCTTGAAGTAATCTTCGCAGTAAACTCTAGCTTGATGAGCGGCATCTCTATAAAATACGATTCGAGTCTTTGTAAAAATGAAATAGACAAAATTATCAACGGCAACTACGGATACTATACACGTACAGAGGTTGAAAAAATTTAAATGAAAACAAATTATACATTTTTTCCTCAAAATTATAAATCCGCCGCTAGTCGTTTTGCCGCTCTGATGGCGAGTCTCGCAACAATACTATCTATCTATCTCTCTCTCTCTCTCTCTCTCTCTCTCTCTCCCTCACTCTCTCGGCGCACTCCTTCGAGGAGATAAGCGATAAGCGACCATAGAGGAACGCAAACACGCACCTTCCTAATTTAGAGCCGAACATGTGGCAAACTACCAAGAAATGCACCCGAGAATTACGGAGTAGAAACAGCCGAGGCACTATGTAAATGGCGAATACTGACATGCGACTAACGAGGCGAAGCACCTAACTTCTGACTCGAAGCAAAAGACTACAACATATTACCCGTTAAATAATGATGAGACCATCGAAGGTTGGTTCGAGTCATAACGGGTTCATCTATAAACAAGCAACCTATTCGGTAACGATAAAATTCCAAAATGCGCTATTGCCTCTAGCAACGCCCAACTTTCTTGGCGATGCGAGGTTCGCTATGCGAGAGGTTTTTCCTTTCGATTCAACTCGGTTATAATTTCGCGTCGGCCCCCACATTTTCAATTTTGCTCGAAACACGAGCTGACTTTTTCATTTCGTTGGACAAGAGTACAAATACATCCCTAATAAAAAATATCGTCGACCATTTTTGTGAAATCATACGAACCTTTCTTGATCTAATTTGCTAACTTTGGTAATGTCATAAGCTAGCTGAATACTCTGCACTTCATATTCAGGATACGCGCTCCTGCAACAAAAAGGCTCGCATTAATTTGAAAATTCGTCATAATACGTACGTACCTACTTACGAATTAAAATAACTCGAATTTATAGACTTTTATAACGGACAACATAGATCAACCGAGTCGACACGAATCGAGAATATTTGCGAAAATATTTACGTCCGAGGTTAATTCGATGAAAAATCAAACGATACGTTATTTATCATTTCCCACGCTTCAAAAGCGTACTGGAATCGCTATGGTGGCATTTACTTTAGTAGATGTCGGAATAAATTTAAAACTCGCCAACGTTAGACATCGAGAGTCATTTTGCCACGAGGAAGTTTAACTACCATCTGGCCCGAATATCGTCAGCCAGATCATTAACCAAGATTGGAGCTTTACAGCGAGCTCGAGTCTACAGCAAATCCAGTCTTAATAAACCCAAACACATTGAAATGGAAAGGGTGGGTACAAAACTTCGGAGAGGCGTAGAAATAGTACACCAACAAACGAATTTTTCAACGTAGTTGCGCACGTCGTACTCATCGTTCGTCACACATTAACCAAAACAATGCGAGTTGAATTTAATTTTGACGAAGAATTGAAAAATATGGCGCAAACCTGACGAATACTAGCCAAAAACGTGACCCGGCACTCGGGCGAAAGAAGGCGCAAAGTATTTATACGTATCATATCGCACGGCAAAATTCGGAACGAGGTACCGAATGCGAACATACAAGTACTGAAAATACTCGTATACGTAGCGCTACTCTCCTCGATTTACCAAATGCCCGTACTTCCACATACCCGTCCGCACAGAAGAGACTTTCTTTCGCAAAAAGAGCAACACTACGCATCACGTTCTAAAATGTCATCGCAAAAAGCTGGTCGATACAACGCGAAGCCGCCAAGTGCGAATTGATTGAAAAATCGCAATTCGCATCTTTCGCGACACGTACTTGAAATGGCGGGTGAGATCACTGACGTCGCAGTATCGACGAGGAATATCGGCGATCATAAGTGTCCGACAAACGCTGTCTATAATTTCTGGCTGTAACTTGAGCGAAAATCGTCGCATTATCACTATACTAAGCGGCAGATAGAGAATCGCAATCGTAATATGAATCCACAGCCAATGAGAACTATTTGAACAATGAGAACAGAAATGCGAAAGGGGGTTGTATTATAATACAATAATTAATAATCGAGTTCCAACGGATAAAAATGACCCATCATTTTCATAAGGGTCTCGTCTAAAATATAACCTACTCGGAATTCAAATTTCCAACAGTAGTATGGCCGAAAGAAAAATACGAGTCAACCAAGACTTTGCCGGTGAAATTAATTGGTAACACGATGCCTAATGAAACTAAGGTAATTATTCCTAATAATAAAATAACGTTCCTTTGAAACGATAAATATTGCACAGAATCCAAACCACACTTGGTCAAAATATGTTCATCTCTGAAACAGCGGAACAAATTAAAATTGAAACAGATGAATGATGATAATGATAATAACAACGATGAAAATAAATGAAGATGAAAAAATGAGGGAAAACGCAACAGGCTGTTTAGCCAATGAGACGCGTAAAATAAAAAGTACAAGCGGTATGCGAATTGAAATTCATTTCAATGTGTTAAAATTCTACGAACTAAAACAGGATTTTTCTATTTTTTCGCTGCTGTTAACGGGAATGTCCGATCAAAATAAATAGAACTTGATGCGAAAAAAGAATAAAATTCTTATTAAAAATGGAAAAAAAAAAAAAGAAAGAAAAGAAAATTGGAAGGAAAATAGTTCCGAATTGAGACCTATTCACACAGCCATCGAGATAGAGGCAGTTTTTTGTTACTTACGCGCTTACTTTATTCTAAAAGTAGCGAAAATCCAAGAGAAAAGACCGTGGTCTAGAGTGATAGAAGAATCGGTTGGTGAAGTCTGATTTTCATCAACTGGTCCTACATTTTCATCCAAGGTGCCATAAAATAAACGAGTCCATCTGAAAAAAAAAAAAAACGAAATGTTTCGAAAAAATTCGAAACGGAATTTTCAATTAATTTTTCCAGAAAATACAATAGGGTTAACACAAAAAAAAATTAATCTAGCCAATAACGAGCTTCCCGTGAGAGGCATTTTTTCAAAACCCAGCGTTTAGTATGCTGCGAAACCTTTCTCTCTCAAAATTCTCAATTGACAAAAATAATAGAGGCGAATCACACCTGCAACTTGAATTAAGCCTCCGAGCGTTCCTTTTTAAAATTTACCCGCGAAAAAGCATCTTCCTGGCTTCGTCTCATTTGTATTATCAAAACCTCGCCGATAAAAAACATCTAAAAAAACCATTTATCAGAGTCTATTATGTTTCGTTGCAGGCACATTATTGGACAGATTTGCGCCAAAATCATTTTAATTAGCACCACTTCGGAATGAACTCGACATTTCATATTTAAGGGGACGTCTTCCCAAAACGTAACGAGTCGAAGTAAGTTTTTTCAGAAAAGTTGAGGTTTATTCGAACATTACAATGCTTCGCGTTATCTTTCGTTTACATAAGTAACAAGTTTTACTAGCCATACGAACAAACTTTGAGTTGCGTTGATGTGAAAGGCTCGTGAGCATTTTATTTCGAGCGGAGTATACGAAGAATTCACCTTTAAAAATTATCAGGAAAAGACATGCGGGAACATTTCTTCGCGTAATTTGGGTCTAACGACAAGACCGTGGAATTTGAAAATAAAAATTCATGGAAGCATTGCAACTTTTTCGATACAGAAACTATCAAGTTTTGATAAAATACCGTTATCTATTCGTACGATTAAAATAAAAATTCCGAAGAGAATCGCCAAGTATGTCAAGTAGACCGGTATGGTTTGATGTCAATAGAGTTATCTTACCGATCATTGTCCTTGTGCATTAGAGCCAAACGACCGTAGTCCCAAGCCCGTTTCCTCATTACCGCAAAGAATAAGAGCAATAACTGCAACAAAACATTCGAAATATTCCACACATCAAATAAACTGAATATCGATTTTGAGGATGTGGCTCCAAAGTTTATAAACCCAAATTGAAAAAGAAAAAAAATGAAAACGCAATAAAGGACATTTCTTCACCTCGAACATGAAAGGTTAAGGTGGTACATCCGGAAAAGTATTTTCTTAAAGAAAAACCAATTTAAACGTTTACCATCCCATCACGTTGCTCACGCGACTCATCGGGGTAAACCCCTCCTTTCTTTCAGCAGCCATCAGACTTTGATAAAGTGAGGCCAGAAATGAATTTTACGATTCATTTTTTTTTTCCAACTTACCTACGTACTCGTATTTTGGCATTCAGCGGCCGAGATATGATTTCAAATTTCCCTTCTCGCATTTTCATTTTTTTTTTTGGGGGGGGGGGGATATTTGAGTTTGGAAAATTTTAAACCACGGTATCTACATTCAAAATAAGAAATAGCAGGTGCAGCTAGCGTATTATTTAGGGCGCCGTGCTTTTCTACTTTTTACGTCCCTACATACAATCGGAACATAGTACGCGTATAATCGAGAGTTGCAGATGGCGCTTCTTATTCCGAACGGACTAATAAATACGCACTCTTAAATATCGTTACTTGCTGAGAGAAACTTGAATTTAAAAAACACTATTTTAAAATTTAGTGATGATTAACAGCGAAGACTTACAATCCAACCAACTAAATTTAGAATTAAATTTTCAGGTATGCCTTCGTATTCCGGACCCAAAAACGTGAAACCAGTTCGATTAGGGTATCCACGATTTTCGCATTTCTCTCTGCCCGGCGATATTTTATCATCCGCACTCGTCATATCGTCGAATCTGAAACAAAAGTCGCGAAACAAGAGGCGTGTAATTTCATACGCATTTCAACACGAATAACATTACGACTTACATCCATTTAGTAAGTACAAAAGAGGCCACCTAATATAATGGATGATTGTTTATAGGGAGTTATGGGGCATAGGCACGTGAGTTTATTCTATCTAAATAGATAACAAAACAGATTCCATTCTCGAGATTTCTACGATTCACTATCAATTTAAACAACTTCTACAGCCTTATTATGCTGATAATGATAATTAAGAAATCAAGAAAAGGAAACTTCCGCAACGGGCATTACCAATAGGTAATGTATGTAAAAGTAGCGATGAATTAAAGCTAGAATCAAGAAAAAATCTGAGACAAGAATGGAAAACTGTTCGCATAAAAGATGAATGAAATTATGAGATAGAATACAGACACGCGTTAAACCGACCTGAGAAGAGAAATTCCTATTTCCTTACGAAGTATAGCTCAGCACTTTTTTCTACATCTTTTTACTACCGTTCCTGAATTCTGGTAACAACTGAAATAAATCAATAACGTACCGAAGTTGAAATTTCAAATGATTCTATCGATGATGAAGTTAAAATTGTAAGGCAAACTAACCGAGTCCAAAATCCAAACCAAATCATAACTATTGGCACCGAGATGACTGCTGGCTGGGCAGTGGGCAGAGGACCGGATGTCGGTTGTCAGAAGTCGAATGGATGCAATCATGCATGAACATTCAACAATGAACACGAATGAATAAATGATGATTACTTCTGGATTGATTCGACGATGGAATGATGAACAACTGAATTTAAATTAAAACCACGGACAAAATAAAACAAAAGATGAAAGTTAAATCGTTTTTAACGTGACGAAGAAAGTGCAGAAGATTGATTAGATTAGAATGCAAAATGTGACATTGTGACCGTGAAAGCAAACAAGGGTCTTCGGGTGAAAAATCAAAAATGCGATTTTCAGTGTTTTAAGTTTTAACTTGAAACTTGAAACTGGATCGCGAATTTGATTTTCCACCCGAAGATCTCTTTTCGCTTTCACCGTCACAAATAATAAAATAAAATAATATCAAATACCACGGGCACTACTATTAGATTACTTCATTGAAAAACTATGATTCGAATAAATTAAATATCACGGACACGTGGTTACTTTCATTGAAAAACTTGATTCGAAAAGGTTAAATTAAATTAATTGACAAAATCTGCACGGACACGCGGACGAGGACGACGAATTACTTTTAGAGAATGGTGACTATTTCGATTTGATTCTATTGGCTTGCGAAATTATAAAATAGAGGAATTCGTCTTGTCTCGTCTCTCTGTCCGCGTAGTAATTTTTTTCAACAAGAGAAAGATGAACTTTTAGTATAGAATGCAAACTGCACAAAACTGGTACCTCTTGGAATGAAATTCAACTTTTTTTAGCATTAATTCGCTTCAATAATAAACTCAGGATTTCTCAAAGGAAATCTGCAATGAAGGAAAAAAGAAAAACCTTTAAAAATGAAAATTGCAGCAGTTAAAGCCATACGAAAACAACGACAGTTACGACACTGATTGATGTTTATTTATATTTTTCTACCCTTTCCTCGTATCTCTCTCTTTCTTTACACACAGTTTCATATCGCTGTTTCCGTACGAAAAAATAAAAATAAAATAAAGCGATTGCAATCTAAAAAGAAAGAATGAATCAGACTCGAATAAAATTCAACATATTATCATTTTATTACAGTTCTTTGTATATTGTTTGGTTTTCAAAAAATAACATTCTTATCATCATTGAAACTTACATCTAGTCACAAATTTTCATAAAAGACAATGTATTATAACGATTTCATTTCAAATTTACAAGGGAAAAAAATGGACGATAAGAATGAACTTTTTACAAAAATATAGGTACCTACATATAAATCGATTTAAATTTGTGGATGATGAAAAACTGCAACTCGCGTCCATAAAAAAAATGTTCAACATTTACAAATAATTTATACACTTATAATTAATTAAAAAATCGCAGCAGTTCGAACTTTTCGCACGATATAGTTATCCATCGAAGTAATAATTTTATTAAAACAAAAATGTCGGTTCGAGAAAAATTCGAAAAAAAAAAATACAACTTTTACACGGAAACAGTTTTTAAATTAAGAAAAAAACGTAACGATAAAAAAATAAAAACAAAAACGATAAGATGAGATGGAGGGATCTTTGAAATTTTTTGTACGTATAGCTAGAAAATCCGAAAGGACATAACTTACTGGATATTCGCTGGCACAACGGCCAACGAACCATATTTTGTCGAAAACTCGAGCCACGCTGTTTCCAATAGTTTTGTCTTGGTAGAAGAAATTTTCGAACGGATGGGAAACGGGCTTGGCTCGAGTTGTTAGGCGTTCGACTAGGGCTAGATGACAACGTGAGAATGATTTCGTACCTCACTCGCCCTTAACGAAACGTCAAGGCAAAAGCTAATCGATAATGCGAATGCGACCGTTGTGACGTGACGTGAACGCGACGCAACGCAACGCAACGAGGATGTGTTGGTCGTACGCTCGATAGGCGAATTCGCCAAATGGACGAAGCGAATGTAAAAAATGGCAGCTGCGGGTCATTCAATCTTCGTCGGAAAGCGGTTCGTACTGCGCCGATAGAATGGGCGTTGGCTCCAAGACATCTACGACCGGCTTCGGAGCGATAGTAGGAGCAGTGTGCGCCGAGACCGGAACCTGAGAGTTGATGTTGAGCGCCGAGTACGGATACGGGTAGTTGGTGGCGGCCAAGTAAGGCTGACTGGTCGACTGCTGCTCGTTGCTGGTGCCGCCGCCAGAGTTACTGCCACTACTAACACCACCTTCTTCGGAGCCCACGACGCCGCTGCTCTTCGTACCACCACCGGCACCGGCGTTCGACTTGACGCCATCTTCGTCCGATGTTCGATGCATTTCTTCGACGATTTTATTTTTCACATAGTCGAACGGCCAATTCTGTAAGCCAGTTTTTTCACGCGGCGAAGACGACCGTTGTGGCCCGACGATGCGCGATGGCGTCACCGAGGTGGAGACCTGCGGCAGCTGCGAACTCGGTGGTTGGTGCTGCTGCTGCTGCTGCTGCTGCGACGATGACTGCTGCTGTTGCGATTCTTTGTGTTGCAGCGCCTTGCGCAGTTTCAGAGCTTGCGGCTCGATGTAAAGATGCGCTTGTGACGTGACTGGCAGTCGGATCGCGGAAAGAGGCGTACCGTTTGCATCCGCGTGATCTACGGGCGAATTCGAAGAAATCGAATGCGACTGCGAGGACGTCTGAGAAGGCGGTTGAGGCTGCGTCGACTGTGACTGTGACTGTGACGACGGTGTCGAGAGAGGCGCTGGCTGCGTTTGCGCTTTCACATCCGGACTGGCACGCGCTTGAACCACCGGCGAGCCCTTCAGAGGTGACAATTTGCCGCTCTCTGATTCTGGAAATACCTAAAAATTGAAAACGTGCGAGGACATTAGCGATTCGATTGTACGAGTAAATAGCTACGATGAAATAAAAGCGACAACACGCCTCCGTTTTTTCACGCAAATTGTTTTCTCTTCGCTCGCTACCTGACAAAAATCAAAACGTAATATTTTACCCCCGTCCGATCGAATCGGGAACGTGACGCATACTCTTACCGCAGAGGAGCTACTCGCCTAGCAAGTAGCAACATCAACGCACTCGTTCATTTGTGCAACCTGCTAACGCAGTGCTCGGTCAGGGCTGGCAGAGATTGAAAATTTACCCAAAATGGCACGAATGTAAACGTTTTTTTCTCTTCGTATTTGGGGATTTTTCTCCAGTAGAGTAAGTACAAGGCCATCGTACGAATACGCGTAGAAAAAATCAGCTCGATTTATTTATGCCGAAAGGCAATTCCTCAAAATGAAAATCTGTCATAAAAAACAATTTTTTATCGTCGGATCGAGCTGATTTTTTCTACGCGTATTCGTACGATGGCTATCCACTTATACCGCTAAAAGGAGAAAAAAAATCTTATACGTGCCAATATAATGTGCCGAATTTTCAATCTTTGTCATCCCCGACCGGGTTCTGTATAAGCAGGTTGCACAAATACACGGGGGCGTTGATGTTGCTAGGTAAAGTGCTTTCCAACGGTATGTGTCCCATCCCTGGTTTGATCGGACAGACCGTGAGGTTTCCTTGCCAGTCGATAGACCCCTGTACTATTGTAAACTCGATTGTTATATGAAAACGCCTTCGCTCGCATTTCATGCGAATACTCGATTGAAAAATATTTTCGAGGCATCCGACATTTTCATCAGCGGGCGAAAGCTAGATTGAAAATTTTCAGAGAGCTCGTTGCAAACCATAAGTAGCATCCGAAACTAGGTCGAGAGTGTTTGTAAGACCGGATGTAAAGAGTGCTACTGTACGGTTTAGCATGAAAAAAAAATCCTCAAAATTTCGACATTTTTTCGGAAAGTTGAAAGATTGTAACGATATACACTGTATTATTTTGCTACATTCGCGATCAAGATTTCAATTCTGGTACACTGAAACGAACAAATATTTCAGCCGGATCTGCGAATCTACCGATAAATACGCGTAAGACGTTTTTAATACTCGTATTTAGCCCGTTATCGATATACCTACTCGTACTTACGAGTGTAAAAATCAACTAACCCGAGTTACAAGTTGGTTGTTAGGTTCTCGCAGCTAATCGTAAATACGAGTATCCTTGCCGGACGTTTCCAAACCAAGTCAGTATGGGCATAGTATTATGGAGAATGGGGAAGGAAGCGAGTAATGCGATATGCTCGATTAATTTACCTGGAAAAATTTGTCCCCGAGTTTTTGATTAGAAATACTATGGGACGAGGAGCTGGAGGTCGGAGTCGCAGCTGGAACCGCTGCTTCCGTCGGTTGATTAATCTGATGCGTGATGATGGCATCGATAAGACTAGCCGCTGTCATAGTCGAGTTATCTGGCGGTCTCGCAGAGCTAATCAACAATTTCTGGCTTTCACGTCTGAAATTCGTTCCGATAAACAAAAAAATTAACCATTTTTGCAAAACGCGCGGAACGAAAACGACGAGTAATCGACTACGCCCGCATTTCGGCGCTACAATATCGAAAGGATTAATTCGAAATTAATTATCCGACGTCGCTGCGCAGGTGAAAAGAATGGCGATTAGAAAACAAGCGGGAAAATGTAATAACAACGTGCTCACCCAGATTCCGACTTGGTTGAGCTGGTCGAAACGGTCGATTGCATGATGCGATTGCCATCGTAAGATTGATCCACGACGATGGAAGGTCTGTGATTCGGATAGGAGACCGACAGTTGCGAAGTGCGTAAATGCGAATCGGTCGGCAAACGCGAACTGGATGACGCAGAAGGTGGACGCGGGTAAAGATGCGATTCGATGTCGCGTTGTGATTGCTGCTGCGATTGCAGCGACGCGGGCTGGTGATGGAAATGGGACGACTGTTGCAGATGATTTTCACGCTGAGAAGTAGTCATCATCAAACGCGGCTGCAACTGATCACGCTGCTTGCCTTGGTCGCGAATTCGATCGTTTTCACGGATTTTTTGTTGCATCTGTTGCTGCTGTTGCTCGTGATAGAGCAACTCTTGCTGTCTTGGTTCACGTTCCCGCTGCTCTCGGAGACGCTGCTGCAGCTGCTGCTCCCGGTCATGATGCAGCGTTTGATGGTGAATCTGACTTTCCCGCGAATATTTCTCTACTTCGCGAAGCTCTCGACCAGAAAAACTGCAACAATTAAAGCGACCAAATCGTTCGTACGATGAGAAAAACGACAAATGAAGCTGCGATGAAAATGTTTCTACCTAACGACGCGACGTGCTTCTTTTTTCAACTGAAAAACCGAGCACGTCTAGACGAAAATACCGCATTAAAGAAGAATACACGTCGTGCGAAAAGAAATTAAAAACTACTATCCGCATCGACACTTTCGGTTCTAGCAGGATAAATTTGTACAGCTAACTCTCGCAACTGATTTCAATGGGAAATCTAAAATTGCTTAAAAATTGATTTTCGCAAATAATGGAATATTTTCGCAAGCAACCTGGAGTGAACCCGGTTCACTACGAATACATAATTACAAGTTTCCCGATTTTCTGATGAATTACGTATTCGTTTCCATCGTGGGGCTCAATTCTGGAATTCTGAACTCGATTGTTGGTCACATGGTTAGTGATAGTAAAACAGTAGATGAATTTCACTCGGGGCTCGGTGATGTATGTTGTTCGAGTCAACATTAAAGAGGAGAATATTGAACAAACAAGCTCGATCATAAAACTAATTTTTATCGATGAGATTTTTCACAGGTTTTCGACAGAATTCTAATTAATATAGGTAGGTCCGACTTTCACTTATTATAAGTATTGGAAATACGCGGTAATTCGTTTCACGATCTCAGGATGCCAAGAATACGCGTCTCGCGTTTTCGTAATTTCATATTTATCGCTTTATGCATGGAAAGGGGGGAGGGAGCTACGTAAATCGTAAATTTCGACTTTCGAAGGCTCATCGCGGCTAAATTATCAAACGGATCCAACTGAAATTTGAACTGTACGTTAATTGAAGTCTGGAAAGTTGACCATTCAAATTTCAGGCCAATCTGTCAGTTGGTTTTTGAGAAAAGTCATTTTCAAAGCTGAAAAGCGGGGATTTTTCTTTCGCACGCGCTCGAGGACTAACAACTGAACGGATGTTTTCTTAGACCTTCGTCCAACAAAAAACGAATATCACAGTGACGCCGACGATGAAGATGAAAATTTCTTATTTTCTTACCGATCTTGCGAAACGGATTCTTTGCCGAAGCCATCTCCTAATCCTTCCTGTATGATAATACGCTTCTCCTCTTTATGCTGTTGATTGAGGGACGGCGAGGAACTGGCATGTGATAATGGCACGGGTAGACTAGGTTGTTTCACCGCTACGTCCACCAACGAGCTTAATGCCTCATGGCCGGGAGGATATGGATGCGGAGAAGTCGATTTGCTGTTCTGAGGGGTACTGGAATTCGTGTTATGTCGATGAATGACACCTGCTAAGTGCAAACCAAGGGTCAGAAAAGACGTATGCGAAGCGTTACGACAAGTTTTTAAAGATAATGTCATAGTCGATACCTTGTCTCGGCGGATAGAAGTATGAACTTTTTTCCCTGTGAAAAGCATCGTTGAGGTCACACAGACGTTGAGAAGTCACGTAATCAGTTAGGAATAATTGACTACGATGATCGGCACTCAACGACTGCGGCTGAGTGGGGAAAAAATTTGACGTTGCAATAGTGGCATTCCTCTTCGTACTAGACGAGGAATAATATTCGGCTGAAGAATTCGAGTGGGACGAACTACGCTGAGGGACAGGCGTGCCTGCGTAAGAGCGATAGAAATTATACATTAAAAACGCGAGTAATTTGGGATCATTTATGCGTACATATTTTACTTTATTCCATAAGACTCCATACGATATCAACTTTCATTTTTCAACATTTCACATTTCAAAAAAGAAAAATTCATCGTCAGATAATAATAGTTCCAGTACCATCATCATTACTATAAAAGAGAGGAACACAAGGGGAAATCTGCTTCTTCAGCGTGATTCGCTGCTTTTTTCATTCTTTTCGACGTAATTTTTCTATTGTTTGGTTCGCTTAGCACGCAGGCGTGTTATATTTTCAATGTCGAACGAATTTTTGCGAACAGTCATAGGAACCATACGTATTGTTTCCCAATTTAAACGAAACATTTTTTACTCTCACTTTCACACGACTAGTTGTTATACAGTCGGTCACCTCTAACAACCAAGTTTTCTATATTCGGGATTACAGTCAAGTCCCGACCGTGATTGGAACAAATTAATCCCGAAAATATTTTTTACAAATAAAGTAAATATTATAAATTAACCTTGGGTTATAGAACCCGATTCTTTCGGCAACGATGAATTCTGATGAGACGGCGGCGTGATTTGTCTGAGCAATGGAGAATCGTAACGACTTTCACGTAAATTCAGCGGATACAGGCTGGCATTGGTGACGGGCGTACCTTGCATAATTGAACCACTAATCTTGGTCTGCTGACTCAATGATACAGCTGATAAACCAGCGCTGGAGGCAACACCATTCGGGGATTGTTTTGGCGATACCTTGATGTTTTGATTCAACTGGTGCGGCGATATCTGTACAAAGAGTTTCATACATGAGTAACGAAACGACCAACAATTAATCGTTGAAACATGTAACATTGTTCACGCGGATAGGGGCCTCACTGACCTAGTGCACCTCATCCGAACTGAAATCAAGTTATTGACTTCAAATTTTGATCTCATCGAGCCTAACACGATGCACGGACATTTTTCATAGCAAATGAAGAAATAGATTGACAGTTGATAGTACGTATGATTCTAAATATACGTTGAGAAAGCTTCCTCGATGGACATGGTTTCGTACACATATTAATCGATCGTCAATTCTGGCAAAGAATAGCTTATACCAAATTTTCAAACAGACTGATGCAGAACTGATGGTGAGTAAAGGTGACCACACAGGCGGCTTGTTACCCCTGTTCGCCGAATACAGGCGAAAAAATACAAACAAAAATATCGAAGCAGCGGAGGGCTGCGATGAGTGTATCGATGATTGTTGCTTCATCGTTTTTCCGCACCATTTTATTGTTTTTTTCAGCAATCTCATACTTGGAAGTATTCGTGCTGCGCTTGTATTCGGCGACTAGGCGCAACAAGCCGCGTGTACAGTCCCGCCTCAATTCGAAGGAAGACGCGCTAACGCATTTTTCGCTTGAAAAATAATTTGTAACAAAATTTTCAAACATTTGAAAAAAATAATCGCTATTCACTGCGGCGGTTACGGTGCAACTATTCGAATAAAGAATTACGTAATTCATTTTAAAGGACCAATAATGTTGATTTCTGGTGTTTTAAAACTGAACCCTCAACCCTCGTAAGAAATAAACGTGGAAAAGAGGAAAACACAGCGTATAATTAGTACGTACAAAACAAACTCTACACGGAAAAACAGTTTACCGTCTAGACTCTAGAAAAAAAGAATGTCGGATGTATTATAACGAGTGAATTTTAAAACATGTGAAATTTCGTGGATTCAAATTATAAAATAACCGAATTGATTTGGTCGTTCTATAAAGAGCCGATAAACTTTGAACTGTCACGCAAGGAATATACTCGCGGAAAACTGTTGAAGAAAAACTCGAGTTTAGTATCTCATTGTTACACGGCGTTCGTCCAAACGAATCAGTAACATCATTTTGTACAAAAGGAAACTTAATGCGAGTATTTCGTTTCGTAGCTGAAAATGGGAACTAAAACATTTGCAAGTCGTAGGAAAATTGGTCACAGACGGGTTTCACTCTCGATTGAATATTTACCGACGATTTCGAAGCTTCCGCAAAGATTTCAGTATATTATACGTGTAACATGTCCGTTGTCTCAAGAGTGAAATAGCCCACTGAAAGTGAAAACTTTTCTCATCTTTTGCCTATCTTCATTTCCGTACCGGCAATTTCATTTCTTTATAGTGTCCACCCTATCCGGTGCACTTTCACGCAAACAAGTACGAGTACGAGTACATAGTAGGTACATACGTACGAGTACGTATACAGTACCTACCCTATGGTACGAGTATATTTTTCAAATGTTTCCTACACAGCTCACGATGACATGGGCCACGCTAGTAAATACGAGTATTATCGAGCATGGTTCGGCAAAATTAATCGTAGGTATAAGTAAGAATAAAAATAAAAATCAAACGAGTACCTTTTTCATAGAAAGGGAAGGTGGTTGCTTAACGGCGAGTACAGGATGCTGGGGAACTATCATCGCAGGTTGAGTAAATTGCGGTCTCCAGTACCTAGAATCTCCGGGATTAGGTATCCTTGTAACTTCAACCAACTATACGAAAACGAAAACGAAAACGATTCGACATAATTGTAATTTAATACCGTACGAGCGTCATTCTAAAGCTTATATCAACCGAAGCCCAAAGGAAAATCAATAATTATAAAGCTTAATACGAGCTTGAAAAATGACACTTACGTGCGAAGAATAATAATTATTGCCGGCTGGCTCACTGGGATGCTTATACAAATGAGACGGTTGTAAAGGAGATACAGGAATAACAGAAGAATGCGACGTATGAGAACTATTTTTATTGGTCGACGAATGCACAGACTGAGTAGAATGAACCATATGACTGTTGATAAAGTCAGGACTACGTGGTTTTTTCATACTCAAGTCCAGCGTACCAGATTCGATTTCTTTAGACTCGTTATTCGTTATCTGGAGGGTAAGAAACATCAAGACAGAATCAAAATTAATTATCGAATGAACTCGATCAATTTCAACAAGTAGACGCGGATACAATACCTGCAAATATGCCACATTTTCTTTGCTTAGGTCGTGCTGCAAAGCACGGTGTTGCGTAGATGTTACAACCGTAACAGTAGCTAATGAATTTTCCTTAGTCTTCTGTTGATGTAAGTCACCGTCCTGGCACGGGTCGACGAGCGAAGTTATACTGTTGGAAATCTGAAACAGACGATAATACATAATAATACTCGTATAAATTGAAAAAAATTTTCAGGTAAATGCTTGCATCTTCGTTCGCACTCCAGTTTACTATTTTCAGAGTCTAAGAATTCAACTTCATTCTCCAGCGCATTTCATCGTCAGTTTGTTATATAAAATCTAAATTCCGCTTCACATCGTAATTAAATAGAAACATTTAAAAACGGTTCGAGACGATTACAATACGATTACGAGAAACGATACACGATTGATTAATTTCAAACTCACCAGCTTAGAATTTAGGGGTTGACTGGAAGGTCTATTCAGCGAACGAGTGATCAAACCATTCATGAGCTTTTCCCACGTAGGTGGATCGCGTTCATCGCTACCGTTAGTCGCTGCAGACGAGTTTGATTTGGTCAGACGCTGATCAGCAGTTGATACGTTATCTATTTCAGTACTGCCACCAATGCCTTCGTCAGCCGTTTCCTAAAATCATTTTTGAATTTTAGTCATCACAAGTTTGAATTGAAACCAACCAAGTTGTGCGAACGAGCGGTTTTGCGAAAGAACTAAATAAATGACGAGTCAACGAGTAAAGTCAATTGAAATACATAGTGCTAACTGAGATATGACCTTATAAAACAATAAAATGTTTGAAAAACAGGGAATAAATTGAGTACTGTTATTCCAGAAGGATCTATCGGCAAACGAAGTAGTTTTGAGACAAACGCATTTGGAATAGTCATTCGAACGTTAATACTTTATTTTTTAAATAATTTAAAAAGACCAGCGAGTAAATACTAAAAGATGAGGCCTTTTTGAATAGAAACGGTTTTTTTTTTTCCCCGTCACTTCTTATGCCAATACGTGATGCAGTGCCAAAAAAGTACATTGAAAATTAGCGATCAGTATCACATATCGATCTTACAAGAATTATATCGCACTATAAGAAGTAAGAAGCACTGCGTCAATACATTCACAGTCCGTGTTTAAACAATACTTCCGTTAATGTTTGGATGGACCTTTCTCAATGTATAAAATTTCGTTCCGTTTCACCTCATATGCTAATACCTTCTAGGGTATTTGGCAGTTGACAGTGCCAAACATGTACTTAATAAAATGACTTAGATAATAACTGCTTAATGTCGCGCATGAATATTTATGAGGGCCGATCGCGAGAATAATATAAGCACTCCATTTGATGGTGACATTGTTTTCATCGAGGCAGTAATCAACTGTCCATTGGTTCAACTTGACAAATACGATACGATCTGCGGAATGATGCATATCAAACGAAATTTCTTAGTTTATCTCAACTGAATTATGAAAAATGGCACCTTTCTGCTTCAAGGTATCGGATATATTATACATGTAAGCACTTTTTAATGAAATATGTTAATCAGACCCACCTTTTTTCTTTCAACCTACGACAATTATAAGTAAGTCGGCAGCTACTACAGAAACATTATTTTCAACTTCTCAGTTCGCCAAAGTTAAATATAAGGGCGTTCTTGGAATTTTTTCAATAATATACTGATTATCTCATTTCAAACTTTTCGGAGATATGTAAAGATGATGATTTTTGAAAGATTTATCTACACTTGAACTTGACATAATGATGCAGGTATGAGGTTTACAAACTCGGTTTTGGGTGCAACATAAACTTACAGTCGCTGAACTATCGTAATCCTCTTTGCCTATCAAGGTTGATATAACTGGCGGGGTACACTTGAGCGGACTGGCGTTATCGATGGCCGATGCAGACATTAAGCCAAGAACGTTTTCAGAATTCGTATTACCAATCATCGAAGCTTTCGTCATCACAGCCGGGCCTGTAAGAATAATAAATTTAAACATCGATTCGCGTTTTCAGCCCCGAATACAACTGGAGAAAGAAGAACCTACGATCGAAAGAATGTCAACACTTTGTATGGTTCGCACGTACCAACATCCACACTAAACCCTCAGCGGTTAATATCATATTCACGGTTGAACAGAAGACCCCAAGTGGGAACTTGTTTCTATGATAAACTTGACACACCTCTTTAGAATCTGCCATTTATGAAATACAATACAAGTCTGCTGTTCTCTCATGGGTGTTGTACGTCTGCAGACAGTAGGTTTTACAAGTACTGATGGGTATGGGTTGGCAAACCATACGAAAAGCAGATTTCATAATAGATGCACACCAGACATAAGTAGACGCATCCCAGGTCTGTTGAAAGTTTTGACTGTTTTTTCTGGCTCTCCATAGTCCAGTTAGCCCAGAAAAGTGGAAGTCAATTTTCCAACTGTTTATGCGGTTAAAAAAATAAATTTTCATCGTCGATACGACATTTTCAAGTCTTTCGAAGATACGAGTATAATAATTGTTCAGGGAGAGACGATTACTACGAGTAATATCGCAAGTCCGTCGATTACTAACCTGAAGCGTCGTTATTCAAGGAAGGAGAAGGAGCACTAGCTGTATCACTATCGTCAGGTAAAGCATGATCTAATTCATCGCAACTCGACGTCGTGGATCCGGATTCTTCTTCGTCCGTCGATAAAGTTGGTTTACGTTCGTCACCAAAATGATTCTATAGTCGAGCATCGAAATTGAATTTACGTATTAATTTTATCGATAATTTTCAAATGAAACGCTTCCAACGAACAAAACCTAATTTTCACTCACTTTATTATATTCTTGCAGAGCCAAGTCCAAACCGAATTTTTTGCGATATATACAAAAGTATGTTCGACACTGATATTGCGTTTTGGAGCCGACAACTTGAGCAACTTCGGACCACTTAGTGCCATGCTCGGTAACACCACGTTTCAACGCTTCGGTTTCGTCTTCCGTCCACTTTAACATTTGAGAGCCTAATGGAGGACTAGTGCTGGTGTCGTCACCTGGAGCAGGCACAACGCCCATAGCAATCAACCTCCTTTGGATTCGGTTATAACAAGCTGAACAACACTTGGTCGCGTTCATCGGAATTTCTGCGGCGGAGGGGGAAAAAAATGCAATGCGCAAGCGCAGATGTAGATTATGAAGGAGCTTCACTCAAATCCAGCGAAAGCATCGAGCAACATGCGGACTCAATTTTTACTTACGAAATTCGGTAATCACTGGTTGTTTCACAGATTGAGCCAAATCGGCCCATTTGAAGGGCAACGATCGCAAACGCTTCACGCGATTTCCTTTAGTGTTGGGGCACGTTGGCAATGGGCAATGAGTAAATCTCGAACGCACAGCTTTACAGCGACACAAATTACAAACTCGAGCTCCAGGAGTCACTTCGTCCTCCTTCAAACCGTACTGCGGTGCATCCGATTTAGGCAGCGCTCGAGATGAAGTGGAGTCGGTTTTGCAAACTAAGCACGGATGCGTTATCAGCCCCTTTTCATTGTCTGAAACGTTTTCAAAAATATTTAGTAAAAATGATCGTTTCAGATTATATTACGAGTAAGTTGAAAATAATAATTCAACAAAGTAGGTACGTATAGGTTTCAGATTTTCAAACCACAATAAGGATGGATCGATTAATGCAAACAAACTTGAAAATAAAATATTCCATTAATTAATGCTCAAAATACTCGGGCAAGCTGTAAATTCAAGTTGACACGTTTAATTTTGTTACGCAGTTTGTAATGTATCTAATTGAACTTGGTACTATGTAGATGTACCACAGACACGGTCAACAAAATTGAAGCGCCAACTTGAATTTGAACATTACTTCCGCAATTACGGGTAAAATCTACAAGGTTTCGGAGTTTTCAAAGCGTTCAAACCTAAAGAAAGGAAAAAAATGTTAGGAGGACGAGTTGTGCTTCCGAGCTCCTCAAATGTTTGCTCAACCATTAATCGAATTAAAAATATAGAAAAATCAAGAAACAAAAATGAAAAATGGAACTGACCATCAACTGATAGGGAGATATCTTCCTCAGAGGTATCACCAACGTGTGAGCTAGAATCACTCTTCTTTTTATCTTCTTTCCTCCTTTCTTTTTTCTTCAAATCTACTTTGATTTCGACGCTGAAAATGAATTTCAAATAGAGCCGATTAATGGAAAATTAAGATTTCGAATTTTGTGTTGTAGGAAAAAAAATATGCCATGTTTTTTCAAAGAAACCGACTCTACTCCGAAGACAACTTTTCATCTTTTTGCTGGAATTACAGGCGATAATTTCCTACTTGACTCGAAGCTTTTACCCGCGAAATACAATTAGATACAACTAGCTCAGGAGCTTACCAAGGTCGTGGCTGTAAGGCGAAATACCGTAAGGCAAAAATCACATTCCAATGGAAGCAAAATATACGCCCTCTGCGACGCGTTCGAACGAGAAAACTAACCCGGGAAGCCAATGCTTTCCTAGCCTTTCTCTGACTACAGCCCTTTGGCCTACTAACGAATGGAAAAATGATTCGTGAGAGATGGTAGGCATACAAATTTGTAATGTCAAATGTTCAGGCGGCGCTCTACTTCGAGCTCATCCATTTTGAAATGCTTCCACCCAACTTGCTCGTATCTCGTGGCAATTAATACGAGTACTGTACACACATGCCTGTGACTCGTGCGTATCAATTGGCAACTCAATTATTAATCGCTTATTTCACTAGTTGCGCAATATGCCATTTTCATTAGCGAACGAGAGATTGAAAATACGCCGTAAATATTACTCGTATACTAATAGAGACGGAAAATGCGTTTTACCTAAAATTATAACAGCTCAAAACTGAAAACTGACTTCAACGTTCGGAAAATTAGTTCGGGTAAATGCGAGTTAAAAAAAAAAACTTATTCGTCTGTTTAGATGATGGACTGATGGTAAAGGCAAGTCCTGTTTTTTGGACAATTTTCAAAAAGATGTCACGAATGAGATTTGCACGTATATTGGTGCTTGTGTTTGATTTTCAGAAATTAGACTCATCCTTTTTCAGCAAAAGAATGTTCGTACGTGCTATACGGCTAATACGAGTCTAAGCATAGATCAAAATTAAAGTACGCTTCCGACAGCACAAACTAACTTCGGCCACACATACCAGAGCTTAACTCTTCGAATATTCGAGAAACTATTGTTCCTTGACGCCTAGGGCTATAAACATTTTACATTAAGATCAACTTACGTCGATGGGTTGATACTGCCGATAGTTGTATCATTAGATACGAGCGAAGATACCACACTATCACAATGTGAGCTTTCAGCTGAAGTTCCTGTCACAGAAACTGATGACGCTTCGTTGTCGATGCACGTGGTTGAAACTGCCGCAATAGGCACTGCAGCAGTAGTATCGGTAGTTTCGTTCGTCTTCAAGGTGGCATTAGGATTGTCACCGCTAATGTGAGGTGTTGATACACAACTAACAAACGAGGGTACCACACCAGACGGTGTCGAAACACGCACAGCTTCAGTGGGGATAGCATTCAGAAATGAGGTACCGCTAGTTGAGTTTTCGGCATTCATCTCGGCTCCGCCGTCGACAGAGGATACATCGGTAACTGTTGTGGACGCAATAGTTAAAGTCGTGGACATCGGTATGGTACTAATGGTTTCCGCCAGTGTACTTTGTGGCTGTTCACGTTGTTGCTGCTGGATCTGCTCTCTTTGTAATCTAGTGGTAACACCGGACGTATTATTGTACAGGTCGCCAGCATTTGCTAAACCAGCATTTGCTCCATTAACTTTACTATTTAAACTTTTCGTTCGCGTTCTTCTCGTTTTCCCTGAAAACAAAATACGATGAGGTTAACGAACATTTAACGTATTAAATATTTATCCTAATTTATTCGTAATCGAAACTGCACGTGTAGAAGAAATTACACTAGGAAAAATGTTGCATAGCCAGTAATAGGATCAACTTAAATTCAGTTCCTATATGAAACGATATTTGATATTTTTCATTCCGTTTGCCAGAAATTACCGATACTGTTTTTATCTAAATCTCTCTTCTTTTTCCCCTTTCTTTTTTTCAACAAAATGTTACAATGTAGTCGCAATATCGTCGGAAAATAGGTATCTAGAGACTGATGCGCAAGTTCAATTTTTCAATTGATTAATTTCCAACAAATTCGTAAAAGAATAGACCTTTTATTACTACGAGTACCTTGAAAAAAAGCGAGTCAAACTAGAAACACTTACTCAGTAATCTTTTGTACTGCTCCGTTTTTTTACTCAGATAATAATAAGCGACGCATTCACAAACTGTTTTCTTATCCAAGTACGAGGAAATGACACCGAAATTTTTAGGATGCTGTAAAAATTTCTCCCTAAATATTTCTTTTTCGTAGTCGGTCCAAACATTTGAATATTCGTCTTCTTTGGCAGCTTTTGGTAAATCCGACACTAAACCATTATTGTTAATAAAAGAATATCGTCTCTGCTTAGAATCTAACATGAGCGGGGGAATCACAGCATAAGATCTCATCTTTTTGTCTTCCAACTAGAAAAGAAAAACAAGCGTTAAAAATATTTTAAAATCCAAATGTGAATTTTCACAATTTTCAGGTTTCTATCAAAACAAAGCAAATTACGACCATACTCGAGAATAAAATTGCCAAATTTTGCATTTTAGGGTGTGCTTTGCCAGACACAAAAACGTATAAAATAGTGAAATTTTCCGCCGACAGTTTGAGAAGCAAATTCTGAACAGGAATTAACAGAACAACCCAATTTCTCATAATCAGTAGTTTGGTGAAAACACAGATGGAAAGGGAAACAACGACCATGTAATCGAATGACAACATTTTTTTTTCACAGAACTATGAGCAACACTATTGTCCCACATGAATTACGTTAAAACAGTTGTGGTACGAGAATTTATGAAAATAATTCCCACGTTTTGAACCCACGAAAAATCGAAGTGTTTGGTTTCAGTTTTTCACTGTTACATTCAATAAATGTATTCAAATACCATAAGAAACAAAACTACTCACAAAATAATGTACGTCTCATATTACGCCTTATCGGACGTAGGTTATCATTTATACTTATAAGTAAGCATCTTTTTCTCAACGCGAAATATCCTCATCGATAATATTATCGTCGACGTTTCGACGAATAATAAATTTATTTCACAATTTGCGAATGAAATAACCCCCGTACAAAAAGATGCAATGTTACATCAGGTCAAAAAAAAATCTGCATAAAGCAGCGATATGGTAGAAATTCACATTAGAAGTTGACACAGACAATTATAACAATGTAACTAACTTCCTGTTCTTGTAATCCATCCATTATTTCCTCCAAATCGGCTTCACTACGAACTCGACCTCCAGATCGACTAAACCTTTCTTTGTCTTCGCGCTGCTTTCTCAATTCCGGAAATACTTTTTCAAATACCTCTCTATTTTTGAGATCTCTGGCTTTACGTTTCTGCGAATTTTCAACCTGCAATAAGAAAAAAGAATTCATTTACGTCAACTTCAAAAATAAAAATAATGATGTTGGAGAAGAAACCTCAAAAGAGGCGTATACATATTTGCACGGGGTAGTCTAGCAAAGGTCAGGGTGGATACTGGATACTCGAAAAGACGAGTTTTTTCAACGATGCTAAATAAACAACCTCGAACGATAATCCTTTAATAATAATATTTGTAGTCAGCAAACCCTTACCACCCTGACATTATTTTCAATTTTTTTTTTATCGAGTTTAAAAAAAAAGAAGAAGAAAAGAAGCCGATTTAACGATGTTTTTTATTCATTAAAAAAATATTGCGTTCCCCGGTCAGCAATTTGCACTCCTGGGAGATTGTAATATTAGCCCTTAGTATATTAATTCGGAGTATTAAGGCTGCCTGTAGGCGAAAGTGCTATTCTCTCGGATTTTCCCTTTTCATTTCCTTTTTTTTTTTCGTCTAGCAATGAACCGTCAAAAATTAGTTTGAATCTTATTAGGGACAATAATCATACATCACACAAAAATAACTTACTCGTTCTAATTTTCTTTTCCATTCTGCATTCAATCGATTGTAACTAGAGGAAATTTTTTGATCTCTGCTTTCTTTCATCAGTTTTTCTTTCCTTATTCTTTCCATTAGGAAAGGTTTAATTGAAGCGTATCTGGAGGCAAAAATAATAATAAATATAAAATTAAATAAGTCTTATTCCGTACAATCATTAAAATAAAACATAATTATTGAATAAGGATTCATCCAAACTCCCACGAATCAGCGTTACTTAGCATGTTGAAATAAATGAAAATTTTTCGACAACACTCTGGGCGAAGGGTACAATACGGTCTCAAATGGAATTTAGGCTTGAACCAGATTCAACCTCAAATTTTCCAACTTGATTTAATGTCTTAAGCTTGGTTTACGTTTGAACTCCCCTTGAGTCAGTGTTGTACCCCTCGCACAAATTAAAACGCCAACACCAATATGTTTTCGACTGTGCCCATGAATACTGATTTCATTGGTACTGACAAAATAGACCAATTAGTATACCATGAAACAAAGTAATTACCTTTTTTTGTTTTCATGAAAAATGTCGGTATCTGGAGCTTGATTATAGATTGGCTGAAAATAAGTGTAAATAAACAATTCAATTAAAATTCATTTCTTACGTAGCGTAACGAAGTTTAGTATCTAATCCGAAATTAAAGTTCAGATACTCACTAAGTCGTCCATAGGACCAAACTTGATGAAAAATTGATGAGATATATGAGATTTCTCCTGAAAATTGCAAAAAAAAAAAAAAAAAAACAAACACATAAGCAAAACAAATAAAATATAATTTTCCAAAAGAAAGAAAAATGTTGATTAATTTTTTTGCTCCGTGAGAAAGGAAAAAGAATCGTTATCAATTTAAAATGCATTTTTATGCTTCTTCGTGTTTCTTTTACTCAGAATCTTTTACAGCTAGAGGGTGGAAATTTTGAGGGACTGTTTATAAAGATAGTTTTAAAGTAGATTTCAACACAGGGGTTTTTAAAACCCAGCTTGAATTTGAAAAATCATAATAATTATTTCGAGTATGCCTTTTTAAAAACACTTTTTCAACAGGTAAAAAATCTCTAGCGCCTCCTCAATAAGCCGAGCAAGAAAGCTCCCATCTATTTGTAGAATATAACTATGAACGAAATTATTATAAAATCAGAAGAATTGGGGCAGTCATTCCTCAGAAAAAGTAACAAAATTGTAGAAAAACTATGTTTTAAAAAAAGCAACCCCCAAGGTTTAAGATTAATTTACACTTATTGTTGAACTGATAATGCTTTTAATCCCCATTTTTCTCAAAAACGAATCTTTCTCAAATACTCAGTTTTTAAATGGTATTGATGCGAAATTGGCTTCATTTCGAACATCTGAGTATTTTACCATTATTTTAACAATTAGATTTTAAGAATTTCTTGCCCAACAAAATTACATTTTCAAAACGCTAAAAAAAAGTCAATGACCATTCATTACATTATTTAGTAGAGAAATAAATAGATAATCAAAAACCGTGAAACACACAAATTTGTTTTTTTTTTTTCGACCAAAATAAATCTTTGTCCTCCCGTAATTACCCATACAAATCAACTAGGTTCATCATTAAAAAATCTTGATGCTGAGCAAAAGTTGAACGTTTTTTATTTTACTTTTTTCACGCAAATGCTAAATATACAGCTCAAAGCCACGGCTGTAGTATTACGCCAACTGCCGAATAGGTACCTATTCATTCATGCAATGTGCATACTTGGTCAAATATTTTATGAACGCCGAACGTTTTTCCATTTACGGAGGAAGATGTTCGAGCTCAATAATGTTCACCAAAAACTCTCTTTTCGTAGAAGAATTGGCCAAATACGCGCAAAAAAAAAACGCAGTCATGATACAAACATAAAATGATTTTTTTTTTTTTGCTACATTATATTCTTGATCAGCAATGTATACTCGACTATGAGAATAGTATTACAATCAACTCGCGAGTGTATCAGTAGGAGATTTCATACGATGGAACTTGGAAACTATGCAGGCCAAACATTCAACGTAAACTGCCAAACATACGGTTCATCTCCGACGAAGTTGTAATAATACAATTTCTGGTGTAATACCATTCCACTTAATTTCAGCTCATTCAATAATGGAGCGATAACACCAGGACAATTTCTGAATTGCATAGGCTACATTTAGACAGTCCTGTACCACGCATTTCCTCAACTCGCTCAATTTTCTAAGAGACCGATCAACTATCATAAGTAAATTTGGACGAACAAGATTATCGGTGGATAATTATAAGAATCATCGAGCTAAAATTAATTGTGTCCGTACCGAGTACAGACTCACATTCATACTGGTCCCAAAATGTCAAACCACTTCATGGGTTAAAATATTTTTGACCCTAAATTGTAAAATAATTAGGACGGTTCAATTGTAACACAACAAGATACTCACCCAATTTTCTTCGTAAATTCTTTTCGCGACTTGTATAAATTTAGGTAAGATGATATCGTAAAGCGATGGTTTCCCATTTTCCGATACTGAGGAAAAATTTGACTCTTCCATATCTTTCTGAAATAGATATTAAAATATAACATCTTGAAATAAACTTTAGCGATTCCGCGCCAAGGTCACAAGTTTCACTTATAAGAAAAATCTGGTAAAAAAAAAAAAAAAAAAAAAAAAGGATATTCGAGTCTGATATGTAAAGGTTTCTCAAGATTGAAAAAAAGGTATTTGGTTACGCTTCCGATCGAACTTCTTTGATTTAAAGACCAACCATTACATTCTAACACTAGAAAAACTAGGTTTTACTCGATTACTCCAAGGACCAGGTGGTGCAGTCATATTTGACTCAACAGTAAAAGAATCTCAAAGGACCGGAGACCTGGTCCTTGGAGGAATGGCGCATCTAAATTCAAACGGCGGTGTCCTGGTCTTTCTAGTGTTAATAAAATTGGACGCCTTTTCGCGATGGACCAAATTCTCCACTTGAGAATATACGAGTAGTACATAATATGTACATGCGCCCATGGCATTCGAATGTACAGAAATACGAGTATTAATTACCTGTTTCTTCCTCAATGATTGAATTTGTTGGTCAGCCTTTTTAATTTCATCGTCGATTTTAGTAAGTAAATCCGTTAATTCGCTAGGGTTATTACTAAAATCATTAGAATCTAAATTAATCACAGCCTCGTCTTCTTTATCATTAATTTCCGAGGGAGTTTCGGGCGAATTTGTCGTCCGCGAAATAGTAACGCTAGGCGGGGGCGCAGGCGGAGGAGGCGGCGCAGGCGGCAGAGTCGGAGAAATCGCTTCCACCGGCGGATTATACACAGTTCTTTCCTGCGTCAAAAATTAAATTAAATTAAATTAAATTAAATTAAATAAAACAAAATGAGGAAAATGTCAAACATAAATAGATAAAAGCTGGAAAAAAGATGAAAATGCGTACAGTGGTATCGACTCGAAGTGGCTGCTGAATTTCTTGTTTAATTACGTCGTTGTACTTAATTCTCTTGTTCGGCGGCGCCCCGTGATCAACATGGTAAGTTGCACTCAAGGTATTCTCCGCGTAACTTTCATTGCTGTGGGACATATAAAAAAATCGGCCAATTACAGCGAGACATATAAAACAAATTTACCGAATACAGGTGCAGGAAAGGAATAAAATATGAAGCGCGAAACTATTTGTATCTCGAGCAAGTGCCGGGTTAATCGAACTGCATTTTCTAGTTGAAAAGACAAATTCAGAATATTATGTCATTTGATTTCACTCATCGACTCCTACAGAGTTCCCTCCGTTCGACAAGGAAAAGCAATTACGAGGCCCCGTAGAAAATTAAACGTCTTAATTGCGGATGTTAGAAATTTGGTTAGAGCGACTGTGATTAAAAATTTTACATCCGTTCGAATAATGCAAACGAGTTCCTGAAAAGGTTTCAAGATTTAAGAGAGGACAAAGATCTATTTCGATCAGAAAAACCAAATTTAGTTTTTCACTGTTTTTTTATCCTTTATTATTTCCTCGACAAAATAATTTAACAGTTTGTCATTAATTTCTTTGTTTAGTATCTTGAAATCGTAGTTTTGTAAGGCAAGAAATTCTTGAAAATTCAATTGAGTATTCAAAAAAAAAATTTGAATATTTAGCTGTTGCAAATAATTTCAAATGGGCAGGACTATTTTTAGAAACTATAGGCATTCCAAAAACATCTACATTAACCGCATTATCGGACGGGTTTTCATAAATTGTTCAATATTTTCAACGATAAGGGAAAATTAATCGATTAACTTGAGAATTGTTCTTTTAAAGCGAAGCTGTTTTTCTGCACTCGTATTCTTTTTTCCGAGGAATGAATACTCCAATTCGATTGATTTTTCTTCATTTTATTCACGCAGTTATACTCTAGAAATAGACACGAGCGTTTTGCTAAGGTTGTTTGAAAGGCGCTGGAGATTTCTCAATCTGTCAGAAAAGTGTTTTTAAAAGAGTATACCTACACGAAAAATATTGCTATAATTTTTTTAACTCGAGTTGAATTTCAAAGTTTCTGAGACAAAATCTACCTCAAAGGTTGGATAAATAATTCTTCGAAATTTCAGATTTCTAACTATAACAGACTCTGAGAAAAATAAACCCCGAAGAAACATAAAAATGCGTGGTAATGAAAAACGATTCTTTGTCCTCTTCTAACCGTGCAAAGGTTGCTTGAAGAAAAATTACACCAACGGTTGCATGGTGCAGTTATCTCCGCCCTTGTTTTAGATCATGTTTTAATAGTCGATATGGAAAGAGACAAAATATACCAGCATGTTCCATACCAAAAAAACCTGCTAAAAATTGGTGGGTGGGTGGGTGGGTGGGCGGGGATTATGGGCCCTGCGAAGATGGGAAAAGAAAAATTACAATAAATGAAATCAATAAAAAAGAGATATTTCAAGAGACCTATATTTAATAGAGAATTTAATTTCCTACACTTTTTGTCGGATAACTTTTTTTTTCTTCCAAAAATTGATATGTATTTGCCAATACATAATGCAGAAAACTGACATTTTGGGTACAATTTTGGCGGGTTAAGAGTGGTAAGGTTTTTGTTTTTTTTTTCTTTCTTTCTATTTCTTTATTCGTTGTATCATTTGACCGGACTACAAAGGTTTACTCGTTTAGACCATAATATCTTCTAATAACTTTTTTTGTCTGGTCAAGTTACATTATTTATACGAAAACATTTTGTGATTGTTCTCGGAGAACAATCACAAAATTCACTCGCACCAAGAGTGAGGATATTTTTCACAACTCAAGCATGAAAAGTGAGAGAAAATATACCAGTTTTCAGGGCAGAAACAGACATTTTTCCGCATCATTTTTTATTCGTACTTTTCTTTTGCATAGCACTAAAAACTGGCACGTTGATTATTTTCTTGCTGTAATGGGGTGCATGCAGAAACAAAATAAAATATCAGTTTCTGCATTACAAACTGGCATATTTTCTCTTCTTCGTGCACTGTGTCGTGAAAAATAATTTTTTCGGTTGTTTTTCTCATTTTTTTATTTTTCGGTCGAATTACGAGTATACGAGTATACTCGTAAATATGTGTGGAACATAAGAAAATAAGAAAAAGGAAATTCATTTTCAAACCAAGACCCTATTTCCGCTCTGGAACCCTCATATATAATATCATTGGTATGATTGTTCGGATATGGTGCCCATTTTCAAGCAAAAATTCTTATCTCAGTAGTGATCAAAATATTCGTTTTTCTGGTAAGCGCTAATTGAGAAAGACCCTGTATTATATAAAACATAAAAAGTTATACGCTTCAAACTCGAAGAAAAACTTCAAACAATATAATATATTACCTACGTTGAATTCTTTAAAAAAAATATTTTCTCAAGAAACACATTTATCAACATTTTTAGATATACGAGTACCTAATTGGTGGCAAACAGAATTCATCTTCGCCTTCACGAAAAGTCGTGAAGGCTTCGCAGCTATTTCTTTAAATTTTTTAGCTCAATGTTTGTACAATTCATTCTAATCTGAACTGGAAACGTTTTCATCCAGTATATAGAATTAATAGGTTGATAAAATTGCAGTGGAATTTTACATTTTCAAATACGAGTATTATACTCGTACTGAAAGCCGAAAGGGTAGTTCGTTTTTTTTTTAGAATTATAAAAGTTGACGTCTTCACAATCATTCTCTTCGCGTAACTTGATTCGTTTCTGCGAATGCAGCGTAGAAGTTACATACTCGTATACCTACCAGTGATACCTACTCGTATTTGCGGTACAAGTACTGATGCGATATTTTGATGACGTACCTAGGCTACTCGTATTAACCGCGGCTGATATAACTGATATCCTTAATAACAATAATTATTATCGACGGACTTTTTGTTTTTCTAATGCAAAATGTTGGAAATTGGAATTTTACCTTAAAAAATTACTTTTTTCCAGCTCTGAGAGAAGTTGAAATCAAGTGAGTAGGTAATTAGGTACAACCTTTTTCTTTCGGTGAAAGAAAAAAATTATTTCAGTCAAAATCGGTCAAATAGTTAAACTATAAAATTGATAAAGTTTTGCAAAACTTCACCCTACCCAGCCCCCGACGGGCTAATAACGTTATTTTGGATTGAAGTTTACGTAGAAGCGCTAAGCTCACCTTTGGGGGCAGCGGTGGCAACGAAGATTTTCCTCATGTGTTGCACTCGAGTCTCAAAAATTAGTTGCGAGCGAAGCAATCGTAGATTTTCGGAGATGACAAAATTAAAATTGTTCTAAAAATTTTTGTAGCACCTACCGATGGAATTTGGTTTCGTTTTTCAACAAATTTTCATGTTCTACAAAAATTATTCCCATCGACAGGGAGGCGAAGTGCAGTAAAGAAAGTGACCCAGTGGCCCATATGCAAAGATGCAAACAGGAGTACGAATAGGTAAATACTACATACTACATACTACATACTACATACTACATACTACATACTACATACTACATACTACATACTACATACACATGCGTCTTGTTGCGGGTATTCGGCGAAAAAAATACACCAACATCTCATTATATTTTGCTCGGCATTCGGCAATGCAACGTATTCTTTCGCCGAAAACCAGCAACAAGACGCATACTTATACATATTGCGTATTTTTTTTCACCTTTAAGAAAGCTACAGTTGATGCATCAATTAGTAAGAGTTCTTGGAGGCGCGGCGCCGTTTACATTGGAGTCAAAAGGGGTTAAGTAATTTCGTTTTGAAGCGAGTGACAGAAAATATCAGAAATCGATCGTGCTCGAATAGGGCCCTTCGACTAGCCCAGCGAAAGCCAAAAGCTGGTTTCTTTTAGTGACATACTGTGCAAAGCCAGATCACTGCAGTAAGGTGAGGCGAAAAGAAGGAAGCATCACGTGCTTGGAAGGCTTGCTCAGGTCAACTTTTTATTACCATAATTATTCTAACGCGAATATCAAAGACAAACCGTTGAAGCCATATCGCTTTCGTCCTATGCACGAAATGTCAGGGAAAACATGTCAGTTTTTAGTGCAAATTGTCGCACCCTATTGATAACATTTTTAGGTGATCAATGTTCATGTATATATCTCTCGCTCATTTATTTCTAGAATGATTGAAGTTGAATTTTGATAGCATTTTGTTATTTCAACTCTTATAAAGTATGTGTTGAGACAATATTTTTTTCGAAGTAACTATTTACGTAAAATTATCTGACGATATTGATTTTACACTACATTCAGTTCAATTTTCACCGATTCTCGCAAGTATTTCTTATCAATAAAAATCAAAGAGGCTGATTTTCCCTTATATTTAAGGGTAATATCAGCCACTCCTTTAATAGCTTTACACAGAAAACCTACAAACCAATATTGTGCAAGAAAGACGGTTTGTGTCAATTACTCGAAATATTTTTCCCCCATTTTTCAAACGTTTCTTCCTGCAACTGATGAGAACTATAACCCGATTCCAAAAGGTGCTAAATGCAACTTTTGGGTGGACGAGAGTATGACAAAAGCAGTAGAACGTGTACCATGTTTGTGTGACAAAGTTCATAACACATTTTTACAGGGGTCATTTCCCACCACCAAAATACACTTAGTACTCTTTCAAATCGGACTCTTCAATTAAATAATATTCTGAAATATTCCTCAGTTATTTTTTGCATTGACCCTTGAATTTATTCTAGTTATGTAACATCTTCAAAATTTGTAGTCAGTAGTATAATGAAAATTTGAGTTTTTCTATTCATCTCTCTTCGATAGAAAATCTCAAATTTTCAACACAGTTAAAAACTGGAGCATTTTCTAAATCATTTGTTACGTATTTGAGGTTAATATAGATGAATCAGGGATGAATTAACATATTTTTGTTGGACACACTGATAATTTTATGCTCATATTCAGCAGTAAAATAATTATTTAAAATTATTTAAAAAAAGTTTTGTCTTATTTACAATTTCCTGCTTTTTTCTCGAGGCAAGGTTAGTTACTTCCTCCTATCGAATTTATGAGAGTCTTATTATACAATAACATTGAATGTAGTTTATAACAATTATGTATATCACTGCTAGATTTCTCCCTTATCCTAAAAGGTGAATACTTCATAGATGTAAGTACGACGGCGCTCAAAACTTTCAACAGACTCAACTGTCAGGTCAGCTGAATATTTTGTAATCATCTTCAGCATGAAGACATTCAAGTTCGAACCAATGTCGTGACGATAAAGACCTTATCAGAAACTATCATTTTTAGTAGACTTTACAGCATTAGAATTTTCTTCTATGCGGCCCCAAGAACGATTCCCGCATACGCTCAAGCTTGGTTTATACTCTCCCATAATTTTCTCCCTACTCATTAAGCATTTTCTTAAAAATATAGTCAGTTTAGCACAGCGCGGTTATTCAAACAGTCGTTGAATTTTTTCAAATTCCAAAAAGCTCGTTCAATCGAACTTTACGGGAAAATGAATTGAAAAAGAAGAGAAAGAACAAACCGCACTGATAACAAACTTCTTGATAAAGTATTCCCATGCGAATGCAAAATGAAAGACAGCATTAATAATTAGCACGCTTTCAGTTTGTGAATATAAGGGAAAATGCTTAAGGACTAGGGAAAATATTACGGGAGAGTATAAACCAAGCATAAAAGATCAATGAGGACGAAAATAAACTCGCAAAAAATAAAAACGTACATTTTCTTGAACGAGACCCAGAATTAAACGATTATCAACTTACGAATATAGCCTAGAAACAGGATGGGTGCTTCTATGGTCCGAAGAATTTAAGGCAGCTCTAGACTTGGGCGGCATATAGTCAACCAATGAACTGGAATTGTAATTATCAATTCGCTCGGTTCTCCCAACTACTGGCTGTGAATTCGACGAAAAAATTGAAATTGCTTTCGGCTAACTAACATATATATTATATTTGCGACCATCCACAGAAGAAAGGGGAATAAGCTGTGATAGAACTTGGCCAAAATATTATTGAAAAATAAAAAAAGCACATTTGTATCAACCAAGTACCTACATCCAAACAATTCTGATTAAAAAAAGTTAATTTACGTGTACAGTATATCAACACTGGATTTATTTGTGGTTTTTACATTTGTTGGTATTCTCTGTAATTTTGTCACCTAGATACCGTAATTAAACTCGATTATTTTTCAATAACAATATCAGTTATGTCATAACTCATAACCCACGGCTTGAACACATTTGAGACTCAAAGGATAAGACGGCATCAATTCAGCAGAATTCTATCACGTTTTCTCAAAGGATGCCAGCAAGTACGCCGTTTAGCTAAATTTTTCAACTCGAATGAAATAGAACATCAAGTAGGTCATGCGGATAAATGAACATTTTTTACTGCGAAATATTTTGATTCAATATTAGAAATCTGTGCTTAGGTACTTTTAAGAATATTATTGTAAGGCGAAGACTGCACCGATGGACCCATACATGAATCTAAAGAGAAGAATTGCCTATCGTAAAATCATTTTCTACACAATAATAACAACACCCTTAATGTAACATTAACAAAATCTTCAGATAATTCGACAGAAAATCAGAGAAATTATAGACTTATAAATTCAAATTGACTTCAATAAAATGTCACAGAATTCACAAGTATTCAAACCACTTCGTTAATTTTTGTAAGTCCATACCAAGAATAGGAACAACTATTGAAAAAAATCAAAAATAAGCAGGTAGTCCACAAAAATTATACCGAATACTTGTAGACTTGACAAAAAAAAAAAAAAAAAAATCAATGAGAACAGGACCCTGGGCTGTGGGTAGCTTTTATAACCAATAATAAACCCGCTGTTGTTCGCGAGCTGAAAGTTTCCTTCACGCCACATATTTAATCGACATTTGAAGGAAACCTCATTTGTAAAATAGTTGGATCATTATTAAAAAGACGTTGCTTCAAGTTTCGAAAAATTCTGAAGAAAGGTTACACCCAGAACAACTAAACAATAATTGTGAAAACTCGCATAAGAAATTTTCTCCAACAGACTGAATAGGTACAGCCTACAGGGTGCGGCAAAATGACAGGCTATATTATTTTGTTTTTACACGCGTAAGAAAAAAGATAGAGACATGCGGTTAGTTTTAAATTAAAATATTGTTCTTTAAGGTTACTTAATGAGAGAAGTAACTTTCCAAAATGCATCCAGTTAATTTTTACCAAAAATGAGTTGGATAGTTTACTATGCAGACCACACAATTCATTGAAGCCAGGAACTATATATGTATTCCGATGGTTTTTTATATTCGTAGGGGCGAAAAATAAAAAGAAACTAACAATTTTCATTTTCCAAAACGCATTAATGGTAAGACACTGAAATTTGGGTACTTAGTAGTGCGTTTAGTGAAAGGATTGAGCTGCGAAAGTGCAGAGAGGAAAAATTATGAACGAGGCAACGTTGACTGTGGCATAAGCCTCTAGCATGTAAGAATGCCAATAATTAATTGCCAATATTTTTACAGACTCGATGCGATTTGGAATGATAAATTTATTCAAGTCGTGGACATCTTTCTCTTTAAAATAGTTAGGTAGTGAAACAAAATCAGCTTCCTTTGCATAGATCCTCAACTATGAACCTGTTGACTCTCATCGAGTTATCTCTAATAGTTATGAAAGGAAATAATTTTTGTTTCTTCAGAAAAATCACATTTTTTTCAACTTGATGCGTTTTGAAAGGTTACTTCTCATATGAAATACAATTTCATTCAAATGCTCACCGTTTTTGCCTCACGCATTCTCAAAGGCATAAAACCCTTTCAAACACTTTGCTTAGCAATGATCTCATTATTTTGCAATTTCTTCAAGTAGAATTTATCTCATGGGAGAATGAACTGACGTCATCTACGTTCATAGACCTTGCGGTATGCCAGCAACGAGAAGACCTCCTTGCTTCTTGCTATAAATGATGTCAATTCATCATCTCGTGAGACAGACTATATACACCGCGAGATTTTTAGGGAAGGGAGAATTATATACGTCTTACACGTTTCTCTCCCAGTTGATTCTGTGTATGTCTTTGATAGCGTACAGACAGCCCAGGAAAATTAGTTTTTGAAAAACAAAAAATTGGTACAGAAGGTTTTATGCCTGAACTGTATTGAGGGTGGGTCCAAAGAGCGTTAAGTCGATATTCTCCGGCTTCACCCTCTGTGCGTCCCCGCTGAAGACTCGGAAGTATTGAAATTGTACGTTTTTCAGCGATTACACGAAAACGTCAGATATACATTCTACTCGTAGAGGTCAGTAAAAATTTGTTCTCCATTAAATTTCCTATCGATTAAAAAAAGTAATGAAAGTAATGATCTCATTTGGTACCATCTAGCGAGGAAAATGAAGACTGAAAATAGGTCTGTAATTTCGAAAAATGATGCTTTTCAAGTATTTTCGGTCAATTAGATATATTTTCAAACTTAATTTTCTGCACTTCTATGGTATCAATAAGGACATTCGTTTCAAATCGATTGGAACTTTCTTGGAGATCAACGTTATAACCGATCTTCGGAATGGATAGCCAGCATAGTTTTCGAGTTGTAGCTGAAAAACTTGAAATTCAAAAGTTCAAACACATTTGAACCCCTGCGGGGTAAGCGGTTTGGGAATGGAAGATTTTAACTGCATACACTTGGGACTATACCGCCAACAAATTCCAGGCACGAAACCTTTTGTAACAATTTTCTACATTATTCTCTATTCTCAATTCTTATTTCCCTGAACTAAGAGGAAGAAATTGCTTAAATAATATGACCACTACTCAGAAAAATCTTTAAAAATCGAATTTTTACGCTTGCGAGAGAGTGCTAAGCAAAATAGTGGAAAAATAGTCAACGCCTAAGTGAAATTGTATTTCTTACATACGGTTAATAGAGAATATGAATTCTAATTCAAAACCAACCGCATGTCCGTATTTATTTCTTTCACACGTAATTGAAAAAACAAATGTAGGCGTAGCTGGTCATTTTGTGATTTGTCGTACCCTGTCAATTAATTAAAGCTTTAGCCAACTCAAATTCCCCGCGTACCTATATAAGCCCATGAAAGCAAAATTTCAATTCTTATCTCTCAACATTTCGCCCGTTCCCGAAAATTATTTCGAAACGCTCAAACCCTTTTCCATGTGGAAGGTTACAATGAACAGGTCACGTGAGTGGAAAAAGCGTAGGTACTTACATGCGTGTGATCGGTATGGTTATACGTTGTTGCGCTATTGGAATTTGGTCTATCGGCATTACTATTAAACTGAGACGTTTGTGAAACATATCTGTTAGTTGAATCACTACTTCCAGGGTAACTTGAATACGGTATTGCAGTTGTTTGAGCGGAGGTAATTTTAAAATTGCCCGAACCACTGAGAGGCGAATTCGCTGAATTGGTTAAGCTAGAACACAAAATAGAAAGCTGCAATTAGAATCCGAAGGTTCAAACTGGATAGAATTAGATAAGTTGACACGCGGTATCACAGTTTTGATTAAAATCTAGAAGAGTCACAAACACCGAAAGAGCTAGAGAAGGAGAATCGCGGAAACTCATATTCGTCCAATGGTTGATGAAATCACTAGAAAGAGCGGGTGGCGTTCTATACGACGCCATTTGGATTTGGATGCGTCACTCCGCAAAGGACCAGGTGGCGTCATATATGACATTCTCCGGCCCTTCAACTGTCGTGTCGAATATGACGCCGCGCCACCTGGTCCTTGGAGTAATCGAGTAAAACATATAGTTTTTTCCGTGTTAATTCATTATTAATTCACGAATTGACGGTCGGAATGAGAGTGATGCGATAAAATTCTTAAATACGTATGCAATAATTACGATAGAAAAATGGTTCGGCGCGGATTGTTTGGCCGTAGGTAGTCGTAAAAGTACACCCCTGCGTATTTTTGTTTTCCTCCAAACCAAAAACAGCATGTTCGTTCGGAGAAGAATGCGCAGGTGTGAACGCCACTACGTACGACATGCCACAATACCATAGCAGGATTAAAATCAAACTGCAACTTTCCCGGACTAATTTTCGCGATTAGAATACGACAAGGGTGAACGCATTCATTCGTCATGTAAGAAGTAAAAATAAGTTCACACATGACGGAGCCACGTTACCAGTTGACAACATATTAATCCAGTCTTCCCACCGCCCGTCTAGCTTGACTTCCGTGTTCTGTCTTCTAGGACAAAACCGTCAACAGTCAACATCAACTGGACTGACAACATTATTGAAAGTAATGACTAATTTTCAATTGCGTGTCCTCGGATGCCCCTTGAGAAAGCCGTATGATTGAACTAATACAAGAAGAAAGAAAACAGAGAAGGAATAAAAAAGAAGCATTCGGGGACGCAACGGCCGCATGGAATTAAGCAAGTTGGAAGGAGCGAGGTAGTGGTAGAGAATTAGAATATTAATGGCATGTTATGTTTGACCGAGAAAAAGATGAAGACAGACCGGACCTAGACCTGTTCATAAATGCAGAAGGATAAGAAGTGAACTAGGAGGAGCGAAACAGAAACAGAGCAGAGCAGAGCAGAGGAGAGCAAAGTAGAGCAGAGTAGAGCAGAGGCGAGGCGAGGCGAGGCCCTCTTACTACAACTGACACACGAAAACTACCACACAAATACCATCATCCACAAACGTAATGAACACCAACACGCACGCTATTAAACGGCGCTACCATTCTCAAGTAGTGGCAGGGTAAGGCATTGGCACACAGTCGCAATTCGCAATACCCCTCCTCCCAAGTCCCAATACATATTATCATTATTATTTTGAAGAAAAAAAAGTACAAACACGCTCTCGCAAAGCACACACACACAATCACTAGGTATGACTGTCAGTATGATTCATTTCATATTACATCTCACCAGCACGAATGTAATTCGTCAGCACTTCACACAAATACACTAAGAAGGCAGGCATGCAAGAAAAAAGAACGAAGCAAAAATTCAGAATAAAAAAGAATATTAATAGAAATAATAATAATGATGATGATGATGATGATGGATGATGGTTATAATAATAATAATAATAATAATAATAATAATAATAATAATAATAAATAAACGAATAAAAAACCAGACCAGGGTAAAAACTGAAAACGTTCGGGATGACACGCAAAAAACAGGGAACGGGAGTGGCATGGAATGGATGCTCAGGTGCGGACTGTGGTGCGGTGCTGGGTGAAGTGCAGTGCAGGGACGAAACTCGAAAGAGAGATATTAGTCTGTATTCTGTATCTCAGTATCTGTATCTGTACATTCTGTACTCTGTTTTGGTGAGAGACGAGTACGGCGAGCGGGGCGAGAGATGAGGTGAGAGGGGCGCGCGCGAGGACAGGGCGAGAGGAGAGAAACTCGAACAAAGAGCAAACATTCTAAAGTTCAACGTTGCGAGACGACGACGAGCGGCGGGGGAGAAGAAATGTGGAGGGGTATGCGGCAGCGCGAGTCGGGAAATTGTTCAACATACTTCGAACCTGCGACCTTACCTCCCCGTGTACTTGGTCTCGCGAAAAATTAGACTCGTCCGAAGATTACAACTACACAGCCAACCTGTTCATTTTATACGCTGTCATCTTTCAAATGCATAATGGCACAATGATTAATGTTCGTCACATCGACATCGGCGATCATCTCATCATCTTTATATCGGATTCAACCCAAGATTAGTTAGACGATTCGCGAATGTCTACTAATCTTGATTCAACCCTACAGGGACCAGGTGACCGATGGCGTCAGTGGCGTGCTAAGTTCACTTTCACTCAGCAACATGCTGAGGGCCCAAAATTTCATCTCACAATTTTCAGTCATTTTTTAGGAAAAATAGAAAAATTTCCTGGAAATATGCAAAATTTTCCTTGAAATATGCAAAATTTGGGCAAAATAGGGGCCCCAAAGTAAAAGCATGCTGAGGCCTCACAATACCCTTAGCACGCCACTGGATGGCGTCGAATAAGACACCATTTTCACGAGTTACAAAATTGAGCAACTGATCATTCGATAAAAATCAACCCGGATTCTGATTTTCGGAATGTATTCCGCCTATTTTTTTCTAATCCCAGACTCACTCGATGAAAAAAATTGCGCCCTGCCTGTTATGTCATAAGCCCCAGCACTCGTGAGCGCTGAGGTACGGGCCTATCCTACAGTCAAATGAGACTAGCATAAGCAGGTTTTTCGAGGGAAAACCCTCCGAAAAATGGTCAACAGTCAAAATGCTCCCTCGACTGCGGTGCTCATTTCTACCGAATGAAAAATTACGATGCCGCCGCCTGGTCTTTTCGAATTTCGAGTATTCCAATTCCATCTCGAAATCACGATTGGCGCGGACAAACTCGCCCATAACATTTTCACTTTTATATTCCCGACTCCCCAAAGAATTGAGAGTATAAAAACAAATTTCACGATCCTTACTTAATTTATTTAGCGCCAGAAGTACAGTACCAGGTAGCGTCATTCACGACACCACTCAAAATTTTAAGATGGTCTTCTCAAAGGACTAATATTTTGAGAACTCCCGACTTGTGTCATACGACGCCACCTGGTCCTCTTGAGGTTACTCTTGCGGTGTCATATATGACATCACCTGGTCCTTTGACAAATCGAGTAAAACCTGGTATTTCTAGTGTTAACGTCAGTTTTGCTCGCATGCAAACTTCAAACGAGTTTCTCTCGAAAGTAAATTTTGGGTTAATCTCCTTGTTTTTCACTACTCAATTCATCTTTCTCTTTCAAAATAGAACAATTTTTTCAACTTTGACATACGGCACCGGGGCAACGCTGAATTTTTCGTCTGTGTTTCTCAACCATGCTTCCAAGGTATATATGTATGTATTTTCACAATACGAATCCCTCTGAAACAATAATACGTTTTCTTCCTTTCATTTTTCAAACGGTTTTATCAATTTTCTGCAGTTGCAATCTTTTTGACTGAGGTATACGTCGCGTCGTTTGGAATAACACTCTACACTCGATCGAAATTATAACACAGTAAGGCTTCTACGGAATATATGCAGAACTCAGCGAGGGAAGGATGGCCCATTATTTCATCAACCAAATGACTCCAGTTGATATCAATTCTTCGACTTATTCCCACTCGTCCATCCATATAAATTGACGCATAACAACTACAACCATAAGACATATCCATAAACAATTTTTTCCTCGAAGGGAAAAATATTATGATTGGGTAGGTCGCAGTCTAATCCCCCCGTATAGGTGAGCTATTCCTGGGAGATAATTTCGAGAGAGTTTTATGATGAAAATTATCAATCTCGACCGAAGAGAGTTTTCAAATTCTCAATTCGAAGTTCATAATTTTGGTCCAGAAGATCTTACGACCGTAAGCCACTCAAATACTTTATTGACGTCTGTAAATTGCAGAAATGAGGTTCTTAATATTAACATAAATTGAAATTAGGGCATTCAAAATGTAATATTTAAAAAAGTTTGTCAAGACTGACAGTTGAACCCTTAAACTAAGGGATGAAGAAATAACTCGTGAAAAATTACTTTCCAGAAACCAAAATCTAATGAGAAACATATTTTAGAGAATATAACAATCATTTTGAAACCAATTTCTGCGATAATTAAAATTAAATTCTTTGTGAAGTAGGCTCTTTTTGTGAGATCTCACCTGTTACTTTGTTTGGATCGCAGCAATAAGGCGTTTCATGTATAAAACATCGACACATTAATATTTTAAAAACTAATCGAGTTTCACTTTTTTCTCCCACTATTGATCAATATCTCGCCTCTTATCGCTATTTTGATCAAGTGATGGCCATTAGCGCGCGTGTAGGTGCGATCAAAATGATGCATAGGCGTACTTTGCAGGGTGATAGGAAGAACATGCCCCCCGCCCAGAGAAAACCAAGTTAACCGCACCAGGTCAATGAAAATAAACAAAATTTTGATTAGTTTTTTTATTTTTTTATTTTTTTATTTTTTATTTTACTCCTCTTATTGTCTCATGAAGAATCTTTTTAGTAGATTTTAGACAGATCTTTTTTTTTTTTTTTTTTTTTTAATATTAACCTATTCATTTATTTTTTGTGACGGAAAAAAATTGTACCCCCCCCCCAGGGCCAAACAAACCAAGGAACGTTCGCTAATAAAATAATGACGGAACCATTCATTTGCTAATGCGCATTACTTCATGAAACATTTGTTTGATTGTGAGTGTTTTTATATTGTAATTGCACAAATTTATTCGTTATGATAACTATTTAAACTCTGTAGTGCCGAGTATAGTCACTTGAATTTTTTTTGTCAAAAATGACAAATTTGCAATGTTCGGCGAAAAGATTTGCTAGGGTAGAGAGTTGGCCAAACCAAATTTAAAGCGCCAAACTGTTTGTGAAACTAATGGCACCGCACACACGTGTTTGGCAAAAATGATCAAAGATTTTCATACTCTCAATAAGAATCAATATACGGAAAAAAATTCTAGCGCAAGCCCCGCTCAAAAGGAAGGGTTTTAAATGGAACTATACAGATGCATCAGCACGAACCATCAAGAGTTCATGTAAAAGGATTTCGCAAAAATCGGGTAAAAATAAATTTCTGTCGAAAACTAGTCGGCAAGTTCCTAAGAAAAATTCACGTTCTGAACCTTCACAACCACTTTTACAAAAGTCGACCAACAGATCGCATGAAACTTGAATGTTACATTTCGGAAACTTCCATTTGCACACCATATCAATTTCAGCTCAATCGGTTAATACTTTCTCAATAAGAAGCCATTGAAGCTAAAAAACCTGTTTCACATAAAATTTGAAGGAAACCGATCCTTCAAAAACTCATCAAAAATCATCGATCTTTGGCAATATTTTCGCTAATATCTAAAAAGCTGCAAAACCCATAGGCATGAAAAATTTCTATCAGACTTCGATCAACATTAAGATTGACCTCTGCCCTCTGATGCAAATTATTTCAACCTTGTTCGTTCAGTAGTTCTTCCAATCTCTGGATCCAAAAAAACCCACGTGTTTTAGCCTTCAAAATGACTTTTCTCCACAACCAACCAACGAATTGACTTGAAATCTGAATGTTCAACTTTTGAGACTTCAGTTAATATATTGTTAGTATTTCAGCTCGATCTATTTTGTAATTTATCTATATTTAGCCTTCAAAGTCGAAATTTACGATTCACATACACCCCGACCCCCTTAAATAAATAAACAAAGAAATAAATAAATTAATATTATGAAAATGCGAGACAGGTATATTTGGAATCCTGGGATCGTGAAACGAATAATTATGTGGGTTCTATGCCTATTTGTGAAAGTCAGACCAAAACTAATAGAACGTTTCATATTGAAAACCTGCTAAACTGAGACGAATGCAAAGGAGTCAACGAATATGTAATTTTTCCAAAAATTTTTACTGTTCTCTACGATCGGGCAAAAACGTTCGTTCGTTGAATTCAAGTGAAACTGTTCAGCCGAGTACGCGATTCAACAATGGCGTAATAAATGGAGTCTGAGGGAGGCCAGGCCACGGATCCCTCTAAAAAATACTGGAACCCTTCAGACTTTTTCTTCGAATAAACACACAGTGAGTGGGGAAAAATGTATCAACACTAGAAAAACCAGGTTTTACTTGATTATTTAAAGGACCAGGTAGCGTCATATACGACATTCTCCGGTCCTTCGAGGTTCTTTTACTATTGAGTCGAATATGGCGCTACCTGGTCCTTTTATGATACATAATTATCACTAGAAAGACCAGGTGAAGGCCTGGGAGCAAACCAAGGGAGTTCCTAGCTTCGGTCATCGATCTCACCATCAGCTGTCGATTTCTCGCTGACTGTCGTTCATTCCACATTCGTAGCTCGCACTCACACCAGCCCTGACAAGGGTCACTCGCACCGCACATCATTTTCGCACAAAACTACACGATACGAGGACGGGGGGGGGGGAGTCGTTAGAGTCGGAGAGAGGAATTTCGAAAAGCCACAAAAATAGAAGAACATAGGGTAGTAGGCTCAGCTATCAGCTTTTCACAAAGATGGAAATTGGTTCCTACGGGTCAGTGGTCGAATCAAGCCAGGCGTAGTTGGTCGATACGGACAAATCGTTATTGCGAGACGAAATTCGCTAATCAGCAAGAGTCGAGTATAAGCTTTACTTACAACTTCATCCAGAAAACAATGGCGGTCGGCGAAAAACTCTGGCTTCTTGTTACACAACACCTTTACACACACCGCGACAACGAATAAATATGCAGGAGCCGAATTAAACACAGGACGACCAAAAACTAATAAAATGAGATACGACGAAAAGGGAATATAGCTGGCAAATAATATAATGACTGATTCGCGAGACGAAACTACGGTCTACGAAAGGGAGAAAAACCGTTTAAAATTCGTGGACGATTCGAATAAACGAGAAATTACAACGAAAGTGTAACGATCACCACAAAGTATTTGTAAAATTATTATAAAATAAAAATGAAAAATCTCAATTTGAAAAATGGTATTTTATTATTCGACGTACGTGTAAGCGTACGAAGGCGAGTTGTTCGGTCGGTAGGTTACAGATTAGGCCATCCTAAACATGTTCGGGCGAATCCATTTTTCTTCGTACGAAATAACAGGGGAGGAACCGTCGACGATTCCGTTAATAACACGAAATATCGGTGGTGTCGGCGGGGTGGAGCGGCGACACAAATAACCACCATGCCGCTGGCGCTGCGCTACCAGCGTCGAGCGGAGCGGGGTTTCGGCGACTCCACCGATGACGAAGACGCGATGACGGCGCGGTGAAGGAACGGCGAGGGGGCAAGGGCGGAAAAGAAAAAGAAGACACGCGCGCACACCAACACATCGGCGCGTAAGGTCTCCGCTCGAGAGGCGAGAGCTATAGAGCGCACCGAACGAATGGTAGTGCGACTGAACTGAATGAGTGCCGCGGGGAGGGCGACCGCCGACCGGTGACGCCGAATCGGCGAGCGGAGGGAAAACTGAAAAGAGAAAACGCGTTGAAAAAACGAGGAACTTTTACCATGGGCCGTGAAGAAGGATGGGGAATTGGGGATTGGGGAAAATTCGCGTATAAAAAATCGAAAAGCGACTACAATATCATTTTCAAGGGTTTTCCATATATTCAATATAAAATAAATATACGCAATATACCCACTGTATTAACCCGCAATCGCCGGCGATTTTTGTTGGCTGTGTAGAAGCGCGTTTGAGAGGTTTCCATCACAGATAATGTGGCGTGAAGGTGAAGGCAACGACGCCGCATGGTCAACACTAGAAGTACCAGGTGGCGTCATTTATGACGCCATGACGACACTCGCAATTTTGAGATGGACTACTCGAAGGAACAATATTAAATTTTGAGAAACCCCGACTAGTGTCATACGACACCACCTGCTCCTCAGAGGTTATTCTTGTGGCGTCGTAAATGACGCCACCTGGTCCTTTAAATAATCGAGGAAAACCTGGTTTTTCTAGTGTTAATACATTGTGCAATGTGCATAAACTGCATATATGTTATCTATGCCCAACAGCCGGAGTGATACAAGTCCAAATTTAGCGGTAAGGGGATTTTGACCATTTTCATTTATCAGCGCATCCTAATCGAATAACCTCTTTTATAGTCCCCATGCCACCCCACAAACTAAGCCTATGGCGCTGATTGAAATTTGAAATTTGTCTAAAAAAACGATGCTACTTTTTCCAAATATAAACACTGAAACATTGATAAGAGGATCGATTCGACGTAGAAAAATAACAAATCAAATAATTAATATATAATAATATATTAGTTGTTCGTCAGTTCATTCATCGAATTTTTTTCACGGAGTATGTTTCATAAAATTTTAATAATAATTAATAATCATCGTTTTAATTATGAAAAAGGCTTCTAAGTTCTACTTATGTAAAATTTATCGATGAATTTAAAGGGTGTACGCAAAAATTATACATCAGCAAAACTGAGGAAGTGATTATTATAAAGAGTTGTTTAAGTCAAGAATTTTGACAAAATTTCAATTAAAAAATCTCTCCATGTTATAATGTTTTACAAAATTCTAAAATGACTTGAAATTATTCAAATGGGTTGAAATTTATTTTTTATAGCTCGATTATAATCGCCAAACCATTTTATAAAAATATTTCATTCATATTGAAATTTTTTTTTTTTCATATTTTTTATCAGGTTTAATACTTGCAACACCTCCATAGAGATTAATAATATAAACTTCTAAATAAAAAATTATGCTTCAGTATTTTTTTTTTTTTTAATGATCAGTTGCTTCAAAATATCATGCATTCGTGCGTACCTATTTTTTCTGCCACAATCCACCATAATTTTCAAATAAAGGTGATTTTAGTATCAAATAATACTAATAAACATTACAAAAGTCATAATATTTTCAAGAAAAAAATAATGAGATTATCCACTGAATCGTATGAAAAATGAAAAATAATCGTCTTTCACTATAGGAATATGCAAAAAAAAAATTTAGGATTTACATTAGGATTTTTTCTGAATTTTGCTGCACTGAAAATTCGGTGTCAGTCAAGGGTGTTCGGTTAAACCGTTACATTTTAAGGCTGACGATGTAATGTTTGCGTTCGTCATTTTTCATATTAAAATAAATTATATAGTTTTGAAATAAATTCGTAGATGTTTCCTACAAAAAAACAAAAGTGAAGGTACAACAATAAATTGTAGATAATGGCAACACTGGTGCGTATAAAGAAAAATTTCTCTAACTTTTTGTCTGTGGTCAAGTTTGATTTGTGATGTTTGTGATCATTCTCCTTATCACCATATCACCGCATATCACGAGTTCGATGGTTGAACGACTCGAGTTGTTGATAACATAAGTACATGACAGCAACAGCAACGAATGAGCGAGGCGAACAGCGAACTGTCGACGTCGAGTGCCGATGTCGGATGTCCCGATGAGTGATGAGCGCCTTTTCATGGACTATCGAGTCGAATTTATAGAATAAAATTGAATAATAATCTTAATAAATGCTTAAAATAACTGCGCCGATATTTGTGTGAAACGTACTACGTATCAGAATGACTACGTATCTCAAAGAATATGCTCAAGAGCACATATCAAAAATATTGTCTTGGAGCCCGGAAAGTAGGAAAGTAATAAATGTTAGTACGATGGCTGTATCGCGGCGTGTACATGGTTCTAGTTAGTAATTATAGAATCAATTTTTCATGTCCGGTAATTTAACTACGAGTTGATGTTTTTCGTAGGTTGCCGAAATGGCCGAATGGTGCCAACGTGTACCAAACTGTACGACATTTCGAGCCAACACTTTATGTTACTCTGTGGAGGAATGCATATCTCAACTCGGTGAACAATTCACGAAGGTATTTCTTCTTTAATGCTAATCGTAAAAATCTCGAATCGTAAGGATTTGAGTATACTTAAGGATTTATTCGCCAGAAATTTTCTTACGGATTCGAAAAATTACCCGATATTTACGCGCACGATTTAATTCCCGAATGCGTCGTCATTGGCAAAATAAGCGACGATATGTTGGATCTATCCCTGAAAAAAGAAGAAGTAATTGTCGATGCTGGTTGCGGCGCTGCCGTGTTGAGAGGGTCCAACGTATACGCCCCCGGAGTTATGGGCATGTTACCGAGTATGTAAACTTTTTTCCCGTACCCCATCTTCAACTCGACGTTACCGTTACGAAGCAATACGAGTAAAAACTATCGACAAACACAATAGCAACCCATTTTTGCCTGTACATGTACCCGTACGTACCCGTATATACGTGTATGACTCGAGTTCCTCGCGAATGTGCACTATATAAATCGTAGTCGAATATTCTATTACATACTTTAATACGTTATTTTTGCAAAATTTTTTCCACATTATAGACGCGTGATTTTGAATTTCCCCTCTATTCCTCCCTCATTACGACACACGGGCCAAAATAGCCTTCTCATCTGATTTAGAACCCGCACGTAAATAGGTCAACTTCGAGCTAAGATTGCGACGAATTGAAGCGTCGTTTTAGAACCCACTGGTATCGCCCTCTTCAGACGGGCTTCGCGAATAACGTAGGTGCTTGATATTTTCCAAGGTATCGTGAAAATTTGCTAAATAATTTGCCGGAGAAGGCGAATCGATTTTACGTATTAAATTCCAAGTTTGAAAAAGTATACGGCCCAGAATATCGTGTCGTAGAATTTGTTCACTTCCTTCCATGTGTCGAAACTGAAGCTTAAAAAAAATGTCGATTTCAGGTACGAAAGTCAATTCCCAAGTTTCCTTGTTCGCTGATCTGACAGCCAGCTGCCTGAAAGGTTACAAACGCGTGTTCGACAGCGACGGCAAACTGTTTTTGGGTAATGGAGTGGCCATCAGAAGCAGACGCGAGCTGTTCAACGACGCTTCGCCAAAGCTGTGAGCGGCGTATTATTTTAGCGCGAAAACGAAAATTGCGAGTTTTGTATTTGTATTTCGAGATCTTTAGTTTACGTGGTCTTTCGCAGTGGCGTTGCCGTGGAATTGAGACATCCGGTGTCGGGGTTGATAATGCCGGACTTGCACTCGAGCTTGGGAGTGCTACAAAATTTTCCATCCATGGTTTGCGTCAGAGTGCTCGATCCGAAACCCGGTGAAATCGTTTTAGATATGTGCGCCGCGCCTGGGAATAAAACCACTCACATCGGCACGTTGATGAATGACGAAGTAATTGACGGACTAATTTTTTCGTATGTCATTCGATTTTTGGGGCGAGAAAACGAAAATAATGAAATTCCGACTAGGGACTCGTCATCGGCATCGATAGAAAATCGAAAGTGCATTTGGTAGCTGCTAACTGCGCGGTCGTCAACCTAAAAAAATGCGTTCGAATATTTGCCGCCGACTCGACCAAGATAGTGGCCGATGTGAAACGGCAAATCGAAGCGGGTCCTCCATTCGCCGTCGACACGTTCGACAAAATATTACTAGATGCCCCGTGTAGTGGCACTGGTTTGCGACCGATGTTATCCAACAGAATTACGAGCGAGGCCAGAACCCGTTCGTTCTCCCACTTACAAAAATTATTCGTCGATAATGTAAGTACATGGTACATACCCCCTATACTACACCTACTCGTACTTATTCGTTCCTTAGAAGCGCCAATGGCACGTGACGTACGTACGTGCTACGCGCTCGAATTCTGCGCCCAAAATCGACCCCTATGATTTTAATAGATGAGATTTCTAGCCCGTTTTCTTTGAAATTAAAAAAAAAAAAAAAATTGCGACCACTATACGAGTATATACGTTGAAGGATATCTCGGAGAAATTCAAAGTACGGGTAAAATACCTACCGTACGTAATATTACGATGAAAATGAAAATAAATTCCGCCTAGTAGGTGTAGGTCTCTCGTAAAATTTTACAAGAATATCGTAAACAACAATACGTACCCTTGAAAATTCGTTACTGCTGCAGTCTTGACGGCTACAAAAAGTGGATGGCAATATATAATAAAAAATAAAAAAAAATAAAAATAAATAAATAAAGAACTCGTTACTTTTCGGAACGAGGATTCGACTTATTAAATTCAGTTTTTACTCCGTCTCGAAAGAATAATCCCATCGATTCGGAAATAGGTCGCATCAAACGAAACTTGGAAAATGACCAAAATTTATTACGTTTTTTTCAAAAACCATCGTCGTTTCGCGCATAATCGCGCCCTAATTCGATTTCAAAACGTACCTAACGTTTAATTTTCGCTTTATTTCGAAATAAAATCGCTTTCGACGCGATTCACTTAGGCTGTTCGATTATTAAAACCCGGTGGCACGCTGGTGTACAGCACGTGTTCCGTGCTGTGCGAAGAAAACGAATGTTTGGTCGCGTGGACGTTGGATAAGTATCCGGAAGTGAAATTGGTATCAGCAACGCCCGTCATCGGTGGCGCCGGCTTACCCGGAGTGAGTATACTCTCGTCACTCGTACGCGCGTATTCTTCTATTCTTCGCTCGCTACGCGGCGACGATTATTGAAATTTTCAACTTGCAAAATCGGGCTCCAAATTCGCGAGCGTTCTAATACCGACTACTCATTTTGCAGTGCGGTTTGAACGAAGAACAAAGAATGTTGGTTCAAAGATTCGGCATGAACGAGACACGTAGTAATTCCGCCGTTCAATCTATCGGATTTTTTATCGCGAAATTCGTTAAAAATGTGTGACGACGCGACGCGACGCGACGCGACGCACGGTGAATAAAAGGAACGTCGGCATCGAGTGTCTCCGAAGAGGATTGTTACACCGATTTTGACGCAGAATTTTGCGCACAACTCGTCGTCGTATTCGAGTACCGAGTACCGAGTACCGCCTACCGCGGTACCCTAAGTTACGTTAATTTTAATGCTATCGACGAAGCTACTAACGTCGCCGATGAAATTACGTCCGTATTTTGTACTCGTATCGTTAACACGTTCGCAAATTACGATTAAAGAGAAGCCGACGAAAATAAAATACGGCTTATACATTCGGAATTGATCTCGGATTTATATAATTTAAAAAAATAGTCGATACTACGAGTTTAATTTACTCGATACGCGTACCATTTCATTCTACGATCGGCATTTGAAGTAGAGGCAGCACCTCGTCCTCGGAGGCGCGTTTTGCCAGCACCTTCGACCGGGCTAACATTACAATTGGGTCTTGGGGGGTTACTTTACACACTGATACGATCTCTCCATAATTTACAGTAGGTAGGTACGATATAAAATCATCGAATCGTTCCGTATCGTCAAATTTGGTTTTATTTCAAGTTTAACGGAATATACTACGAGATTAGGCGGAGAGTTTGGGCCTTTTGAAATAGTTGAAAAAAATTTGGAATGGCTTCGACGAGAATTTAAACGCGAAAATATAGAATGACCAAAAAAAAAAAAAACAGGGACTACGAAATTTCTTCTGTCCCTTCACCACGACACGACCCACGGGCGACGACTGTAAAAAACGCGACTGACGTCGTTTGACGAGGAATCTTATCGGCTTTCGAACGAATATAAGAAGATTTACCTGCGACGTCGCATTTTCATCGTTACGGCGTACGGTACGCGGGATAGTATCCCATTATTCTTACAGTTACCTACACATACTCGTATAGGGCCCGATCGTTTGGCAGAAACCGCAGAATCTTCTACACGGAGAAACAACGGAATCTCCGCCAGCGTCAGGCAGCGAGTAGGCGAATGTGTATTTTGAAAACCAGTTGAAAAACTTGGAAAACGCTCTACGGCTCGATAAAAAGTCACGATAGCGACTAAATACCGCCAATACCGACGAACGCGACTTCATTTTCCCGATAAAGTATACTATAAACGTAAGTAGGCTATATAGGTATTTCGTGTTTTACTAGGAATACTAGCATCCGTTAGCCGCATATGCGGATGCGGATGCGGATGCGGCTCGACCAATAAAAACACTCGCCTAATATTGGGAAAATTTGGTCTCATACGCGCGCGCAAGGTGTCGAGTTTGTTCCGCGTCGTTCTTTCATTTCATTGGTCGCCTCGAGCATTCTACTCGTCGTACCTGCGTGTAAACTTACGTAGAGTATAGCGTGTAAAGTTACCAATCGCCCGGGTAACTTTACACACGCACTTGGCAGGTTTTTGTAGCGAATACGTGAAATCGGATCTTCTTTTTTTTGGTCACATTTTTTTCCGCCCATGTTGCGCGACAATTTTAGACCCATTGACCCAACTTTGTCGAATGTACGATTATTTGAAGGGAGAGAAAAAAAAAACGTGAAAATTTTGCGTAGGTAAAGTTAGCCCGGCTGGCGGCACCCGATGGCGCGGCGGCGTATGAAAAACGGGTGGAAATAAGCCAATTGCTCGGGTTGGGGGCGTACGCGGGGTAAAACAGAGCTGGCTGGCTACTCGAATCGTTTCGAGTACGTCGCGTAGTACGTACCCCCGAAGATACTCGTACCATACCGAGTAGAGTAGGTACGCGAGACGTTAAGACGGAACGGGACAACGGCGTCGGTGGGGCGCGGGTGTAACCCCGCAGCTACGAAAAAAAGTACGACTGACCCTGTAGCAGCGTACCTATAATACGTACGTACGTACATGTACATACGATTTGATAATACGAGTACGAGTACGAGTACACGTACCGTACCTACTCGTATTTTGCGCCACTATCGGCCTTTTTCTCGTCTCCACGTCGATGTTGCGGCCTGCGGGTCGGCTGACGAATCGGTAGGTACGCGTGTTGTTGGTTTATCCGCCGCGCCGCCTAGGTAATTCCCGAAAATCCGAAAATAGAGAAGGAAAAAAAAACCGGAAGCCGTCCGAAGGAATTGCGGCCAGCCGATAATTGCGGCGCGTACGCGCGCCCGCTGCGTTAGTCATCGCCCGGGTATTTCTAGCCTCCTCGAAAGACTCGACTCGCGACTACACAAATCTACAATTACGAGTAGCTATTACGACCGCCCGCACTGCACCGTGCACGTATCATTCGTTAAAACTGTCGTCGTTATTTCGATTCGATTCGATTATTATTATTATTATTATTATTATTATTATTAATATTAATACTAATAATAATAATCCGTAAGACCCACGTGTACGCTCGCAATTAGAGCTCGGGCATTACCCACGATGAATGGTGGACGGCGAGAGGCGGTAAAGTGGCAGGTGGTTGAGGGGGGGAGGGGGGCGGGGCGCGTTTAGCGTCATACTCGCCGGGTATAACCATAAGCAGTGCCAGGTCTACTCGCGTTTTGCTCTGCTCAGCTCCGCTGCCGCTGTATCGGCGACTGGGCCGGTTGGAGAGTGCGAAGACCGGCGTCGGCTCGCTTCAGTTCGTCGCGAACGCGGTTTCAACTTTCAGTCACAAGTCACAAGTCACGAACTCGCAGTCGCAGTCGCAGTCGCAGTGCAGTGCTCGCTATTACTTCGGCTCGGCTCGGCGCGGAACGTTGAAAATAATTTCGCTCGTATCGCTTCGCGCGCGCTCCTTTTCCTCGCGCGTTTGCTTTCCATTGCCGAGGATTCCAATGCGGAGGAAAAGTAAATCGATTATAAATAACAAGGTACCTACCTACGTGTAATTACGATCGGTATTCGCCATACGGATGTACGAGTACGTAACGTACCGCCTACCGTCGTAGCCTATACGTGTAATGATAATTCGAATCCGAGCGGATAACTTTCATCGGCCGCATTACTATTCGACCTTTTTTCTCGTCCATTTTTACGATTACGATTGATCGATCACGATCACGATCACGATCACGATCACGAATAGCAACACGTGTGTGCGGTCAGCGGCAGCTGCCGCAGCCTGTTTGCTTTCGCGTTAACGCCAATAAACACGATACGACCTACGGTGGGAAGGGGCGCGGGTGGGGAAATGAAATAATAAATATACGGGTAATATAAAAACCACACTCGCCCATGTCGGACGTCTATCATTGGGGTTATATTATTCGAGTTGTTCAAATACGTAGGTATTACGCGAGTATACATTTCGTACCGATATTTATTTATTTATTTATTTATTTATTTACGTTAGAGATAGTTCGATCGAGGTTGATCGGAATATCGTAGTTGAGGATCTGCGATTCGAGCGGGAGCCTATTTCTCGTTTCACCGCCTTTTCACTCTCTCGCGGCCCTCGGCCAAATTATTCGAACGACGAAAGGCGCGTCGCGACGCGGAGAATAAAGCGAGTAGCAGCGTTTGTGCGAGAGACGGGTGGAGGCGGTTTAGCCGTAAGGCGGGCGCGGTTTCTTATAAGCGTATCGGCCATCGGCCAATCTAACCGAACCGATGGCTATACTGCTTTCAGGTTCGATTTTTTTCGCCGTCACCACGCCGATGATGAGCCCGACGAAGGAGCGATCGAGCGAGAAGCGAGACCCGCAAAAGGGTCTCGCATTGTCAAAAAGGGTCTCGCGAGTGTTACGAAATATCTGTTTTGGGTTTCACAAGTGACAAAAACATCTCTAAGTATACATAGTATTATAGTAGGTACGAGTAACGTAGGTATACGTACCTACGATCGTATTATAGCTGGTTTTCAACGATTGGTAATATTAAAGCCGCGGTAGTTGGGCTTCGGCGACACGACATATTACGTACTCGTATACGTATAGAGAATAGCCTAAGCCCTAATATAGGTATCGTATCTAATAAAAGTATTATTATAGTAACGAGTGACATTCTTTTTCCTTCCTCTTATCGGACCTCGCTAGAGGCTCGACAAGCGGTCGGAGCACAAAATCACGCCCAAAATCGGTTTCTACGCCAAACATTAATACGCGAGGATGAACGACTAACGAGTAGTTTTTCTAATCAAAGTACGATAACGAGGGAAATCGCCTGTTGGGGCTGTAGAGGCTCGACGAGCGCGGTCGGAGCGAAAAATAACGCGCGAAATGGGGATTTCTATTTTTGAAAATTACGATTTTAATTTCAAACTCGAATCGTACGAGAACGAGACTTTTGAAATTACAAATTCAAAATGTCTTATCTCGATCAATGTCCAACCGATCGAGAGGAGAGAAAAAAAGGTACCGAGGTGCGAAGGGGCAAGTGGCAACTGATTGCGAGTTGGTGCGACGCGGCGCCGCTGGTACGAGTAATACTCGCGGTATGCAGAGACGAGCAGGGAGTCGTCGTCGTCGTCGTCGTCGTCGTCGTCGTCGTCTTGGGTAAGTCAATTGGCGACATTTCAGCGAGGCTGTTACGTAGTCGCCATCGCCACCTAGTCGCAGCTCGTAGCTCGTAGCTCGAGGAGGAAACGCTGGAGATATATAGAAATCTAACGGAAGCAGCCGATGATGGAAAGCTGCGGGTACGTGCGATGGTAGCTGTTATGGGTACTACATTGGTAGGCGTACTACTCGTACATATTACACATAGGTACTCGTATAACGTGTGTATATATATTTATATATATATAAGGATAACTGGACGACGAAGACGAACGAAACGTACCACGTAGTGCCAGCCTAGTCGCCCGTATAAGAGGCGAATGAAAATTAAAATGAAAATGAAAATGAAAACGAAAATGAAAATGAAAAACGAACGTAAGGCAGCGTGCGGTCGCGCGATGGCCAGATACGGCGACCGTGCGGGCACGAGAACAGACGAAGCGCGCGTAAACGAGTGCCAGTAGTGGAAGAATGGGATAGGGGGGGGTGCGTGCGAGTGAACGGGCGCGAAACGGATTTAAGAAAAGAGAGTCGCGTCCCAAGGTATACGTATAAGTAAACGATGATAATAACGATGATAATAATAATAATGATAATAATAATAACAACTAAAAGACCGGTGCTGCTCCGCAGCACGAGTCGTTAATTACAACTATTTTTTTCCCTTCTAATTATAACAGTTGAAATCGAATGTCCACTAACAAATTTCCACAGACTCGACCAATTTGAGTGGTGAAAGGATCGAATGAAAGGTCTCGATCCACCGAGTGTTCTTACACCGACAGGAACACGATATACATTAATTAGAATCTGAGATATCGACGTTTGAGTGGTGGAAAAACTTGGAAAAAGCATGAATTTCGAGTATAACGTACTCGAGTGCGTGATGATGACATACTCGTACATGTATCTGCGTACGAATACCTTTCGTTAAAAAAAAAAAGAAAAAAAAAAGAACGAAGCAAATTGGCCGGATAGAACGGCCGGACGAACTCGCATTAGAATCTCTTAATATACAGCGAAGATAGACGTAGATAATAAATAATAAATAATAAATAATAAATAATAATAATAATAATAGTAACGATGATGATACTAATCGTCGTTTGTCGCAATTCGCGCGGGCCAGGCCACTATAATAATATTGTAAGTAATAACGGCGCAGTTGACGCAGCGGTTGCACCGTGCACCGTGTCGTAGCGTACATACCGTCTGACCGCAATCGTGCGCTAATAATTATATTCGCTTTACTCGTACCGTAAGCGCGTAACTCGCGTACTCGTCGTAATAATAGGGTAGGCTATATATACCTATAACGGTATACGAGTAACGTGGTATAACGGTACGACGGTACGACGGTACGACGGTACGACGGTACGACGGTAAATTAGCGGCCAAGACGCGAGGGACGCGGGTGCGCATCGCGGTTAATTACGTCCGCCAATTAGCGGATCGCTAATTTTTGGCCGCGTCGCGTCGGAATCGCGGGCTAGCGCGCAACTGGCCTAATCGTCGTCGACGCGACAAATAATTGCCACGCCACGCCACGCCACGCCACGCCGCACCACTATCGTTCCTTCTGTCGCGTCCGATATTTTCGATTTCGAGTTGCAGTTGTCAGAAGCCAGAAGCCAGAAGCCAGCAGCCAGCAGCCAGCAGCCGCAGCAGCCAGCTGCGGTCAGTTAGTTATCGGTGAACGGCCGTCGCAGTCGTGTGTTGTCTTCGCCGCGCATTCTTGGCCAACGTACGCGCGTCAACAAGTTTTACCTTTACCGCTACCAGCCATACCGCAGCTACCCGCTGTCCCCTTCTCTCTCGGTCACCGACCGACCACCGACCACCGACCACCGACCACTTGATCGTCCGTCCAACCTATCGCGACCGGACTACATATCGTAGGTAGCTGCCTATATATTTCTAACAACGCGCGCTCGTCGCGTCGCGTCGCGTCGCACTTTCTTCGGCGTCTTCGCTTTTCTCGCGCCGCGTCGCTTGCGCTACTTTTCACTCGGAATTCTTCTTCTTTAGCTGCCTTTCGCCGCCGCGTTCACTCTCGTTCGCTCGACCTACGTACTTTTTTTTGCCTACAGCTACCCTATGGGCAAAATATTTTGAAAACGGATCCGTTTTATTCCGGGTTATAATCGGTTTCTGGATTATAACCCGGAATTTTCCTGTTTTCCGGCTTCTAAAACGGATTTCGAACGGATTGTAATCAGTCTTGCCGGAAATGAGTACGCATTATTTTCCGTGAAGGCTGTTTTATCATATTTGTTGGTCCGGGTTATAATCCGTGAAACCGTTTTACAAGCGGATTTAGAAAAATTGCCCAAAAATTATCACCGATTATAATCGGGAAATCCGTTTTACAAACGGATTTGGAAAATTAATCAAGATGACAAAAATAACTGCAAATTTTCAGATCCGATGATCGAAAATAGAAACGGACTGACAACGGATAAAATTCTCATTTTGCGGATCATTTTCTCATTTTTTGCCCATCGGGTACGTGCGTATACTCGTTCTCGTTCTTGTCACTCGCATCCTGTTTTCTTTTCTCCGTCGCTTCGCGTCGCCTCACCGCAGCTCACGCCTCGTTCACACGCCAAATCGCGATCGCCGTGGCGTGGCGTGGCGTCAAGTCGGCTCGGCTATAGGCGTCTAAAATCGGGAAAAAAACCGCCCGCAGCCGCAGCCGTAGCCGTGGTATACGTTCTCGTTCTCGTTATCGCCATCCCGTTTGCCGATGCCGGTCGTGTATAGGTACATATATATGTATAGTTATTTTACGTCACATGTGAGACCCAAGATAAAGTATGACACTTGCGAGACCCCCCTTATAAGTACTCGCAAATGAAACCTTCGTCTTCACATGGCTTGGTGACTATTTGTAGATGCCTTAGGCAATGTAATGAAGCCCACAGCTAGCTGCGTTGGTTAGGTGTACAATACAGTTTGTAGGGAGTAAAATGAAATGAGGGAACCACGAGTGTACATACAATCGATATTTGGGGCACTTGCGAGTCCCAGACAAAAAATGCAGATTTGGGGTCTGCGGAGTGGGGGGAGTAAGAAAAACCACACATACACCTCGTGGACATGCGAGACCCACAAAAGGGTCTCGCATTGTCAAAAAGGGTCTCGCAAGTGTTACGAAATATCTGTTTTGGGTCTCACAAGTGACAAAAACATCTCTGTATATATATCCTATACCCCGTACGTAATATTATCGCGCTTTACAACCTACGATTACACGGGGCCTCTGCCCCTCGCTCGGTCATTCTTAATTCTTTCGCCCACTCTTGGAATATACCCTCTCGCTCTTGGACCGGGAGCGCGGTTGCCCCGCTCCATCACGCCTGTCTACCTCCTCTCGCGCCAATTCTCCCCTCAACCGCACTTTACCACTACACTCGGAATATTTTCAAATTTTCACGCGTAAATCTTTTCGTAGAAATTTCGTAAATTGTAATTATAAGTCGTCGTCCCCCCCCCCTTCCCCTCCCCGCCTTGGTATTATTTGAGCCCTCTGGCGCTAGTTGCGGGGGTACTCGAATAATAAATAGCCTAAATAATAAATAAATAAATTACGCGTATAAAAATATTTGAAAAACTGTAAGTAAATTATACTTATCGATATACTCGTAATACTTGTAACGTCTTCGTGCCATATTACCTACATACTCGTATAGCTGCGTATAGTGCGCCTATGCACTTTTTAACGACACGACGCGCTTCTTCTCATTTAAGTAAAATTCGTGTTTTTTACTACTACGCGCCCAACTACGAGTACGATGAAATACGCTTTAAATGCTTCGCATGCCTGCGAATGTCGCGTATTATACTCGTAAAGTGATTGCGCGATTAGCGCGGGTACGTTTACGTACGATGCTTTTCAGCTTCCTCTCAAAATACAGCTACCTATACTGGCTATACTCTCGATTTATCAACGAGAAACTGTAATTTTCGCATTTGTGACGCTTTGCACGAGGACATTTATTTTTGCAAACGAAACCAAAAATCATTCGTAGTACGAACGAATACGAGTAGGTATTGGTCAAATTTATAATAACGAGTATACATACGAGCACATACGAGTAGATACGTGTACAGTATAACGAGGTTGAAAAGCCGATTTCGTTACACACTCGATATACGGCCTATACCTAATACGAGTACCTACGTATACATGTAGCTATATGTACGATGTACATTATCGCGATACTATCCGATTCCGCTCCAGCTCCGCATCTATTCGTCCCATTACGCATTATGAAAATTGTTTGGTTTAGCTTAAAGATGGCGCGGGTATGACGCATTTTCCCCCTCGGGACGCTAACCGCGGTTCTATTCGAATAAGGGGCGATCCGTCATCTACGTATATTTGTACCTCGCTCGGTCCGTTTTGCATGGTATACCCGCACTTACGGGCTACTCTACGTACGAGTATAATACGAGTACCTATGTGTACATCGTGTATAATTATACTCGTAATTACGAGTACCTACGAATGACGACGCGACGTGAAAACGAAAGGCTTCGTAAGTGGGCGGACGGACTTTTTTTGAACGCAAGTTGGACGTCCGTCTCGTGCACCGCACACGCGTAACTCGGATATTCTCAGCTCGCCGTTCGAATCGGCCTCGGGTGGAAAAATAAGATTAAGCTTCCGAAATGGCGGATGGTAGCTGTGAGAAATAGGTAGCGGAAAATATCGAATTTTTCGCGCAACTACGCTACGCTATTATTACTCGTATAATATACGCTATACTCGCGCATAGTCGTCACCCTTGCACTGATAACTACTACGAGTAGGCGTATAAGGTATATAAAGGTATATAAAGGTATAAAGGTATAAAGGTATAAAGGTATAAGGGTATAAGGGGCAGGCGACGCGAGGGCGAGTATACCCCTATTGTGGCTAATCGTCGCGGTCATTTTCTGCGCAGAGATAACGGATCAAGATGCTACGAGAATTGGTTTTACTGCTGTCCGCAGTCACCACCATCTACGCTCAACGTCGACTCTCGCTACCGGATGCCCAAAGCTGCGCCAGCAGTAAGTATCGCGCGCTCGCACTCGTCTCTTCTCTCTTCTCTCTTCTCTCTTCTCGGCCGCATTCGTCGTCGAGGCCGTAATCGCGTGATTACTATAATTAGTCGAAAAATCGGGCAGCGGCCAGCGGCCAGTCCGAAAAAAACGGCCGAGCCGACGAATGCGACGATACGATACGATACGATGAGATAAGATAAGATAAGATAAGATAATACTCGTAAATTATCGTTATCGACGAAATGTTTTTCGGCCCCACCGAATCACAATACACACATGTATTATTATGACGTACAGTACAGCTATATACGAATGATACACGTAGGTACGGTACGGTACGGTACGGTATACCAATCTATCATCTACAGTGTGTAGAGGTAACCGCATAACCACTCGACTATACCGGCTGATGGCTATCTATATAACTATAACCGGCCGTATGTTAGGTACATGTACAAAAAAATTACGGCTGACCGTTGTCGAGTGCGACGAATTAGCCGGGCGAATGCGAAATGCGAAATGCGAAATGCGAAAAGGGAAACGACGTCTCGAGTCACGAGAGTGGAATGCGGCGCCGTCGATGACCGGTGAAAGAGTGAAAGTAAAAATCGTCTTCGTCCTTCGTCTCGGCCGGCCGCCACCTACTCGTCGTTTCGTTTTTCGTCACCTCGCTGTCTGGCCTCGCCTCGCCTTTCTTTCTCTTTTTTTCTTTTTTTTTTTTTCTCTTACACTCTTTTCTGCCGCGCGCCTTATTCTGGCTAGCTCTCTCCCTCGCTGCTATTCCTACAATTAGCCGTCGCGTCGACCAATTTCAATTTCACTTCGTCGTTGGCACCTTTCAAATTTTCAAAACTTTCGATCCGTTGGCCCGAATAACGACGTTGGCGGGTGCCACGCCACGCCACGCCACGCCGTAGTTGCGCCATTTTGGCAAATTCCAAACTTGGAAAACACGAAAACGCGATGCGATAACCGAAAAGTACGAGTACCTACGCGGATAAATACGCGAGTACCGGTACTCGTATTCGAATCCGATATTCGAGACGCGTACGACGACCGTCCAACTTTTACGAACGGAACGCCGAGTTTCAATTTTTCAGTGTGCTAAAAAAGGGACGAGGGGACGAGGGGACGAGCAACCCATCTTGGAATTTTCCATCCCACAAAGATCTAGCCGTACGCGGGCATTCGGTTCGAATGACGCCGCGGCCAGTTTGCTTCGCATCATTTTCAGAGCATGGCTTTTTTGCTCCATCTCCATCTCCAACTCCATCCGACATCCGTACGTACGTGTATGTTGACGGAGGTCGACGTTCGGTACCGCGTGCGCGTGCGCGCGCCGAGTAGAAAATACTCCGTACTCGTATACCTAAATACACGTATGTATTATGATTTACCTACACGCACGTATCGTAGCTACGAAATTTTAAACGCAACGTCGACGCGACGTACGAGCAGCGAAGTAAAGAGCTACGCAACGTTTATCCAAAATGCACGATACGACGGGCATCGAGGCGAGGCCTTTTCCATTTCGAATAGTTCGTAAAAATTGAAAAAATGAAATGAAAATGCAAAGCGAAATTTGAAATTCCGCGAGGGGGCCGTTTCTTTCTTTTTTCTTTTCCTTCTTATACTTTCTCCTTTCGTTTTCGTACGCGAAACTATATATCGCTTTCTTTGGGCCTCTTTCGCCAAATTATCGACGATTCGATCGACTCGATCGATTCGATTCGAGTAAAATAGACTACGGACTGCGCGACGAGCGTTTTGGTAAGCTGTTTTGGGGAAATTGTAATTTTAAAACCATCGCATCGCAGTCGCGGTAGCTCGTTCGGAGTTGGGACGATCTGCATTTTGGTCGACTATCTATAATCTTGACCTACTCGTACTCGTATAGGTATCGATACTCGCCGTCGATTCGAAATTACCGAATTTCCCCTCGTAACGAAAACGAAAACTAACGATTACACGTTACCTACGAGTAGGTACGCTATAGGTTATATATGGGTATTAGTAGATGATACCTTAATGAGTACACGGCCGGCCAGTCACTTTGTAGAGAACTGATGGTAGATTTGTTGCAGGGGTTCGCCACGCCACGTACAGAGACGCTCGGGGCGTGACGCACTCGTATTTCTTCAGTTGGGAGCACGCGCCGACCAAGTCGCTCGAAGTCGACTGGCTGGACTCGCGAAATATCTGCCGCAGACACTGCATGGACGCCGTCAGTCTGGAAACGCCTCAGGAGAACGAATTCGTTAAACAACGGCTGGTCAGAGGTAACGAATAGCAGTACCCGAATGTCCCGAATTCGGCTCGAGTCTATAATAGCTCTATGCTCGTATACGTGTACACTTACGTATATACGAGTAGACTATACATGTACACCTACGCGTACGTGTATAGATAACGAGTAAGCTATCTAACGTTTTCGGCACGTTCGCTATTCGAAGCCGTTTACGTTTACGTTTACGTTTAGTACCGGACGGCAAGGCGCGGCTCGGCGCGGCGCAGCGCAGCGCAGCGAGCGAACGGAGCCGCTGTTTTTTCGCATTTCAAACGCCACGCCACGCCAAGCGTCGTCGGCTAAATCCGATCGCTTTTGTTCGTCCGTACGGCGCCGGCGGCGGCGCGCCAAGGAGAGGCGCGACTCGCCAGTGCGGTCCAACGAAATCGAATCGAATTCGTATTCGCGTACCGCTCGCGGTCGTCGGTTCGCAGTTTGGACTTGAGGCATCGTTCCGCCAAATCCGCATCTCGCATATCGTCTAACCGATGCGATGCGATGCGATGCGACGAGCCGATGACCGGACGGTTGCGGCCGAACAACCGCCGCGCACGTTCCATAATTCGACTCGCGATTGTCACACGCGGACCACGCCGACGATCGCGCCTCCGATTTCGACTCGTAGCCGCCGCCAAGTCGTAAGGTAGAACGCGATCGGACGAAATATCCGCATTTTTCGCCATTCGAAATTAGGCCCACTATCGCTACGGTCGAATCGTCCGTCACGGACGGCTGACGACTGCTACGCTATATACCTATGGCGGCTAACGGTTCGCACTCGACGCCGCGAATTACAAAGTCGAGACGCGCGGTAGCCGCAGTAGGTAGCCTATAGGTTTATATATAGGTATATAGAGTAGCTACACGGGCTCCGTGTTCGATTCGCAGGCAACGTTCGCTACATATGGACGTCCGGCAGAAAGTGCAATTTCCAAGGCTGCGAGCGACCCGATTTAACGCCGGCCAACGTTAACGGCTGGTTTTGGTCCGGCTCCGGGGCGAAAATCGGCGCGACGACGCAACGCAATTCCGGCGACTGGAGTAGCACCGGCGGTTTCGGCCAACCTCAACCGGACAACAGAGAAGCGGCGCAGGTAAATGGCAATAATTTACCCTATACGAGTGTACTCGTACTTGTGCACGCGTAGCTATACTCGAATCGTCGATAATTAATCGATATATAGGTACGGCTAAATTAGCCGCGCGCACACACGCACGCGTACTCGTACTCGTACTCGTGCACGCGTAGGTATAATAGTTGCCGCATATTTTAAACCGATTAAGACGTACGGCGCCATCGTCGCCCCACTCTACCGCCGCGCCGGATACGCGATACGCGCTAACCGCATCGAACGCCCCCCGCAGACTATAGGTACGTCGAATTGGTACGTAATTTAACCATAATACGTGTATAGTTGGGAGAAAGAGAGAGAAACGAGAGTGTGAAAATGGACCGACTTTCGAAAAAGGAAATAGCCTTTACGAGACCGTTCGAGGCGTCGAGTAGCCTGCCAAAATCTCGTATCGTCCCAGTCGCGTCGCCGCATCCGCCGGACGCCGACACGGACGCGTCAGACTCGAAGGGTCGGCTGCAGGTTAGCCGGGTACTCCGCGGCTCGATGGCGGTAGCTCTGGCAAACTTTATACCCTCTGGCCCGTACCGCAGTGGCGTAACTCCGCAACTGCGAACGAAATGTACGAGAAATTCCATCGCTCTCGGTTATCAACGCCCAATTCGCGAGTGTTTTGCCGCCCTTTCGTTTCGAGTCGAACGCCAGCTTTTTTCGCAGAGAAATCGAATTTTACCGAGAAACGCGGTATCGCGCGTTATTAGCGAGTCGTTCTTTTAACGATATTTTCGATCGAGCAAACCTGCTGCGGCGGTAGAGGAAAAAAAGCCGAATATTTCGGCTTTACGGTGACCCCCCCCCCCCCACCGGCCGGGCCCAAAATTATGGTCCGGGTACGCCACTATGGCCATGGCCTCTACCTATGTGTTTTAGGTATATAGGTATACTAGCTACGTAGTATAGCTAGGATTGTTTAGATAATACTCGTACTATATTATGATAACGCTCGTACGAGTACACATATATTAGCGTACGATGTAGCTACCCATATACGAGTATAGCTACACTATGTACGTATATGTATACTCTACGTACGCGTATACGCGAGTACCAATACCTATATCACGCTCGTTTTGTTTTTTTTGTTTTTCGTCCTCGCAGGGGAATGACGAGTCGTGCCTGGCAATATTGAACAACTTCTACCAAGATGGAGTGAAATGGCACGACGTCGCTTGCCACCACCTCAAGCCTTTCGTATGCGAAGACAGCGACGAATTACTAAATTTCGTACGCTCGCGAAATCCCGGTATTCGCTTATAATGGGAGGCGGCCGCGCCGCCAGCCATCGCATCGTCGAAAATTGAAATACGACGAGGGTATAATACGATCGTAATACCTATATAGTGTACGAGTATACCTATACGCGTACGATCGGTAGGCAACGAGTAGCTCGTATATAACTATCTAGCTACGTTTTGCAAATCGGCGACCACGCCGCCGTCGAGGCAATTGTTTTGTACATATTATACGCATACGGTACATACGGTAAATATATACTACGTGTAAATTCGACGGGAAGAAAAACAAAACGCGAGAAAGCGGGTGCGGTGTGGTGCGGGCTAGGCTGGGCTGGGCTGGGGGAAGGGGCAGGTGAGAGATGCGAATTTCACTCCGTTTTGGGACTGACGTCGAGGAACTGCGGTACTCGATAGTCGATCTCGATACCTATACATATACCTATCGCGGCTACTTTTCGTTCGTCCGAATTCGTAAATCTACCCGCGAAAAATGGGGAAAAAATTTACGGCTTACAGTAACTATACGAATACGAACCAGGCTCGAGCCAAAACAGAAAAGAAGAGAGTCGCGTATCCTTCTACACGTAATAATTATATAGCTGGCTTTACTTACGACTAATAGGACACGTAGCCGCCAATAGCCAATAGCCAATAGCCAATAGCCAATAGCCAATAGCCAATAGCCCTCTATATTAACGTCGCGTCGTGTCGTTTTCAATGCGCGCGGTCGCTGTAGCGCGCTTTAGATCGTTCCCAGATTAGGCGCAGGAATTTTACTCGAAACCCGAGTCGTTCTACCGCATCTACCTACACTAATATTCGTTTACTTATTTATTCGTTCGTAATCTCGGTATATCGACGACGACACGACACGACGAATGTACCGAGTAGCCTGTAGCCCTACCAATCCGACATCGATCGAGTCCGCTATCGTCTACCTGCTTGTAACGAGAAGAAAAAAAGAACTACGAGTATATAATAGCTACGCTCTGCGATTAATTCGCGTAATTACAGCTATAATTGACCTAATCGTCGCTGCGGACACCGAACTTTCGTCACGTTCGAACAGCCGTCGCGCGATTATCTCGATTCGAACGTTTTTATTTTTGTACTACCTACCTACCTACCTACCGCTACTTATTAAATTTTAAATAAAAATAAGCTTTTCTACGATCTCGTCGTCTTCACTCATTTCATTTCCAACAACTTTACACGTACTCGTACGTACGGTATATGAGATACGACGCGACGTATACCTATATACCTACTATACATGATCCGTCATCTTTCGTCATTACCACGATATTTTAATACCTCCACCCTTTCAACCGCGTGCTCGATTAACTATAATGCGTACCTACGTAACGTAAAGTCAACTAACGGCCGCGTATGGCTATAATGCGTAATACGAGTAGGTATCTAGGTACATATACGCATATACATATATATATATATAGGTATACGCAGCTCGTATAATAGCGAATTTTCAATCGCTCGTCTTCCCCCGGAATCAGCCATTAAAAAGTAGGTATTAGCTAGGGTTAGAGTCGAAACTCGCACTTTTCATCGGCGCGTGCGAATATACGAGTAGGCCTCTATACGTAGAGTCGACTTGAAAATTCGTTTTTACGAAAAGCCATAAAAAATTGCGAGGACTGCGGAATGCGGCGAGAATAACACGGTTCGCCTTTACGGACAGACAGCGAGACGGCGGCACGGTCCGATCCGTGCGAAAAGTGAACAAAGTGCGCAGCGTGGGGGTGCGGTGATTGGGAATGCGCGGGGGCAAAAGTTGGCACTGGACGGGAAGACGGCCGGAAGAGTAAGCGCGCCAAAGTACGCGCGGGGCTATACGCATACGTCGTACCCGATCGATCTCAACCGGTTCGACTCGATTCGACTTGCGGACGTACTCGCAACTTGAAACGAGAGACTCGGACGGACGTTTTATATAATATGAGAGTGTAAGCTACGCGTAATACCAGTACGAGTACGAGTACATTATATACGCGCGAATATGTACGTACAATACGTACAATACGTATATGTGTACGTATACCTACTCGTGCGTTGTGCGTACGGTACATACTCGTAGTAGGTACCTACGTACATGAATTGTATATAGTAGCCTACCACTATACGATACATACCACGTACGTATATATTCTAAATCTCTTACCAAGTAACTACGCAATATACCTACGCTAAAAAATAACCGAAATGCAAAATTAATGTCGAAACATTAAAGCGATCGGATCCCACCAAAATGCTTACGACTTCATCGGTCTCTCACCATTTTGAATGGTCCATTCTGGTCGTTCGTACTTGTGCGCTCTAGTTTACGCATTTCACGTAATACGCGTCCATGCCCATACCTATCTGTGCAATGGCCGAGGGGAGGGAGGTGGGGTGGTTATAGGGCGTCGGCGGGGAGGAACACGTCACAAAGATAAGAGCTGCTGATAGCTTTTTGGGGGCGTACATGGAGCACATGCCAAGTTATTTACAAACGTATAGCGGATAAAGCATTCGAAATATTCTTATACCGAGTTTAATCTATCAACTCGAACGGTTTAAAAGTATAATAAGTATATAAATCTATAAAATTTTCTCGTCACCAAGTATGAATATTAATAAATTGGTCGTTACTTGTACGATAGTTTTCGCTCGTTTCGGTAAGTAATCGACGATACTGATATTACTACTCGTAGCTCGGTACACGTACTCGTACATGTACAAAAATACAGCCCGCGTATATCTTATTCGCCAGACCCGAAGCTCGCGATTTTGTGTTTTCCGATTCATTTCGTAAGGGCTGTAAGGGCTGACTCGCCACTATATCTCCCTTTTTCGCTACTCTCCCAAACTGAAGAATTCGAAGAATACGATCGTATAATACATTCGTTTAAAATCTATAATACATCTTTCGGCAAAAATATTTTCGATTAAACGACGAGTAGGAACGAGTATATGTAATATTCGAGTCCCAACGAAGCAATCTTCACGCTGTTGCCCAGGCTCAACGAGGGGCCAATATATAATTAACCCTAACGACTAATTGAGAAATATTTTTCCTCATTTAACACTCTTTTCCGGAGTGTTCCTAATTAGTCTGTACGATGAAAATTCGTCGATCTATATAAGCGCTATACTCGTTCGAAAAACTACGCCACCGTATTATAAATACAAACGTAAGATAAAGTAGGCGTTCTCACTCGACTAAGAAAATAAAAAATAAACGAAAATAATAATAGATAAATACCTAGTCGAATTGTCCGATTCTCAATTACCTAATCTTCAAAATTATTATTAACGACCGGCAAAGTGTCGCAAAATTTTCAAACGTAGCCTTTTCTGAACCTCGTTCGCCTCGAATTATTTCCAACTTTCAATTTTTATTCTCGCTTCTTATTTTTATTATCGTTATCGTTATCATTATTATTATTATTATTATTATTATTATTATTATTATTATTATTATTATTATTATTATTATTATTACGATTATTATTTTGGCTGTAGTTATTTGTCAGACATATTATACTAAAGCGCTATAGGGGGGGAGTCAAATAACGCCGCCATTCTCCGTCCTATAAAAAGCCCGAAAGTGAGAAAACGACTACGTGTTGAGCCAATAACGATTGTTTCAACAGTAGACTTTTTTTGGTTTCGGATTTTTTGGACGGAAAATGGCGGCGTTATTTGACACGGGTGATAACTATAGTACCTACTCTAATTATACGTATTACGTATAGTAAAAATCTGTTCTACCCTATCGAGATTCGGCAATTTAGGTACAGTCAAAATGGAAAATTTCTGTCATTTCGACGCAAACTAGAAATGTTGACTAAAAAATTGTACCTATATGTACTCGTATTTACGCATTTGTAACGTAGCTGCGGGATCCAGCATCCGGAATATTCGCTAGGCCTCGCTTTAATTCGAATAATCAGCTGGCCGCAACGGACGTCGTATTACATGGGTATATACCTACATACGTATTATACCCATAATATGTATTATTTTCCAAGTTGGGCCAGGCCAGATCGCGGCCAGACGCACTGCGAATATCATCGTAGGTGCGGGTGATGAGGATGACTTTGAAAAATGATAAAAGAACGTAACAAAGGCTACGTCTAAGAATTTAGCCGCGAATGATGGAACAAAATGAGGCGAGAAAAGCATAAGTCGTTGAAAAAATAAAAACTAATCCGACGACGCAGCTATTCGCGACGAGTACAAAATTTTCGCGCTTTAATTTTTTTGTAAATATTATTTGCAGCTAGTTGTCTCGCAGTTGACTGTTCCAAAACACCCAAAGGTCCCGAGGACCACCTCGCCAGACTAGTAACAGATGTGATTTGCAATTGTTCCGAGTACGATGTGAGGCCTGTCAAGATTAATACCACTGTAACGGAGGTCGACGTTCAATTTCAACCGAAACACATTTCCATCGTCAGTCGCATTTTGCAGAATAAATTTTCACGTTCCTCCTCCCCTCCCCTCCCCTCCCCCCAGCACCTTGGTACCGTGATTATTAAAAATTGATTCGTTTATTTTTTTCATTCTAGGTGGAAGATAAAGGCGTTGTGAAGGTTACGGGCAGCTTAGAATTGGTAAGCTTTTAATTTTGAAAACAGGTCGAATCGTAAAAAAATTTCTATTCTATCGATTCGTGGGTCATGTACCTACATTCGGGTTCGTACACGTACGTAAAAAAAGACGCGCCTCGATGAAAACCTGCTATTCTGGAGCAGTTGGGTTGGCTGCGTCAGCCTCCGGAAGTAACCTTGGAAGTTTATATAATTGAGAAAATACGTATAACTAATATAGTAGTCCTCGGGAAATAGGATTTTCAGTTTTCCAAAGAGAAAACAAAACAAAACAAAACAACAACAACAACAACAAGAGCTATAAAGCTTCGCTATACGAGCCTATAATAGTAGACGGAAATAGTTTCTCAGCTTTTTCGCGCGCGATTTTTATTCGTAAATTATATTCGGTCTAACATTTCTCTTCTTCCGATAGAATTCTCACGTCACATATTTTTAGAAAACTTTCTACATTCAATTTTTTCCCCGTTCCAGCGGGAAGGCGAGAAATGGGCCGAGATTAGCGGTATTTTAGTCGTACGTGAAAATCTCGAAAATTTTGAAATCTCGTTTCTCTTAAAAATTATCTACGTGTACCTAGACCCACGGCCACGTACAGAGGACAGACCTATTACGTAATAAATGTATATAATAATATACGAGTATAATATACGTTTACAGGCATGGAACGACGAGCATTGCCTATGGAAACCTTCCGATTATGGCTCAATTCAGAGCTTACAAGTTGACCATTATGATCTCTGGCGTCCGAAACTTACAACAACGGACCAGTAATAAATTTTTACCGTATACTATTTTCATTTAAACGACGGCCGCAACCGCACATTCTCTTCGAAATATAATTTTATAAAAAAATATATTTTCGAATAATGACCTATTTGGGGCAGACTGTATATTAGGTATAACCAACTCGGCTTCCATTATCCGCGTACTCTCTCTCACCTTCCCAGTCTACCTTATCACTCCCATAAATTGACGTAATAGCGGATTTGCGGAGGTGTTGAAAGGAGGACGAGTAGTGTATACTCGTATATGTACGTATATGTACGTATCTACATCGCATCGCATAAGGGTAGGGTAAGCTTCGCTAGTGCGAAATTGCCAACGGTATTTGCGGGGTGCACGTGTTTATCACGAAGGTGCGCGGTGCGCGGTGCGTGGTGCGTAGTACGTACACGTACCTACAGTACCCGTAGCTGCAAAGTGTATAACTATAGCACTCCACTCGTTTCAGTTACGCCTACGGATGGTACGAATTTTTGGACGAAAACGATCAGTACATTGTGAGGGAGATTTCGATCGATCATAACGGTTACGTTCGTAGTCGAATGTTAGTCACTCTTTACGGCCCTTGTTCGTTCGACGTAACCAATTGGCCGGATGACCAATGGTCGTGCCAGTTGACGTTGGGCAAACGAAGCGAAGATGGCGGCAACGTAGTCGTTCGTTTTGTCAACAATACAGCCTTGGTAAGAAGTTTCAAGTAACGACTATAGGAAGACGACTACACATGTACATATACATGTACGCCGTACGCGGGTGTATATACAGCTAGGTCTCAACGGGTATAATGCCCACGTGTGAGAAAATAAAAGTATCTATAGCTGGTATACCTATAATACCTACGGTAGAAACGATATATATAGGTAACTAACAAGTAACAAACAGCTAACAAGAAGAGCAACGTGACATTGACCTTGACCTTGACCTTGACCAAGTAGCGAACGAGCGACTATAACTATAGCCTACGCATACAGAGGGCAGAGCCATGTCGCATCGCATCGCATCGCGTCAATCGGCGCTTCGCACTTTTAAATTTTCGACATTCTTCTAGGACAAATCGAATTTGGAAAAAGACAAAGATTGGACGATTGTTCGAGTATCAGATCCGGCTGTCCAAGATGTTGACGACAGATCCGAGTACGTCGCGCTCCAGGTCAGTCTGAAACGTCAACGTTCGACCATCGGAAAAATTTATTTGATCCCGGCTTTCGGTTAGTCGATTGCGAGTTTCTCGCAGTTTCTCATCGTTCTATTTTTCTACTCTCACATCTAAAGCCCTAAGCTGCGTCGTTGACATACTCGTCTTAGCCCAAGTATCGACGAGCCGAGTACCCAAGTATACAAACTATACGAAATATACGTATAATCGCAATCGCAATCGCAATCGCCTAAGCGTTACAATAACTCGGTTAAATCGCCGAGTGCATTACTACTTACGTCGAGTATAAACTAGCTACGTACCTAGATATGTGCCACTGTCGTGTGTCGTGTGACGTGTGACGTGTGACGTGTGGTGCCCGTTACCAGCTAAATACGAGAGTACCTATACCTACCTATCCTATTGGCATTTTGCAATTCTTCGACTCCAGGTAAGGCGGTAAGGCGCAGCGGGTAAACACGTGGCATAATAATTGGTTCTCCGAGCTCGATCCGATCCGATCCGATTTGATTTTTGCCGTAGACACGTCCGTCTTTTCTAATTTCATTAAATTTGTTCTAGTGGCGCTAATGATAACCGTTATTCCATTCTGGTTGGGAAATAAAATTCTACTACGATTGATCGTTCATTTCTTCGCAGCTTTCTTACTGGTTATTCAATTACACTTGGTTTTCACATATGTGACTAAAAATCAAGGACTGCGGTCTGTAGCAGTATGTAAGTACCTATACTCGAACGATTAATAACGATTTTTTTCAAATAGGTATAACGTACGGTAATACGAGTACGTATATACGAGTATATATATACCTACTCGTACGTACGCCCAGCTAAAAATACGGTAGGCCTAAATTAATAACGACGATCGACGAGCCCAAACTTTTTCTTAATCCTTACGGACACATCGGGCTGATGAATTTTTCAGCCTAAAAAATCAATTTAATTCGGTCGAATGAGCCGAAAAATAAGTGAAAATTAAAAATACGGCGAAACTCGTACAAAACTTGTATAAGCGAGAAACTTTCTAAAAAAAATTTCAAGTTCCCAGCAACTCTTATGGCACTTTATGTACTTCGTATAAGCCGAAAAATTGTCCGAAACGGAAAAATAATTGGCTGCCGTGCGATTTCGTATTATACCTACGAGTTTCACTCAGTGGCGTGCTAAGTTCACTTTCACTCAGCAACATGCTGAGGGCCCAAAATTTCATCTCACAATTTTCAGTCATTTTTTAGGAAAAATAGAAAAATTTCCTTGAAATATGCAAAATTTGGGCAAAATAGGGGCCTCAAAGTAAAAGCATGCTGAGGCCTCACAATACCCTTAGCACGCCACTGGTTTCACTGTAATACGAGTATAAAGTAAGAAAATGAAATGCCAACTTTCAAACGATTCTACAGGAATGTTGGGTTACCTGACCTGTTCTCCCAAATTATTTCGTTCAAAGTCTCTTCTAGCTGTTCTAAATAAGGGGGGATCGACGGTATTCGTTTGAAAAATTCAGCTTTTCGTAAAAATGAATCGACTCGCAGTCGTTGAAAATTAAAATACGGATTACAATCGGCCGACCGACCGCGAGTTTACTCAGTTTCAAAAAAATAGATAAATAAATAAATAAATAAAACTATACCTAACGTATACCTATAATATACACATACGTACGCGCCATGCAGTTTCTCAGTTTTCTAACGTAGATTTTTCCAAAATCAACTCGGTTCGCCGAGCCGAACCAGTTTCATTCGGCGACGTAAGTAAGTAGGTTAACTGTTTTTTTTTTTTTTTTTTTTGGGGGGGGTGGGAGGGAGGGGGAGGGGCAGCAACGGCCCCCATGAATTTCGCTACTATAGGTTCGTTATCGACGTTATCGGTTTATTTTCAGATGATTTATTCCTCAATGGACTCTACCTTAATCTCGTCGGAATCGTAATTGCGGCGGTGAATGCAAAATGTAACGCCAGAGCCGAAGACCCGCCTAGCTTTATACTTCACTTTTTGTCAACGTTGGTTTCTTTACCGTATTTCGGAACGTGCTGCGCCATCATAATTGTAAGAATTCCAATAATAATTACGCATTATACCGTATCATTTCGATACCCTAATCCTTTTGGCCTTTACGGCTAATACCCTACGACCAAATTTATTCGGTTCCTTCGGTGACATTCGAACCACGTTTCCTCGGAATAGTCGAGGCTTGGTGTTGGTGGGGGAAAGAGGAGACCCGAGGGTTGATGAAATGGTCGTACGTGTCGTTAGTGGGGACTGAAGGGGCGTTGAATACGGCGGTTGAAAAAGAAAAATCGAATCTTGGTTTAAATCGACGCTGGGCTAGCGTACTCTTTGACAGGCTTTCATACGCCAAATACAACGTCAACGTCGATATATATTAATATTATCGAACTTACGTATTAGTATTAGTATGTACCTATATTAGTATTAGTCTATATGTACCCACTCTCTATAGTGCCCTCATTTTACCAGCCTTACCCATATAATGGGTAAAGTCTTGTAACTCTTTACCATTCATGTTTCAGAATGACGATACTGAGAAAACGCGAGCATTCAACTCGGACGAAGATGCCCTTATTCCGTCAAAAGTAAAATACAATCAAAAATGGACGGCGTTCCTGAATTTCATCGATAAAAGCGTGTTTTTCTTAATAGTACTGTATGTTTGTATCGAGGGCATGATTTAAGACCTTAATCTACGTACAATGTAAACTATCGATGGCTAATGTAAAAGTTAAAACTAAGATTAAATTCGATTTTCGTAAACTGCGAGCCGATTGCTGCGTTCGAGCGCGCGTTGATTTACCAGCTATCAGCGATCGCAGGCCCACTCTCGGCGTAATCCTTCGCAATGAAATCCGGCAAACAGTGGTTTTCATTCCCCCACCCCTTTTTCAATGCACATTGCAGCAGTTTGGACGCTTCATCTGCCAGTTGCGTGTATTACGGGAGCCGTAGGTACATTACTAGAACTAGTCGACGCGACGTTCCAGAAATTAAAAATTCATTTTTCGTTCCATAATTGACGAGCTCGGAATCCAATATCTTATTTGCCGCCAAAAAAAAACAAAACAAAAAAAACAAAAAAAAAAAAAGAAAATTATATTCGACTGGTTCGGAATGTAAAATCATTCTACTTCCTATAGCGTGGTTTGTCCGGTTTTTTATTTTCCTTTATTTCTCACCCCGTATACCTTTCAAATTTTGCCGACTCGTAAGTCACACTTTTCATCGGCGAATGTTGGTTTTCAACTTGGAAATTCATTTGTAAAAAACAATCGGGTAATCTTACCTATCTACACATAGGACGATAGAAATTAAAAAATTAAAATATATTAACCGAGCCACGAAGCAACGAGAAAATGAACGGAGACATTACATCGACAAGACGAGAGACTTTCGATTGCGAGCTCTTTATAATTATGGTCGAGGGCCGACGAGGCGCAGAGGCGCAGAGGCGACCGGCTGCCACCGATCGAGAGGCTCGCCAACTGTGCGAACTACGAACAACGAACTACGAACTACGAACTACGAGTACGAATAGTCGCGAGGATTTATACTCGTGCGGCGTGGACACGGCGGTCGCGTAAAACGAAAGAGCGGATGCGTCGCGGCCAAAGGCTCGGCCTGGGGGCGGGGTGTAAAGATCGAAGATGAAGAAGACGACGACGACGACGACGACGACGACGACGACGTAGAAGCTGCGAACGGGATGACGGACGATGGGGTGGCTGGTGAGACGGAGGAAAGTGTAGCATCGTGCGGGCTTTGGCTTTCGAAGGACTGAAGAGGAGGCTTTCGCGGGACTCGAGTTGAGAGTACGATTTACGGTCGACTAGGTTGGGAGGGGGGCCGCGTAGAACAGTGGACGGGGGAGACGAATTGCGGAAACGGAGCACGAGCGTAAAAGGTCGAACGGCGGTGCGGTGCGGTGGCGGTGGCGGCGGCGGAGACGGCGGCGGAGGCTCGGCGGTCGCGCGTAATCGATACGCCGGCGGAGAGACTGCGCGGCGCCGACTGCACGGCCAAACGTGCGCTTCATTCCCTTCTCGCCTCCGACGCGGCCTTTGCCGAGCGCCGTACGGGCAGCCGCGAAGAGGGCGCCGCCGTCACCGCCGCCGCCGCCATCGCCGATCGTTTTTCGGGTTACGGCGCGCGTTCGCGTCCGAAACGGCTGGCGAAAAATTGAATCGCAAGGGGGAAGGCGCGCGCCACCCGGTAAGGAGGGTAGATGGGGACGGCGCGTCTGTCGACGGGGACGAAAAATTCGGTCGCATAAGGAGCAGCGCGCGTACCGACGAGGGCCAGTTGTCGTTCCGACGAGGCGTAATTTCGGCGCACGTTCTCGGTCCGCGCGTTTCGTCGCCCAGCCCGATACGGTGTACAGAGTGCGCAGTGCGCAGCGTGCAGTGCGCAGCGTCAGCCGACGCGTACGGCCAATACGGACGCCGCCCAGCGGACGCGCATCCACATCCGGACGATGAATCGGCCGCGACGTCGGCCCACCGAACGCGCAGAAAGCACATTTTGGCGCAAAATCAAACGCTAAGCCGTCGAGCGTCGCCGGCCGACGGGCCCAAAACTCTCGGCCGCCATGCCGCCGACTGCGCGCTTTTGGTGCCCGTTTTTCGCGCTACTCGCTCTGGCTCCCAAGTGCTTCCTCCAGGAAGAGGACATTCCGCATAACGAGTGAGTATCGAGTATTCGCTACCGCGTCAACCATCGAGCCGTACCCGTGCGCATGTCCCTGATATGCCCGGACCGTTTGCCCCCCATTGCCTTGCTCTACGGTCCGCGTCGCGTCGTCTTTTAGCCGTCCGTCCGGGCTGAAACGTCCGATGTAGGCGCCGCCGGCGCGGACGAGACGACTCGCGGGCACATTGCGCGCAGGTATGCCAGGTGAAAGCGCCAATCGGGCAACCAACATCGCATAATTTGGAGATTTCTTTTCTTTTCTTTTCTTTTCTTTTCTTTTAACCTCGAGGGTATAGCTTTAAAACCTCTCGAAGCTTCGGATCTATTTTTCAAGTATCGCACCGAATTTAAGTTGCAAGTTGAAAGAGAAAATACACGTTTTTGCCCTTATTCGCTCGTATCAGCGACGATAGTTGGAAACAACGCTTCATCGTCCACGTACGAATTTCTAACCGCTTCGAGGCACCCCTCGGCAATTTCAACCTACGAGACTGAAATTGTGACCGATTTTTTCACGTTTATGAAATGGCGCCAATGGAGGAGGGCGGGGGGAGGGGGAGGGATGGAAGTGGAAAGAGCAAAAATAAAATAAAATAAATAAAACGAATAAAATAAAAAAAATTGTTCGCTCGTGTAAATTGCGCGGACCAGCCGAATGAGAAAAGTACGGGTAAACCGAGATTTGGCGCTCGTATTTATTGTCGCGGCGCACGTACCCACTACGTGCCTACGGGCTACGACCGACGACCGAAATCCATTACGGCTAACGGCACGATCTGCTCTTCGAAACGAATATTTTTTTCACATCGAATAGCGCCGAACGCTCAAAGTTTTCCAAGTGTCATTAATTGGCATTCGTTTATCAGCTGCAGCTTTAGTGCAGTGTGTGCGACTGCGAGCGAGTACAGTTGGCGATCGAATAATTTACTCGTCCTATAATAGCCGTAGCTGTAGGCTGTAGCTGCTCCGAGTCCAAATACTCGTACGATGCGATGCGAAAAGGTCGTAGAAAATTATTCGTCGTCGGTTCCTCGCAAGTCCGGGAAACGTTTCTTTTTCATTTTCGGCCACTTTCGTAGCGCGAGTATTTTATTATTTTCTAAAATTTCTACCCTGTTTAGCCGTTTTCTCGTCGACGCTTTTAATTTTTTACTCGTACGACGGCACGCGGGGGTCGGGTGCGCGCGATACGAGGGTGACGAGTCGAGGGGTCGCTGCTCGTCCAACGTTTCGCTTCTCTCCTCGCTTTTCTTTACTTTCCTTTCCTTTTTTCGTTTCGTTTCGTTTCGTTTCGTTTCGTTTCGTTTCGTCACGTTTTATTCGCGGTCGAATTTCTCGCCATACTTTGACGCGTCTGCCGGTCTGCATTCGAGATCGAGAATAGCGTTTAGCGAGTCTTCGGCGTTGGCAGCGGTGGTGGTTGCGGTTGCGGGGGCAGATTGCGACGAATTTATTAAAACGGTAGGCTACGGCTGGGTGAGGCGCCTACGGAGGAATGCCGGAAGGGGGCTGGGGTTCGCGGTTGGGTTATGGGTGGATGCCGGATGGGGTGGAACGGGCTCGCTCGAAACTCGAAACTCGAAAGCGTTTTACGCCGATAGCGCGGCCGCGGTGACCGGACCACATTTCGGAACGCGCTTCGGCTTCTCGCAGCCATCGCGTCGACCGTATTTGGCATTCGGCATTCGGCATTCGGCATTCGGCCATTACGCCGCCGCGTCGTACGCACGGTACAGGCGCACGCTGTAACAATCGGCGCGAGCGAAACGGCCGAGGCCCGAGAATCAACGTGCGCAACTCTACCTCGACAGACGACACGCTAGTCGCTCAACTCCACTCCTGTCCTCTCTTCGCACCAATACGAGTACGAGTCGTTTTCGACTTTCCAGTTTCCAGTACTGTACGAGTATTTTACAATTACTCGATTACTCGATTATTCGATTATTCGATTAGTCGATCGGCCAATTAGTCAATTAGTCGGTTACGAGAAAAACCGAATTTCGAAATCCGCTCCTATGCGACGAGCGTAAAACCAACATTACTAATTGGTTATAGTTACCTATAGACTTGTAGCCCGTAATCTACGTGTGGTAATAACGGTATAAGGAAATTAGGAATTTACTCGCCAACTTTTTAACTTTTTTTTACAGAGTGAAAAACTGGGCGCTAAAGTTCGGCGTGAATTTGTGGATACACGGGAGCCACATTACGAAGAGGGAGGACATTCAAATGGTGAGTTGTCGTCGAATCCGCCGACCTTTTTCTCTCTCTCTCTCTCTCTCTCTCTCTCTCTCTCTCTCTCTCTCTTTCGCGCTTACCGGCTGTCGTTCCTCCGACCGACCAGCCTAGGTACAATACTGAAACCGTTTTCTCGCCCCCTTTAACGAATGCGACTTTCGCCTCCGCTCTTGTGAAACACGTCACAAGCCGGATAGGCCATCTGCTCGTTCACTCGTTAACCGGCCGGCCACTCGGCCACTCGGCCACTCGGCCACTACGCGTACATCGCGTCGCATCGCGTCGTTCAACTTTTTCGTCGCGTGTTTCAGAAATATAAAGGAGCTTCGTTCAAGAAAAAAGACGGTTTCTTGTTAGCGCGCGACGTAGCCGCCGAAATCAAGAACTCGATGGACATGAAGAAGAACGCCGTTTTGGTGAGTAGCCGCGCTGCGCGCCCCCTCTTTCTCTTTTGGCATTCGCCAAATCGCGCTCGTACCTCAGTGGGTCAGCCCTCATCTCGTCGAGAGGCTCAACAGCGAAAAGGCTATTCGCCCTCCGCGGCCGATAAAAAACAAAACAAAAAAAACACCTTTTCGGCGTGTCGAGTTTGTTTTATACTATTTTTCTCAGGTTGCGTCGACTGTCGCGAGTACAGCTACGAGTACTACCACCCGCCGTACACAGATGAGCACGATGCCGGGCTCGGGCGTTAGTCCGAATTATTATTTCGACACGCGCTGAAATTAGTCGCTCGGTTGAGAATATTTTCCCTTACAGTTTCCCTCTTCACCCCCTCCCCCGCCACCATATTTACGGGTAGATGCAGCGAGAAGGACGACGATTCGAGACTCGTCGACGGAAATCGTTAAGAAGAAAGCACTCGTACGAGTAGTAAAATCTATCGTTTACGATGGGCTACCAGAAATATAATTGTACTCGTACGTACGTTTTATAACGTCGCGTCGGTGTTATAAGAATACACCTATAGCTACTGTATATAGCTACATAACCCTTTTAAAAAATAATCGTCGAATCGAATCATCCGCGTCAAAATTCCAAGTGGGCGGAGGCGCAGCCAGAAATGTCCCAAAGGAAAGGCCGCGAGTCTCGAATTCATCCCTAATAAAGTTATAGTTCTATTTTCTCCAACGACTATAATTATTCTTCGTTCGTTATTCGGAGAGTCGGACGAAATTTGATGGCAGAATGAGAGGGTGGGGAGGGGGAGCTCGAGTCTTTTTGGTCGCCTTTGGCTACGCCGCTGGAAGTGGGTGGTACTTACGGTCGTCGAATCCTACCTAAGTACCGTACGCTAAATTACCCGCCAATTTCGGTTCGCGGTCGCGACTCGTGATCGGCGACAGGCTCGAAGGCGATGCCGTTTCACGTCACGTTACGTCACGTCACGTCGCGTCGCCGTCGAAAATACGAGTATAATTAACGCGGCTCGCTCGCTATTGGCGGGTATAATTTCGATTGCAGAGAATTATGGACGCGGCCGAAGAGCTGGCGTTGAGTCAAGCGGCGTCAGAAGAGAAACGAATCCGAGTGGACGGATGCGACGGTCTGAAAGAAATCGCAGCCAGGGAGCAGCCGGCCGACCATCGAGAGATGGCGTTCAAGAAGAACCGCCATTTCGCCTTCCAGCGCGTCAACACCAGCTACGGATGTCTTCTGTTCTCGACGACGACGGCGAGAAGCGCTTCGACGGAAGGTTAGTTTCGCCGAGTGGCGCTGGCGTGCCGTGCCGTGCCGTGCCGGCTGCGCTGCGCGCCGTTTATTAATCGGCGCATTTAGGCACGCCTTCGTTACGACGCGACGTTCGCTTACCGCACTCGCGCGCCTCAGATAATATGGGTATAGCATATAGCGTGGATGATAGCCGAGCGAAAGAAATTTCGGTTTGTCGACGTGAAACAAAAACACGGATATGCATTCTAAAGCATCTCGGTGCAAACGGTATATCGCGCGCATGCGCAGAAGGTATGCGAACCGAAGATTTTGTTCCATTTTTCTTGTTTCGCGCACGCTATTTACCGCTTGCACCGAGATGCTTTCGGCGATGGTGACAGGGTGGTCGTTCGCTATATAAGGCGAGGATATAGGACCGCTGGCTATACATACGATGCTAGCTATAATTATCTGGGACTCGCACGTCTCGCTTTTCTACTTTTCTACGTTACACGTACGCAGCTGCGGCTGCGGCTACGGCTGCGGCTACAGCTACAGCTTGGAACCTCCCGTTTTTCAGACACGAAAATGCGAAACGAGGTCCGTTGGATCCAAGACTTGGACGCCATTTTCCGAACTAATTACGAAATAGATCCGTTCCTGGGGTGGCAGTCGTTCGGCACGCCCAAAGGAATATTGTTCCGCTATCCGGGTAGGTGTGACGGCAGCTCTTTCTTTCGTCGTCGTCGTCGTCGCCGCCGCGCCTCGCCTCGCCTCGTGTCTCGTGTCGTTTTAATACGAGTACCGCGATACTCGTACGGCGAATCGAAAATTCGAAACTATAATAATTATGTACGGTCGGTGATCCGCGCCCCTTCTCGCTACGTACGAGTAGGTATTTATAATCGTTTGTTTTTTCTGCGAGCAGCGATCAAACGGTCGGCCGACGATTTCTTGGGCCAGCAGACGGACGAATTTCGCTCGGACTCGTGGTTCGTGGACGCGATCGCCAGTCCCAAAGACGTGGTCGTGCTGCTGGACACGTCGACGGCGCTGACGGAGGCGACGCGGCGGTTGGCGCGGCTCACCGTCAAAACCATTCTCGACACGCTGAACGAGAACGACTTCGTCAACGTGTACTCGCTGGACGAGACGGACCGTTGGCTGGTGCCCTGCTTCAAAGACCTGTTGGTGCAGGTAAGTGTATCGCTCGCCGCTTCGCCTCTACACGCTACTCGTACACTTCATATCCTTTTCTTCGTTCGAGACGCGCGTCGCGTCGCGTCGCGTCGTCGAAAAACATCGAGTACGCGAGTACGATTACGATATCATACACGTACGTATGTGTACTCGTACGTGCGTACGAGTACCTACAACTTGGACTCGATTTTCAAGCGCACCGTCCAATCTGCGTTTCAGGGAGCCGACCGTAACAAGCGAAAACTACTCGCAGCCGTTAAATCGTTCAAGTCGTCGAATCGCGTCAACGTGACGGGCGCCTTGACCGCCGCTTTCGAAATTCTGCACAAAGTGAGTGTACCCGCGCGTTCTTACGCCCCCCCCCCCCCCCCGCCAAGCCACTACTGAAACGCCGTGGCCACCTACACTGGCGCGCTCGCTCGCAAGTAGGCGTAGAAATTGCGCCGCATGCGAACCGAATAGACGGACGAGCGTGCGCCGTGCGATTAACCGTTTTCGTGCGAAATGATTTCAGTACAACAGATCGGGCAAGGGCAGCCAATGTAACCAGGCGATCGCGCTGATCGTCGACGACAAAATTGGTTCGGACTTGGAAGACGTGTTCAAGGAGTACAACTGGCCTCACAAGCCGGTTCGGCTATTCACCTACTCGATCGCCGGCGGCAAGTCCAAAGAGTCGGAAATGAAGACGATCGCCTGCAATAATAAAGGTGCGTAGCGCGTCGCCCGCAGCCGCAGCCGCAGCCGCGGCTGCCGGCTCGGGCTGTTGCGGTTAACGGTGACGGTTATTTGGCGCAGGTTACTACGAGCACGTGCGACGGCCCGATGAAATCGGCGAGAAAGTGTTGAACTACCTGCTGGTGATGGCCCGTCCGCTGGTGATGTACGAGAACGACCACCTAATCCACTGGTCGTCCGTTTACGTGGACAGGAAGGTGAGTCGCGTTACGCAGTGTTACGCCAGTGTACGCATTCCCCCCCACCCACCCACCCACCCACCAGTGTGTAGCGAAAAACGAAGACGATCGCGATTCGGCACCGACCCAGTCTGGCTTCCTTCGTACCTACCTACTCGTAACCGCAGCTGTCGACCGACACGCGACATATCCCGCATGTCCCACGTCGAACACGCAATATACGTACGCGTAGGTAGGTACGGTACTCGGTACTCGATATACGTCGAGTAGGTACGCTACGCGTGCATATATACATATATATATATATATATATGTATAGTTACATTATGACACATGCGAGACCCAAGATAAAGTAAGACACTTGCGAGACCCCCCTTATAAATACTCGGAAATGAAACCTTCGTCTTCGCATGGCTTAGTGGCTATCTGTAGATGCCTTGGGCTATGTAATGCAGCCCACAGCTGTTGGTTAGGTGTACAGTACAGTTTATAGGGAGTAAAAGGAAATGAGTGAACCACAAGTGTACATACAATTGATATTTGGGGCACTTGCGAGTCCCAGACAAAAAATTCAGATTTGGGGTCTGCGGAGTGGGGGGAGTAAGAAAAACCATACATACACCTCATGCACATGCGAGACCCGCAAAAGGGTCTCGCATTGTCAAAAAGGGTCTCGCAAGTGTTATGATTTATCTGTTTTGGGTCTCACATGTGCCCAAAACATCTCTATATATATATATATACACGAGACTACGAGTACCGTACCGTACCTACAGCGAATCTCGCAAATGGTGCGGACGCGTTTTAAGAATCGAAAATACGGACAACTACGAAGAAGAAAAAGGCTGCTAAATTCGCTAATCCGACGCCGTGTTCGAAATAAGAAACTCGCGGGGCAGGGGACGGGGAAGAGGGATCTACGCGTATATCGGTATGTTTCGCATCGGTGCGCAGTTCGATTCGATCTTTATCCGTTTTGCTGGTCAAATTACGAGTATCGCATTTGATCGTATACGAGTATAGGTACCTATACTCGTACTGCGAGGATGAACGCGAGCCACGCGCGTCGTCATCCGAATGACTGTAGCAAGCGGCCAAGCGATATAAGCGCGATTGCTTGCGATAACGTAGGTACGAGCGATCGACTATCGTCTATCGTCGCGTCGAGCAATAATTGGTCGCGCGTTCCTCGTTTCGCTTTCTAAATTGGGACAGACTATACTGGTATAGGCTATATACACGTAAATAGTCGCACCGATCGCGGCACCGTAGGTAGGCTTACCTATATGGGTATACCTAGATACGTGCGTATATATACTCGTATAATACTCGTAGTTGACGCCATGTTATTCGACAAAACTGCGCCCACGGTCGCGCCGCGTCGCCTCGAAACGTGACCTACGTTGTAATTGTGTTCGTTTCTTCTCAGGATTCCGTATACGCCGACCTGGACGGACGGTTGGTTATCACCGTATCGGCGGCAGCGTTCGACAAGCGAAAGCATTCGGTAAGTTCGCGCCGCAAAAAGCGTCGGCACTCGCAAACAAATCCTCCGAAATCGATAAAAAAGCGACTTCCATATCTCATATAAAATAGCTGTAGGCTACCCATAGTATACCTCGAAAAAGTTGGTAGAAATTTTGGAAAAAATCCGTTTGAAAAATTTACTATAGAATCTCGGAAAATACTCGATAAAATCCATTCCTTTTTTGTACTTGGGCGAAAAATAATTGAAAACAATATATTGTCGGATAATCTAAGACATTCTATTCGTTTATTCGTTTATTCGTTTATCTATCTATTTATTTATCTATCTTATTTATTTATTTATTTATTTATTTATTCGTTGGTTAATTTAGTATTTTACGTCTCTCCGCTAGCCTTCGTCGGCCCTAACGAAAGGGTGGTGGAGGGGAGGCAGAGGCATATACGCGATTAACCATTTTCCGAGAAAAAGAAACAAGCTCGAGATTCGGTCGCACCGTTACAATTAATGCGTTATAACGTGCGTCGTACGATATGATGGGAAGACACTGCGCAGCATGACAGACTATAAACAGTTTTCAATAATATTGTTCTCCGTAGCTTATTTTCTTTTCATTCGATCGCCACAATTTCCTACCGGCAAAAAAAAAAGAAAAAAAAAGACGAATAAGTATACCTACCTACCATACATTTCACATTTTTGCAGCGGGCGTCGCGCACGTTCCCACCGTTCTTCGTCCGTTTTGGGCGAATTTCTGAATTTAGTACCGCGGGTGAGTGAAAATACATATAAAGATGTTGGCGCGTCAAAAAATGAAAAGTTCAAGAGGCACATGGGCGGCCGACAAGGGGGTGGACGTAATTGAAAAAGTGGAAAATTTTCAATATTCGTAGGGGTGAGGGGGGAGGGAGCGTGAGCGGGAGCCGGCATTCGGATATTTCGCTCTTGTACTCGCACTCGCGCGGTAGGACGGACGCGATTCTGTAGGCTGCGGGTCAGCCGCTATTGCGGTACGTTGCGTCGCGTCGGCGGCCGATGTGGCAATCGCGATCACGGGGCCGACGTGACGCGACGCGACGTAACGCGATTTTGGCCAGCGGCATTGTTTTCTTGCTCATCGTATCGTACGATTATCGTATCATCCGTCTTTCGGCGCGCCGGCTATTCTCGCCGATTATAAATTAAATTAAACGCTCGAAGCGGCGATGACCCGATCTGATCGACGGTTTGCGTTTGCGTTTCGCAGGAGCGCACGGCGAACGTGTTGGGCGTAGCCGCCGCCGACTTGCCGGTTCGAGAAATCAAAAAATTGGTTCCGCCGTATAAAGTGAGTACCTAACCGCATTTGCCATTCATTCACGTTACGTTTATTTGCCTGGCTGCGGTCGACGGTCGTCGTTGAGGTACGCGTCCCCCACCCTAAGCCAGTAATATAATCTCGTAAGAATTAATAGCGCAATAGCGCATATCGTACGAGACCCGCAGCTGCGAAAATACGGCGTTTCCACGTACTCGCGTACGCGCGTACCCGTACTTAGGATTCTAGTTTTTGTTTGCTTGTAAATCGACGGTAAATACTCGCGTATGTGTACCTGTGCACGCAGGTACACCTACCTACTCGACCGTACACGTACGTGCGAGTTCCAAGACTCAGGTCTGAGAGAGGTTACCGGCCAACCGGCCAACCGGCCAACCGGCATTTTCGCCTCGTCTATCGACCGTCGAATGAGCCGCACACACCCGGATACGTAAAACGTACGTGTCGCGACTTCGATACGAATTTTACATAGCGATTTCGCTAAAAGCCTTAATTTAGTATATATATATATAGGCTCTTACAGCGCGTATTCGTCCGAGGTTAATTTCGCTTTCCAAACAGTTTTAAACGCGCATATCTTACCCGCAGTTTCGAGTTTCCCACGATGGAAATTTATGCGAGTTACGTATACGTATAGGTACGAGTATTCGTACGTTAAAAAATGCGTTTACAGCGACGCGACGTAAGCGAAATGAAATTTTATTACGGCCCGCGCCTTTTTTCCATATCCGTTCGAGTTAATCGACTCGCAACACTTTTCATCGCATTTACATCGTCGAACGCTAGCGATAGATGCATATATGGTAACGACTCGTCGCGTTTACCCAACTGCCAAGATTTGAAAAATCGCCGAGTCGTATAGGCCTATGGCGGTTCAACTCGATCTTAGCGACCGATTTACACCGGGTAAAAGTCCCGTCGCGTCTAACTGGGCGCTATGTTTCGTTTTTCAGCTGGGCGCCAACGGCTATTCGTTCCTCATTAACAACAACGGACACGTCATCTATCATCCGGATCTTCGAGCGCCGGTAAATACCAACTCGCCATTTTTAGCACGCGGTATAGCTATCGCGGGCTGCGGCTGCGGCTACGACTGCGGTTACGCAGCTAATGGTCGCGGCGTCGCGTCCATCGACCATCCGACCGGACGAATCGGAATCGGAATCGGAATTGAAGCGAAGCGATTCGATATCGAATGTCGAATATCGTGACTACGAGTATATATACGCGTATTCCTGGCGTGCGTACGTACGTAGCCGTAGTCTAATCGCACGCGGTCTAATAAAAACGTAAGCTACGTCACGTCGTTGGACACGGCGCCGCGCTGCCAGCTGCGTAACCGCAGCCTCGTTTTCGTTTTTTTTTTCAATTTTTTTTTTGTCGCCTCCGACGTTTTCTAATTCGCGTACGTTTCGTTCTTTCCGCCGGCAATTTTCTTCTCTGGCCGCCGTACCCGTGCCGAGCAGTTACTCAGAACGGACGTAAGTACAACAATCGAAAACGGACGAAAGGAGAGAGGAGGCGATCGTTGGCCGCTCTCTGCGAGCATCGCATCGGACGATCGTCGCTTTCTCCAAAAATACTCGTAAATGAAAAAATGCCGACGCGACGCGACGCGACGGGTCGATGGCGCGCTCGACGCTCGTTTCGCGCTTACCAGCCGGCCCCGACCCGTCGCTGCCGCCGCCGCCGCCTTCCTCGTTGCGGCGCTCTCGCCGACCGAGTAGAACGGCTCGCGGCAGGGGCCTACCGAGCCTTCTTCGAATGAGCGAGGGGAAGGGGGTGAGCGTTGCAAAAATGCCGACTACATCTCAAACATTTGCCGAGTACGGTAATAATTATAATGGATAAAAAAATTGTTCATGATCCTTGCTCGAGGATAGTATTATAGGCGGCAAATTGTCCAGGCGGCAAACTCTCAATTTCTCAATTTGCCGACTGACGAAGATTTTGGAGAATTTGCCGACTTTGAAAACTGACTGTGGGGGGGTGACTTCACACCCCTACCCTCCTCTCGGTAGACCCCTGGCTCGCGGCTACGGACGCGCGACTCGTCGGCCCGCACCCGACGCCGACGTACGAACGTCGAAACGGGCGGGTGGGCCGGCCGATTCGGCGCGGCGCGTCGCGTTCGCCATTCCGTGGGCGCCAACTGGTGCTCGGCCCGCTAGCGCGGACCGCGTGCCTGTGTCCGAATTTAATTCGTCGTCTCTATTTCGTTGCAGTACGCCGGATCATTGCGGCCGAGCCACTTGGCAGTCGATTTGAGCGACGTCGAATTCCTCGATCCGTACTCGCAAGTCGAAAATAATTCGCTTCTTTATCAGGTGAGAAGTGAGAAGTGAGAAGTGAGAAGACGCGGCGGCGATTACGAGCTGCCAACTGGGCCTCGTCGCTTCGCGCGCCTTACAATTCGACGTTCGACGCTCGACCTCGTCGTCCTCGCCCCGTAAATGAAACGACCAAAAACGGGTCGCCCGCGAAGCGTTCGTCTCTATCGCCTTTTGGGTTTTTCGCCAAAACATTTCACATCCCTCGCAGCGACGCGACGGTCCGCGTATTTCTACGCACTTTGCGAATGACGGCGCGTCGCGTCGCGTCGCGTCGCGAGTTTCTCGTTTCAAATCGAGTGTCGCTCTCGGCCGACTGACCGTTCATCGACGAATACGATCAAGATTTAATTGGCTAGTAGCGTGTCTACATTTCACGTGGAAAAAGCGAAGCGACGCGACCCGACGGTCCATCCGCGTTATAGCGAATTAATTCTCGTCTTGTTGCGAGTATTATACGACACACGACACACGACACGACACGACACGACGAATAATGGCCCATTTACTCACGTACCTACCCTATATGCAGCTATCCCTATCCCTATATCCGTGTTTACTTTGCATTAACGCGTCGACGTGTTTGTTTGTCCTTTTGACGCAGTTGAGGCAGCAGATGATCGATCAGAAGGAAGGTGAAACCGATTTCCGCTCCAAAAAGCATTTCGATTCGATGGTGAGCGTCGATTTCGTAGCGTACCTATAATCTCGCGTGTAATCGATCTCGACGAGAAACGGCCCGCGTCACCGTCCCCTCGAACCCCTACCCCTACCCCACGCCACGCCACGCCACAAACGGGCGCGTAATTAATCTCGGCCGCCTCTATTCGACGACGTGTTTCAGAGACGCGTATCGTTCCGCACGTACAAATACTTTTTCCATCCGATCTACGAGACGCCTTTCTCGCTGGGCATCGCGCTGCCCGCCGACTACGGAATGTACGAGATCGTCGCCGAGGAGGAGGTCAAGCTGAGCTCGGCCAACGGTAAACCGCCGCTTCCGCCTTCCGCCACGCTATACGTCTCGATCGTCGCGCGCCGCATTCGTTTCTCATTTACGCCGCCTTTTTTTTTTTCACCCCTCTTCTTCTTCTTACAGTGTCCGAGTTTTTCCGCGGCAAAAACTGGACCGTGCATCCGGACTGGTAATGGGCGCGGGCCTTTGGCCGGCTGATTTCATTTTTCGCTTCTCTTATCGTGCGCGGACGATCGGTTCGTTTAACGCCGCTTTGGTCGCCTTTTGCAGGGTGTACTGCGAGTACCACTATCCCGAGTACCGCGACTTGGACGCCGCCGAGGAGCAAGTCGTTCACTTCTTGAACCGAGCGACGCAACCCGCCTGGAAGTGGAAGTCGGTCAGACCTCGACCGCTGGATCAGAACGTCTACCTAGGTGAGTGCGAGTGCGAGTGCCACTCGAGTCCTTTTTCGGCGCTATTTCCACGGTTAAGTACGCTGCTCGTAGATAGCCAGCGCCCTATCCTCGTCGCCATTGCCTCGTGCATAGAGAACGACCCCGTCAACGTGGCGAAATTGTGTCTCTCGCGGGCAGACCCGGACTGGACATGGCATGGCATGGCATGCGCACGAGTGCGTAGAAATTGCGACGAAATTTCGCGTTCGCGTGCTATCGAAGCGACGCTACGCGAAGCCGTGCGCAAAGGCGAGTACCGTAAGCGATCGTCTCTTCCAACCGACGCGACTGCGCACCGCGGATGACGCTTTGGGCACGCGTTGGCACGCCGAACATTTCGTTAGCTTCGCTGGCTATCCACGACCGCATTACTCGCGTATCGAACGAAAAAATTAGCGATAATCTGCCCGCGAAACTCGCGTTTATATTCGTCGATTTGTTCGCCCGATTCGGCAGACGAATTTCAGTCTTTTATTTTCGTATGTTCGCAGGCGAGGAGCCGCGCGGCAGAGAATTCGACTCTTATTTCTGTAAGTAACGGACGTGGCCGACCATATTTATTCGTAATTTCTTTTTTCTTCTTCATTTTTTTCCCCCATTCTTGCGTTCTTATTTACGTATACCTAATAATATTTTACCTACCTACTCGTATAGGCTAGTTTTCGCCTCGATGCGTTACGTTTAATTATCGTGCCGTATATCGTACATAATCGAGTCGAGTCGAGTCGAGTCGTCCAATATTTTGCACCGTTCGATATTCGATATTCGATATTCGATATTCGCGACGATAACTATAATGGCTATCGGATATATCGGATACATCGGATATATCGGATACATCGGATATATCGGATATCGGATTCGGTCGTCGCCGATTCGCCGTCGTTATAAGCGCCAAAGCGGCACGCGTTCGTCTTCGTACGCGCTTTAGCCTCGTCATAAATTTTGTCCGACCCGGAAAATATTCGCTCACGCGCTACTACACCGCCACCCACACCCACTCGGCCATTCACGTTGCACGCTGCGGACGAAGCGACCTTTCGAGGGAGCATTATAAGAGGCTTTTCGCTTGCCAACCCTTCACTCCGTCACACCCTCGCATCGTCCCTTTTCAGCTCGCCGTAATTACCGTTACGTCCCGAGGGGCACCTACCGTACCTGTCTATAGGCATCTATACCTACCACCACCCAACAATAGTTAGGCGGCGGCGGCGGCGGCGGCGGGCGGCGTTCGCATTACTTTCCGCCCGTTTCTCGGCTCGACCTGGTCTACGCCGCCACGCGGCCGACCATCGCCGCATCACCGTCTACGGGCTACGGGCTACGGGCTACGGCGCCAATAACCTCGGCTCGACGATCAAATATTTTTCCCATGTATATTTATCGCAGCTGTTTTTGCCGCTCTCTAGGTGATAAAAATTTACTTCAGTCGCTGATATTTGACGCGAAAATTACTCAAGAATTTCAAAGTCCTTCTTCTTCGTATTCGTCCAATAAACATGATAAACAGTAAGTATCGAGAGAAAACAAAAATACGATAACAGCGACTGAGAAAACGACGAAAAAAACGATCGTCTATTTCGCGTCGTAATAGCGTTATAACCGTCGCGTCGATAATAATAATCGGTATTCGCGTCCCGTAGAGCGTTTTACACGGTATAATAAATACGAGTATATAGCTAATACTCGTAAATACCTTACCCCTCGCGTCGCTTCGCGACCTTTTTGCGCTTCTCTCGCTCGACCAACGCTGCGACGCGACGCGACGCGACGGCCAGATGTCCGATTCGGAGAAAGCTCTCGCGCGAATCCGCGATTACCGCCACTACCCCGCCTCTGCCACTATTTCCCATCCTTTCTTATCTGGTACGCCCCCGCCCCTACTTGAAAAGGCCCGTCTGCCCGACGACGATTTCGTTAGACGCCGAGAAGAGCCGAAACAAAATCAACGGCGCGGGAGGAGGAGGGGGAGGGGGTTGGGGGCGCGGAGAAAAAAAACCGCCGTAAAACGCAGAGAGTACCTAAAAGAAATGAGAGTGAAACGCGCGCACGCGTAAAAGTAGTCGAAACAAACTTCGTCCGTCCGTTCGTCGTGCACTCGATCGCACTTTTTCACTCGTAGTAAAAATACGAGTATTATAAATTCTTACGGCAGCCTGTTAGACCGCACGAGACCGCGCATGATACGCACGCATGTAAGGGTGTAGCGATGCGATACGATACGTCGCGTCGCGTCGTACGCACCGTAACGTAGAGCTTCGGCGCGACGCCTGCCGGCCGCGTCGCCAATTCTTTTCGTAGGACTTGCGAGGCGGCCGCTGGTCGCCGCCGCGCTTTCGCCATTCGCGTCGACTATCGGCGCGAGCCTCGGCCGAGGAGCGGTCGGTCGGCACTCCGGGCCGTCGAATCGGGCGGCTCGAGTCGCGACTCGCGGGCCGCACGGTCAGAACGGCCGAGGCGAACGCCGATCGACGTGTCGACGCAGGTAGCCGCTCTTGCCGCCGTAGTTTTGGCCTCGCACATCGTTCGTTCGTATTTGCGTTTTCACCTCGTCGCACCGCACCGCACCGCACCGCGCTGATTCTTTTTACACCACGCACTAATACTATTGTGTTACTTTTATAAAGTCCGTTAGCCACACTAATGGCCTTGCTTCACAGGTAAAGTACCGTATGAGCGCTAATTTTAACGAAGTAGCTGTAGGTTAATACCTACCATCGTACGAGTAACGAATAACGACCATAACTCGCACATATATATATATAAATATATATACCTATATATACCATACACGTACGAGTAACTGATCTACGCGGTAAACCGTCGCGTCCCGTCCCGTCCCGTCCCGTCCCGTCGTCCAGTCGTACAATTCGGACTCGGACTCGGACTCGGACTCGCGACGTCTACTCGCCCGTACCTGCACACATATTTATGTGCGTAGTTGAAAAATTTTACCATCCGGCCGATACCAATAGCGACTGTCTAGCAAACGCGCCGATTTTCATCGGCCAAGTGAAAACTCGCTCCGCACCGAGGAGCCAACACAGAAAATCGTCGACCGACCGACCGACCGACCGACCGACCGACCGACCGGAGTGTAGATCGCAGCGGCGGTGAAATACCGGCCGTCCGATTAATTTCTTCGTTACACGAGTTTACCTGCACCCTTCGCGCCCCATCATATGTTCCCGCGTCTGGCACTCGCCGCCTGGCGTAACTTTTTTTAATCGACGTTCGGCGCAACGCGATTCTTCCTCCTCAAAAACCATCGCTCGTTAGTAAAAGAAAAAAATAAAATACGTAAATTTTCGACTCGAGCTGCGAGTACTTCTTCGCAGATGACAATCACATCGCGCACCTATTCGGTTTTCGTTATTAGAAAAACGTTCGCTCGTGTTTCTATACCTAATACGAGTACAACGCGCGCATAAGGGTTTCTATCCTACCCGAAGAGGCGTTTCGGTCTCATCTGCCGAGGCAAAATCCCGCTTTTATTTTTATTTTTTCTACAGTTTTACTCGTCATCGTAGGTATACGCGTATATTATAGGCCTATTACGTTATTAAAATAGTCTGCGCCGGGGGATGGGTGAGAAAATAGCGTTTCGCAAGATTTATCGAATACTCGAGGCGCAGCTACGAAAGCCGAGTACGGGTTTTTGCCCATCCCACCCTTTATACTACCCGTAACCCTAATTAACCGTTCGCATTACATGTTCTAGTATTTACTAGGTATTCACTATTTATTCGCTTTCTTCCGACGACCGTAAGTATGCACGCGTACGTACCTATCCTACGTACGAGTATTTTCATATTTTTCTTCCATCTTCGCTCTTTTCGCCGCTACGAGCGAACAAAAAAAAAAGAAAAATGAAATAAAAAATAATGCGACTAGAAGGAGCGATCGTCGAAACGCTTATACCGATAGCCACAGCCACCGCCACATTTCACATTTACTCGTACGCGATATGCGATATATTAAATAATATTAACGCGCGAGTATGAATTCCGTAGCTACGGCTAATACACGTATCGTTTTGATTCGCAGTCACGGACACGATCAGTTTGGTGTGACTTTAACGTTCGTCGCTACGAGGAGCGGACTGTTGCGATGGCGAGATTTCTCCGTGCCGCCGGAATATCTGTCCAGGCCGTAAGTACTTTGCGCTCGCCACGCCGTACCGTACCGTACCGTACCGTACCGCCGTCGGCCCGCTCGCAAAATCGATCGTTTATCGAAAAGCGATTAATAAAAATTTACCCTTTTGGCGCATTCGCAACTGGTCGTCGTCGTCGTCATTTTCTAATCTCACTTCCTCGCTCTATAGTGTAGATACCTTATGTGAAAACTCCTCCGTATAGGTAATCGGGCGACGCGACGCGACGCGACGAGCATAACGCTACGATAGAGCTGTAGCCGCCCTGCCGGCCGCCACCATTAAATTTCTTCTGCTACGTGTACCTACGCCTATTTACCTAGCTGTCGGTTGCGCGCTCGTTATTCGTTACATTTCATTCGTTTATTTAGTCGTTCGTTGTTTCGTCTTTGTCGCAGGCACTTCAGTCAAACGAATCGCCGAAGCATCGACGAGACGTGGTACAAGCGAGCCGTCGACCATCACGAAATCGAGCGCGACAGCTTCGTCTATTCGATTCCGTTCAGTACGGGTAAGACACGATCGAAAGATCGGTCGTTGGCGTCGGCCGGCCGACCGGCCGTACGTCCGTTGCCTGCCTTCACCCCTCGACCATTCATTCGATAAGCGGAACGTGCTTACGTTAAAATAGGAGAACAAAAACAAAACAAAAACCACGTAAAAACGTCTCGCGCGCCCCGCATTTTTGGTATTTCGCCTCGCGAGCGCACGCGACATAAGGCGGGTGATACGCGGCTCAATGGCCGTCCGTCCGGCTACGTCCGGTGATGGGCACGCGGCTCATTCGATCCGTCTTGGCTTTCGCAGGTGGCAACGTGAACCCTCCGGTGACGGCGACGCACGCCATATTCGTCGAGAACCAGGGCTACAAAGCGCCGGTAGCCGTCGTCGGCGTCCAGTTCCAGTATAAAACGCTGGCCGCGCATTTCCTCAACATTACAGCAGCGGTGAGTACGTTAATTACGCGGCGGCGCCTCCCACCCACCGCCCTACCCGCGCCCATTCGCGCGCTACGGGCGACGATCGATTAAACGGCCGACACGGGCTTTCGGTTTTCGGCTTTCAGTGCACGAACGGCATGGGCTGCAAGAAGACGTGCTCGTCGGACGACCTCGACTGCTACGTGCTGGACGACAACGGCTTCGTCATCATTTCGGAAAAGTCGGAGCACGCCGGCCAGTTCTTCGGCGAGATCGACGGCACCATCATGGACTCGCTGGTGCAGGACGGCATCTACAAGAAGGTCTCCGTCCACGACCACCAGGCCTCCTGCGAGGACACCTTTTCGCCCATCTACGACTCGGCCTCCGTCATCGTCGCGGTAAGCGAGTCAAACCTCGACCCTCGACCCTCGACCCTCGGCGCTCGGCGCTCGGCGCCACTCGGCGCACACCCCCTCATCATAGGCGTCGTTTCTTTGTTTTCAGCCTCTGAAATCGCTGTGGTCGACGACCTACTCTGTGCTGACGCACGTGCTGTGGCTGCTGACCGAACTGACTTCTTATCGGCTGCTCGTGGCCGTCGATTCGGTTCGCAACGAGCAACTGGAGAACGAAAGTGAGTCGCATCGCATCGCATCGCATCGCATCGTAGCCCGCAGCTTATCGAATCTTTCTCGGACGACGGCGTCGCGACGCGAATAATGTCGTGCCCTATTTTCGGTCACAATTTTTGTTCGTTTCGCACACGAAGCCGCCGACTCGTTCGAATCGCGGGTCTCGGTATCGACGAATTACCTACCACCAAGGTGTAACGCGAATCGAATTTTTCAAATTTCCAAATCATACGATCCGGTTTTATTCACGACCGCGCGTAGGACGTGAAAATTCGAGCCGCAAATACGGAAAATACAGCGCGCGTCTTTCCGAATATTACGAGTGAATACCTACTCGCTCGTAGTCGGCGCTCGTCGCAAAAACGCGTCGTCGTTTCATTTCATCATTTCAACGATTAGGTACCTACTTGGATAGAATTTTTTCGCTCAAAAACTGGCACAGCCGTACCGTCGATAGTACATAATTATATTACAAAATACGCGGAGGATCCGAAGTACGAACGCGATCTTGGGGAAAATTTATATAAACCAGCAGCGAATAAACGGGCAAAAGAAAGAAACATGAAATTCGTGCCCCATTCGTTGCTCGAGTGAGAACCGAGTACCTATTGTCGATTTCATAATCGCGGATCCGAGGCGAAAAAGAGAAGCAACGGGGATAGATATACGCGTATAATTGGTAAGGTTGTGCGAGGGCTCTTTCTCGAGCGAAAGAATTCTTATGAGATTCGTTTTTCTGGTGTGCGCTAATTGAGGAAGAGGTCGCGCCGTGTATCCGCTACGAACGCGAATCTTTTAACCTAATCGTTATTATTACGTACGAGTATGTACCTAGGCTACTCGTATTTCGATTTTTCTGTCTGGCAGATCCGATCTACTCGGACGATTACGAGAACGGCGTGGACGAGATGTCGATAATAGACGAAGAAGAAGACGACGACGACGACAACAACGACAACAACAACAACAACAACAACAACAACAACAACAACGAGGACAGCGCCTCGAATAGAGTCGACGCGAACGACCATCTGACCGCGTCCGGCAGGTCCACGTCCTCCGAATGGCGCGTCGGCACCGCCACCGCGGCCAGTCCTCGCCTTTCGGAGGCCGGTGCTGCCACGCCGACTCGGAGTTGGGCGGCGGCAGCAACGACGACCGTCGACAGCCGGTCGACGACGACGGCGACCGTGACGGGCGACGCGGACACGGAGGCGGACGTCGCCTCGCCACCACCTCTTTACGTGCCGAGTGCGCACAAGATTCGTCGCGCGCAGCTCGTCGACAACGTGAAACTGAGGACATGCGCCAAGAAGGTGTCGTTATTCGTGCTGCAGGCGAGTCGACTCAACAACAGCGGAGAATCGAATCCGCTCAAAGGCAAACTCACCAACTGCCACGCCACCGGATGCGAGAGGTGAGCGTCATTTTCGCTTTCTCTCGTCGACGACTAATCGTATTTTATATACTCGTACGCAGGTATATAGGTAATATTCGATTCCGAATTACTCGTACACACGTGTGTACAGGCCTACGTACTCGTATACGTACGTACGTATGTATACGAACGCGGTACGAGTAAAATAAACTCGCGATAATAAAATCATTTCGCGCGCTTTTACCGAAAGTCGTAACGGGCAATCGGTCGCTGCCGTCGGCGTTCTCGCCAGCTTCTAAACACGCCATGATATATGCGTGTACCTACTGCTGGTTCCATGTTTCCGTACTTTCCCGCGCAGCGCAGTCCCCCGAATTCGTTTCGCCGACCGTTCATTTCTGCGACATTGCGGCGCATTTCGCCGACAGATTTTTCTTTTCTAAAGCTGTAGAAATTTAAAAAATTCAGCGATACCTATATACCAGCTCGGTGTTCATCTTTGTATGGCTTCGCATCTCAACGCTACGAGTACCAGTTGCGGTGTCATATACGACACCACTCAAAATTTTGAGACGCACTTCTCAAAGGACCGATATTTTTGAGAGCACCCGACTTGTGTCATACGACGCCACCTGGTCCTTTGAGAAATCGAGTAATACCTGGTATTTGCTGTAGCGTTAAGCGAGCCAGTTTTTTTTTTCTCTTCAAAAACTATGGCGAAAACTGAATCGTTCGAACTGGGTAAATAAAATCACGTTTTAATTCGGTACCTACTCGTACATACGAGTAAACAGGTATAAGTACCTATAAAGTGATAATAAAATGCGCTGTCGGTAAAATGAATTCGGGGAAATGGTTGTCGAGCAAATGGCTTTCGGGTAAATGCGCAGTCGAGAAAATGCGCAGCACTGTCGGGGAAACGAACGTCGGGGCATTGTGCCGGAAAGCGGAACCGTTTCTGCGGGTTGGCAGCGCGGAAACGCGTTTGTTCGCACCTCGAGCATCCTTTTCTTTCGTCACGGTCCCTCACTCGTACGCCTCGCCGTCGACTCGATAACGCGCGATATTTTATATTTTCTATACTCGTGCAACCCGCAGATCCGCAGCTGCGCATCCAATAGGTTGCGCAATAAGGGTCCACCGCGGAGTGTGGAGCAATGCTTTTCGACTAGGTGAAAGTCCGCCTCGGTTCTGGGTCCGTAAAAGTCAAAGGCCGGTCTAATCCGCCCGCGGCTCGCTATCCGTCGAGTAGCCGCCGCTCGTACCTACCAATAATTGGTCACGGCGGCGTTATTACTCGCATTACTCGTAATCTCATTTCGTTTCGTTTTCGTTTTTACAGACCGTTCAGCGTGCAGAAAATTCCGCACAGTAATTTGATGCTTCTGGTGGTGGACACGCTGTGTCCTTGCGGCAGTAAACAACTAAACATCTCGCCGCGCGAAGTAACGGACGGAAAGGAATGCGATTTGAAGTACGAATTTATGTACCGACGGCGAACGGGCAAATGCGTTAACTACCATCCGGAGGTAAAACCATAGAAATCGTCTTTATCGGCCGTTTTCTCGCTACCGGCTTCCGTCTCGTCTCGTCTCGTCTCGTCTCGTCTCGTCTCTCGTTTCGTCCTTTCAAAATTCCGATCACAATTGACGCAATACCTCCCACCTTCCGTGAAAAACGAAATCATTTATAAAACGCAACTTCTAACTGTACGTGCTGAGCGGAAAAATCGCTCGAATCAAGTTGAACATTTCGCAACGGGACCAGGCCCCAGGGGTGTAGCCAGGATGCGTCAGTACAGGGAGAACATCGACGCTTCGTTTAAACTTCGACCCTCCCTCCAGTCCCCATCTTAAATGCGCCAACGGAGGGTGAAAGGCAAATTTTGCCCAAATAAATTTGCCAGGAGGGCGAAAGATCGTGTCAGGCACGCCTGAAGAAGACCGAGGCAATCCTACAGTCCGCTCGAATGGGCGGATAAATTACGTACCTATCCGTTCGTTTTTCTTCGTGTATCGCAAAGTGGAAACGGGAAAACGGTGAAAAGCCTCGAGACGAAAGGAAAGGACGGATCAAAAATGTTACGAGAAGATGAGAAACGACGACGAAATAGGTGGATAAGAATTTAAAATGAATAAGAATAGCTACTCGTATTAATACTCGTACTCGTATTTAAGAGGCGTCCGTTCAGCAGCGCCCAATACGTTCTCTCGCGTAAAACTCTTTTTCGTCCTCTTACAGGAGACGGAAATTCTTCAATGCGGAATCGGGTGCCGCGAAAAATCCTACTTGAGCGTCGTCGTTGCTTCCGTCTGGTTCCAGTTTTTCACCTTTCCGCGATGAATTTGGACGTCGCGTTGGTCGAATGGTGGCCGGAGGCGACGTCGCCTCGCGTCGCGCCGGCAAACGCCAGTGCACGGTGCGGCCCGCCCGTGACCCAGCTCTACGCATCCCCTCTCACGCCTCCTCCCCCGCCCCACCCACGATACATATCTTCCATTTTTATACGGCAATCTTTTATCCATTCCACTGCGCCGCTCGTTTAACTCGAATCTTCCATTATCTTTAATCGTCGTTTCATACAAATAATTGTACGTATTATTATAATTATTATTTACCTACGTTACGTAACTTAACTAGACCTTTTTTTCTTCGTTTCGTTTCATTATACCGTTTGTTGTTCGTTTTTCTGTTTATCTTCATTTTTATTTTCATTTTTTTCTTTTTATACTCGCATTTTCCTAAATTAAACGCGGGTACCGTATCGCCCAAGTATTCCTTCTCCGAGTCTTCCACGTACTCACGTACTAATAAACGTTGAGTACCCCCTCCTCCTCCTCATCCCCCCCCCGCCACCATCTATAGCTCGAAAATGTAGTACCTATTAATATTATATCGAATATAGCCTACGCGATTCTTGTCGCCCTGCATTTGAATTAGCGCTTTCGAATCGATATTTCATCGCTATAATTTCTGGTAATACCGACGACTCGGTTTTTCGTCTCGGATTATAAAACAAAAAAAAATAAAATAAAAAAATAAAAAAACAAAAAACAAAAACAAAAAGCTTCGACTTTCGAGTTTTCATTTTAAACGAATTGCGAAAGTTCAAAATGAGACTAAATTATTGGCGTAAGTACTAGTAAGTTAATCTGTGAGACAATAATTTGTATCGCCTGTGAGGTACCTAGAAATGACGTAGATCGAACTGACGCCGTATCGTAACTCGTAACTCGTACCGCTAGTTTTAATGAAAAAAGAGCGCGAAAGAGAACGAAAAAGGGCTAAACAATCGTCACATACGACATACGAGTGGACGTCAATCGTGCGACGGACGATGTAAAATTTTACCACAAATTGTTCGTCTTCTAAAACGTCGGCTTTGATTTTGTATTTAACGAAAAATTAAATTCATACTGGAGTTTTTTCGTTTTCATTTTGTTTCAATTTTTTACACAACACTGAATACGAATTTTTGGCAGATGAAGTAGAATGATCAATCGATCAATTTCAACCGACTCGAAAGTCGAATCGCCATAATTTCTTTCATCATCGAACGCCTGTATACCCAAATAGCATTCGTGAAAGTGAGCCTGTTCCTAATTCGATCCAAACAACTAACGCACACATAAAAAATCGTATCGAAGAGGAAAAGGAAAGGGCAGATAGTAGGTATAGCACCGGGGTAATCTGAAAGACAGTCACACTGCCATCACCGCCTCGGTGATCCGTGATTAAGTTTACTAAAGGAGAAGGTTTGCTCGAGATTTCCGCCTCTTTAGAGCATTAGGAGAAATCTTACTCCACTTCCTTCGCGATGGAGCTCCCATTCCCACAAGAGGTTGGGAAAACCGTGATCGCGATTATGGAGGACGTCATTACTAGTTGAAGTAATCGTCGAAAAAAGGGTATGAAAATGTTACGCCATTTTTTTCTACGAGTATATTTGTACGTATAACTTTATAGCTTATTCGATAGTCTGAAGACTAGAAAAAGGTCATTATTTTGTGCCTGTCAGTGCCAAGTAACGCTAATCTTACGATCATTTTGCGTTAAATGCGAGAAAGCAGATAATAAACCGTACGCATGCACAGCCGACACACTCAGCAATGTCTGATTTCCGTCTCTTCCTGTCACTCATCCACTCGCCTACACAGATGTGCGGATATTTTTGAACCTTTCATCGTATTTGATAATTATTTGAACAAAAGAATAACAGAGTTGGCAACACCAACTTGACCCAAACAAAAGGTGGAAAGAATGAAAATGATTAATCCAAAAAGGGATAGGTACTGATGAAATTCTCTTAGAATCAACGAGAAAGACCCCCGAAAAAATAAAAATGAGTTCGCAGACATTTAGTATCAGTCCATCGCATACATTGAGTTTTGACAGAAAGTTTATGACTAGACTTCTGGCTAAGATAATGCAGGTGGCAGAACACCTCCATAGGTGCGTGATCGTAAGGAAGAGGGTTTCAGCAAAACTTCAAGTAACAATAAATTCTAGAAAAACTTAATACGAACCTGATCTACCGAAGACACAGAAAAACAAAAGGGTTAATGCGATGCAAGTTAAAGAAGTTGGTGATAATACGTGGCCTGGTACAGATAACACTCCTTCATTAAGGAACCAAAATTTCAATGCAAAATGTTGAAAAATGGATCGCTTCGACACCCCAAAGGGAGGAGGTAGTGTCCGACGCAATCTTGTAATATTCATCGAAAGAATAGACGGTGTCATATAATATATTCATTATTGGTGATTTGGGGCAAATAATAATTGTGATTACGTGTAAATTAGGGCAATAATTAAATGCAGATTAGGGTTATGGCGAGTTGAAATATGAGAAAACTTGAATAAATTTATTGTGAATGTTGAATCATTTATTCTAGCTACTCGTATTAAAAAGGTTTAATATAAGCAGACTTATACTGGTTAAAAATAACATTAATAACATTACTCAACATTTATTAACTCATTAAAATGTACTGAAATCTAGTATTTTTCACGCTGAATTCAATGGTGATCTTCATTTTTCTCCATCAGGTCCCAATCGCGAGTAATTCCGTTGTTTTTGTGCTAAATGATAAACATAAGTCATTTAAAAAAAATGAAATATCATTATGAAAATTACGCACGGAATTCATTAAAGTGGGATTATTTACTTCGTCAATGATCAAATCAACAGTGGGAAACCTTATTTTATCCTTAATCTTCATTGTTTCATTGTAATCATCAATTGTTTCATAGAGATCATAGGATTTATGTTAACACTGTTGTCATCAACCATTTAATATATCAGCTATTAGAATCGCTGATTATAACGAAACAATGAATATTAAGGATAAAATAAGGTTTCCCACTGTTAATTCAATCATTGACGAAGTAAATAAACCCATTTTTATGAATTTGTTGCTCTTTTTTCATGAGGATATTTCCTTTTTTTTAAATGACTAATGTTGATCATTACGCACAAAAATAACGAGATTACTCGCTATTGGGACCTGATGGAGAAAAATGAAGATTACCATGAATTCAGCGTGAAAAATACTTTAGAATCACTTAGTCTGATTTCAGCACATTTTTCTGGGTTGACTAGTGTAATGTACAGTTCATAATCACACACGACACTCATGTTCAACTCATTCCATCAAGTTTCTTAATTGTATCACCTTTCCAGGTATTTTCAAGTAAAAAAGTCTGCCGAATCAGAAACTGCCATTGAATACTAAAATATTTCTTAGTGGCTGTAAATTGACGTAAGGTTTCAATAAGATTATTCAAAAGAATTTCATGGTTAATTCAGACATACCAGTTTTTTGGAGTTGAGCTTATAATATTATCAATTTGAAAAAAAGCAAATAAATCATGATATAATTATGTTCGTAAATTTTTCGAAAGTCAAGAAGATCCTTACTTCACACATCATTTAAATTGGCGAACCAGACATTAACAGCCGTTACATCAGGAAATGCATATTAGCACCTCACTTAATTTTTGGCATCGACAAAAAAAAATCAATTTAATTGCACCCACCACTCTGATCATCAACTTATCTGGCATTCTGAAAGGGATCTCATAAATCCAGTGGCTAGGAAATTATTACTAGAATAAATAGTGTTATTCGTTTCATTACTTTTTGGCTAAAATACGAGCTAAGTATTTCGAGGGTAAGAAGAAAGTACGAGACTAATAACTCAAACCCCTCGAACACTTAACTGGTTCTCTTCCCCCTTTCATTAAAAAGATACTAAAAAATGAAAAGGGTTAAATTTCTCGTCTCTGGTCTTCTTACGTCACTTAAGGAAAAAAAAAACGAGCAATTTAAAAATGACATTATACTAAGATCAATCGTTAAATCGCTTGATTAATGCCATAAATAGGAACACACAAGAACTTGCTGAATTACGGTCGACAATAATTGTCAGTAAGAATCGCAGTTTGAGACGAAACTCGATTAACTATACATAATTAAGATATTCCGTGACTCTCAAGTCTCAACTCTCTTTCATTTTTCTGGAAACCCTTTTGGTGCAGTAAGTATTTCTTTTTCAAGCCATTCCAATCTATTTTTCTGAAATCAATTCCCATCTATTGGAAAATGAATAATTTCATATCAAAACAAATTTTGAAGCCCTGTAGCCGAGACAATTGAAAAGAAAACAAAAAAACCTTTCTCCAACGGGATATTGAAGAACTGCGACAGTTCCTTAGGAAACTCACAAAGAAAATGACGGGCAGTATGGCGTCACGTCACGTATACAATACCATTATCGATTCTGACCGTCAACAAAAAAGGAAAGATGTGGCCATTTCCACGGACGACTATTTAAAAGTTTGAGAAGCTGAGAACAGAAAGTGACTGCGAAGTCAACAAACGAAGAAGTAAATTACCGAGTCAGGAAAATACCAGTCCAATTTTAAAAGATGAGATAAAAATCACGCTTCGAGTTTAATTAAGTAGCCAAATTACCAGTGACTGGTATCACTGACTCCCAAATAAACGTTACAGTAGAACAAATAGGTTATATGTCTATCTCAATACATTGAAGAATTAATACACCAGCAAGACGTATAATAATCACTACTTTCAAATAAAAAGAAACATAAGACTCACCAGCTACGTCGAGAGACGGCGAATCCTCATTTTGGGGTCTGTTCAGCTTCGAGATCAATTTATGCTAAGAGGACGATTCATACTTGGTGTCTATGACGCATCGGTCCGTTACTTTGTTGACTCAAATTTGGCTCTCGAGGCTCGCGCAGAGGGAAGTTTCGGCAAAATCGGTATTCCGAGAGTTCGACGATTCGTTTAAATTCTCCAAATTACTCTCTCAGGTTACGGCAGCTTTTCGATTACTTCGATAATTTGCTTTGGCGTAATAATTATGTCAACTGATGCGTCGTGTTCTTTGAATAAACGTTGCGGACTTCCGGTAGTTCGTCTTTTACCTGAAATTTTATATTATACGTCATCACATAATACTAAGAATCAAAAAATATTTCCAGATGCTACGGGGTAAAATCATTTTCAAGAAAGTTCATGTAAAATTGAATAAAAATGGGTCACTAAGCGGTTGTGACAGTTCGACTATACAGTTCATCAGTATAATAAAATAGATTGTTTTCATTTTACGTTACATTCCCAGAGATCTAGAAAGACTTATTTGCTAGTTAACTAGTTAATAAGGAAGAATAAAATATCACATGGTTTTACTGCAATGGTTAATATTGAGTGCTGGCTTTCAAGAAGATTTCATGTTCGAAAAAGTGTAATAAATTTCAATATTTTCAAGTCGCAAAACTGAGCGTCCCAGACATCGAATATTATACTACTATACGAAAGTACCCAGATGAAAGTATTATAGGGACTTAGATTTTTTATTGAAAGATATCGACTTAGATGTTTTCGGAAACTGTTTCATTAAATCTTTCGATTAATTAATAGGTACCTACTACCAAAGATGAACGAGGCATAAAAATTGTACATAAAAAAAAAAAAAACTTGCGATCAAAAGATATATCAACTCAAAAAATCAAAAAATAAATCAACTAAACTTGGACTGATTTACTTTTCTTGTATCGATCATTTCCAAGATTTAATAGAAAGAAATACAAATTTGTCACAAAAATAAGTCGAGTAGACGCACACTAAATGGGGACAGAAAAAGAATTTCGAAACATTAGGTACAAATACAAATCAAAATTCATTTGTCTCGATGTAATAGTTATCCAAGATCTTTTAGAATTGAAAAAAAAAAACATCATCAAATACGCTGGGTTATGGACATGAAATAACGGTTAGGTATATCTCTAGGACGAATATAACGATACATTCATACAGCTTTCAACTGGAAACCATAACACTTAATAATGCTAAATAATAGTAGAATTAAAATTAGGGCAGATTTAGATACCTGTGGAACCTGATAATGACTCATGACCTAAGCGAGTTAGTTGACGAACTCGACTTCGAGTGTGCAGTTTCTCCTTTATCAAAGTCTATGCAACTCCGCGATAAACAATACACACATCTAGAAATGAGAAAAAAATTAGAGCTGTCATTCACCGCTGATAGAATATCTAATATTACTTATTTGTGAATAAGCTATAAATAAAAACTGACTAATGTCCTCGATTAAACGCAAAGATATATCTGAAACACGATTTAGTGATTACATATTGACCTTCGAACCGACTTAATAAGTAATACTTGATCACTAACATCGCGTCTGTTAACAAACGCCACTTGAGAAACGTTTTAGAAAAAAAATATTTCAGGTAGAACTTTCGAGATTGTTACCAAGAAAATAGGTCACCAAAAGATAGTTCGCGTTTCCCTAGTAACTTGGAAAGAACGTCAAGTAATTAAACATCAAGTTAATGACCGTTACAAAGTTCAAAATTGACGACTTGTGAAACAAATCCATCCGATTACAAAGAACGAAACTTCAAGTTTCAACTGAACACAAACGAACAGCGCAAGAAATGTTCTAAAATGCAATTATATTAATTTAAAGACGATGTTAATTGAGAAGTCATACTAATTTACAGGGATAGACTGTTCAAAGGACAAATAGGGTGACAAGAATCTAAAAAATAGGGAAATTCAGCGCTACAAAAGAGAAACGATTCAACATGACATAGTTGAACAATTATTCGCTTGAGACAAATTTGTTAAATATTGAAATAAGACAATTTGTGCCGTTATTAAACGACAAACAAGTAAATGGAAAGCAAGCTAGACAAGATTTGATAAGAGATACTCGTAGTAAATGAACAGTCGTATCAAATACAGTTTCCTTTACTGGTATTCCAACTTTGAAATTTCATCGAATTTTGTAATCCCAACTATTCAAATGCGTACCAAGTTGATTCATGAATACATACCATTCACTTTCGCAATTTCATGACAAACTAGTTTCAAAAGACACAGATTTCCAAACAAATACGACAGAAGATCTGGTTGAACTATCCGAAGAAACTTCTAGCTTTGTTCATGTACTCGCAAGTTATCGACGGATGTGATTTTCGTTACATCCTGAAAAGATGATAGCGATTAGAATCAGAGATTACAAGGAACCAAAAATTGAAATAAAGTTCCCCACAATTAATTTCGATATCATAGAAATAAATAATCCGAGTTTTATGAATTCGTTGCGTAATTTTTATGTTATTTTTTTCAACATGACTAATGTTCATCATTTTCCACATAAACAACGATATCACTCGCGATTGTGACCCGATAGAGAAAAATGAGGATTACCTACCATTCAACCATAACGAATACCGGAGTTCACACGACGCTACGAGCTTGATGGTGAGCCGGTAGCTAGAAAACGAGCTTCATGTTAACAGGAAACCAGCGGCTTGTACACTCACTCAGCACACCGGTGTATCAGCGTTCTATCGGCATCGAGTGGATTGGGATGCTGGAGACTGAAACTGATTAAATTTCTTGTTAAAACTCTCCTACCAATTGGCGTTCTACCAGCACCAGGTAAACGCAACAAACGAAACTAATTTACCAGCTATCGCCATACCAGTCATCCATTTCACCAGCAAGCAGGGTCATAGAAAAATTAAACTCACCCGAATGAGACTCAGGAGTTCTGAAATCCGAATTCAGCAGTCTTGCAAGCGCCCAGAAGAACACGTAAACACGAATTTGAAATTCGAATTTCGAACTTCATGATAACTCGCATGAATATACCATCACGACATCACGAATCCACGACCGGGCCGGGCGGGAATTGGGAAGTCGTAGTCGAACACTCAAACTCGAAAGAGAATACAAGAAGAGAATATTCAGCGACTCCGACACGCGACCGCGAACCGGAGGCGCGAACCGGTCAAGGATGAGGAAAGAAACGAAATCTGATCACAAACATGAAACACAAATCCGCTGATATAAGCCAAGTGCGAGCCAGTGTAAGCATGAAAGCTTTCTTGGTTGTTGATGAAGTTATGCAATTCAAAGGGGAGGATGAGTGGTATTTTACCTCTGAAGCATACGAACAGCTAAAGAAACGAACAGCATACGAATACGATGGAAATGGAATAGGAACAGAAATGCAACATTGCAAAAGCATTCAAAATTGAGCACGAGTTCGGTTTAGCGTAGAAATGTGGCTCTATCACTATCGCTCGACACTTAGCGTCACCTGTGGCGAATTGAAGAACTAGTGAATTTGTCTTTTTTATACAAGTGGTCTATTTATCCATAACAATATTTTTGTGACTTTGGCAACAAACATCTGGCGGCATCCGGACTCGGTCGAATCGGCAATCGGCATAAAGTCACTCAAAAGTGGCGTACTCGTTATCGTTATCTCATTATATTATATTATATTATATTATTTCTCGGTTCATTTTGAAATTTCAGATTATTTTATTCGCTTTTGCTTTTTATTCCCGAGTAATTATCGTACCTGCCGTATGTATTCTATTTTCAGTATACTATATGGATCATTTGAAACAGATTTGAAACATCGTAAGTTCACAGACTTTTAAATTTCTTGATAGAAACGGAAGGTGTAGTAACAATTTGTTGTGATCGAGTTGAACGTTATCTATTGAAAAATCTTCGCGTATAGTTCGAATTTCTATTGCTTGAATATCGTGTGTGATTGTGATCCGATCAATTAACCAATTCATCAATCCATCTCTTCATCGATGAAAGTTTGTCGAGTGAATTTCGGTATTCGTAGCAGCAAGTGGTAAGCATATTTTCCGCTTATTTCCTTATTTCCTTTCGCAAACTGAAAATGTCGAGTGTCTTGCGGTCACTTTTGTATGCGAACGTCATCGGAAGACGAAAGACTTATTATTGTCGTTAACGTTCACGGTTCGGATGACATTTCTGATGATAATTATCACTTTAAAGCTGTTCGGATTTGGTAATTCTAAGCCCAATCGTGTAATTATTATTTTTAGTAGCTGATATGCAGAGACATTATAATTTGTCTATTGGGACTAAGCGAGTGTTGCGAGTCAGTGGCTCAATTCTGATTATTACTGCATGCAGTAGTCGTGCTCACAGTTCATAGTTGGCATTGTCACTCTGCACCCCTCGAAACTATTCAACGTCGGCGAAGAATCCATTTTTCATATCAGCGACTGAGTCATAATTCACTTTTAGTGCTTTTATGATGACGTACAGTGTCCGATGAATTTTCTGATAAATACCAAAATTAGCGGATATATGTAGTCCTTGAACCGAAGTTCAGAATTAGATAATATGTTTGATTCGGCACGGTTTCTCGAAACTGTTTCAAAACCTTTTTTTTCCCGTTTTGGTTTCACTTTCGAATCAGATTTTTGAAAATTGTAAACAAAAAGATAAGCCTTCGTTTCGCCAAAATTGTTTCAAAACAAATCCTACGTAAGCAAACGAAAAACCGCGAGAATCTACTCTAGAAGTAGTTTCATTTTTTTGCGAACAAAAACAACTACCAAAACCAGAAACCGGTTCATGAATGGCTTCATTGAATGTACTTGTATCGTGTGTAGTAACATACAACCTGGTGGTATAAGTGTGCAAAATCAGTTTTAGGAAAAATGAGAAATATATTATAATATGTAGTACCAAACTGCTGAAGTGTCGACTTATATCAAGATGAAATCGTACAATTTGTATTAAGTGTCTCCTATCCGTATTCTTACAACGCCCCAATTTCAGTTTGATTGTAATTTTAACTATGCTAAGTGATAGGACAAGAAAACCTTGTTAGTTGGGACTCATTGGAAGTACTCGTAGTCAGTTCCTATTTTTGGTTGAACGGGATTAAATGCGATCGCAGCAACCTAAAACAAAATCGCTTAATGATGCGCTCGAGGCTGACATTTTTCATTCACGTTGCTGTACTCGTATGTCGTACATATTATATCGCGATAGATTCCGTGGAAAAATTCCACTCATATTGAAGAAGAAATTGTTTACAATTTTTACGAGTTGCGGTTGATTTTCTTTTATAGCATTTCCTAGTATTAAGATATGAATTCAGGCTTTTTCGGGTATAACAGAACATGACATTGCTATTGATTTGGGTAGGAACATGATTCATGAAGGAGATTACTTAACAACAGCTGGCTTTTGATACTTTCGAATATTCCACCAATAGATAAATTATATAAATATAACGATAACCTTATGTATAAGGTTGAGTTTATGGCGCAACGTATTTGTAACTACTGTATTTACTCGGTTCCATTTGAGAGATACGAGTACCTAGTCTGCAATCAACAATACATCATTTCAACTTATCGTATACGTTCGTTGAAAGTGATACCACCCTGAATAAACTAATCTATCTCACTATTAACTACCACTAAATTTAAACCTCTGGTATTCAAAATACAACATTTTAGTGTGGCTGCGTTCTTTTGTGCCTGACCTTTCTCGAAGTCAGAAGGGATAGACTGTTGAGTTTGGTTGGGTTGGGTTGGGTTAGGTTGGGTTACATTTGAAAAGAACGCATCGATTGTACTCGTATTATAATATAGTTGCTATAATATTATTTTTATTTAGTTATAATATTCTTTGTACAGGGTCTTTGACAATAAACGCTCACGAGAAATATGTGGTTAGCGAGGGTTTAATACTATTTTTTTCTTCTGTTATCGCCACCACTGCATTCTCCCAACTATGACAATTCTCACGTGCTATGGAATCACTTAATTCGGTTTGATTTATCGAGGATAAATGTATTCTTCCGAAAAAGTATTTTTTATAATAATGAAATACGGAATATTTTTTTAATAGGGCTCATCAGAAAAACGAATTCCATGATTACGTGGAAGAATTTTTTACCAAAAAAATGATACCACTGTATCCGCGCAACCGTACCAATCATAAAATACACGGGGGTTCCTCTACGGAAATGGGATCTTATATGATTCAAAAATGAAAAATTTGAAAAAATTATTTTTCACCCTAAGGTCCCTTTTTGGTATGGATACCCCATTATGAAAACGGCAGAGTAATTGTCATGGTTGGGAGAATACATTGGTGGCGATAACAAAAGAAAAAACAAATTTTAAACCCTTACTATATAAGAAGTTGACCTCGGAAATTGTGCGACCGCACTCTTGAAAGCGAGACAAAATCCTCAACGGAAACCCAAAGTTGATTTTTTCTCTGCGAAATGTCATATAATGCCTACTCGTATTTATTTACGTATTTTAGTGCCTAGAAAACAGCCAAATTTTACGTAAAATTTGATCGAGCGTTTAGTACCTCGCGACTTTTCCAATTTCCACTTTCAATTACGTAGGTACTCGTATCCATCTATATTGGTGTTTAATTACTGCTCGAGTACTTACAATGTTATTGTTTGTCTTTTTTTCATTTCGAATTTCCTGGTATAAGAAGAAAAAAATGGGTGTTGAAAATAAATCACAGAAATTCGGCCATTCTTTCGTCGCAGCATGCTCTTTGGTAAACTTTTGCTCTTCGTATGTACATACGAGTTACTCGTACGTACATGTACGAGCTTTCGTTTCATAAATCGTAACGGTAACGCAGAAGGTAGCTAATTTGACATTGGGTGATCTCTGATCCAATTTGGAATGTTTTGCCGCTATTGCCTTATTTTATATCATTTTAAAGGAAATGCCTGTACTTTTATTTCCCCGTCAGAGCGCGTACGTATAGGATACGTATTTTTTTCATCTGAAAGTAGTCTATTCAGTCACATTTACGTCATTAACGTTTTTTTCTGTCTAATGTAGACTTTGAAAATGTTACGAAATTACGGACCAATATGGCAAGCGCTTCTAGGAACGACATTTACGTGGGGGTTAACCGCCGTCGGTGCTGGTGTAGTCGTATTTATTGATGGCAGGAAGGTGAGTTGAAGTTTGAGCATAGAAAATACGATACGAATTGTTCAAGTTCAAAGTTCTATATAGGTAATGTACAAACATACATACATAGAGATGTTTTTGTCACTTGTGAGACCCAAAACAGATATTTCATAACACTTGCGAGACCCTTTTTGACAATGTGAGACCCTTTTGCGGGTCTCGCATGTCCACGAGGTGTATGTATAGTTTTTCTTACTCCCCCCACTACGCAGACCCCAAATCTGCATTTTTTGTCTGGGACTCGCAAGTGCCCCAAATATATCGATTGTATGTACACTTGTGGTTCCCTCATTTCATTTTACTCCTCATAGACTGTACTGTACACCTAGCCAACAGCTGTGGGCTTCATTACATAGCCTAAGGCATCTACAAATAGTCACCAAGCCATGTGAAGACGAAGGTTTCATTTCCGAGTATTTATAAGGGGGGTCTCGCAAGTGTCATACTTTATCTCGGGTCTCACATGTGACGTAAAATAACAATATATACATACATACAAACAAATATGCAGCTCTCTTAGATGGCACCCCTCGAAATGAAGAAAAAAGTTGAATTTATTCGATGCGACTTATTATGCCAAACTAGTCGGCGTGCGTACTCGAATGTACGAATAGTTTTGGGTAACTCGCGCTGCGTTCCAGTTGTGGCGTAACCTGAAATAGCACGTAAAACTAAGCTTGACGTTGACATTCTTCAACATAGTTAAATTTTTTCTTGAAAAACGGATACAATTCACTTATTCTATAATTTATATATAGTCGGATTAGTCATTTTAAATGAAGTCTTCGGTAGTATTGTGAAAAATATAGGGTTTCTCAAAGAATACGCATAGCGCCGTTGATATACCTACTATTATGTCCCAAAATATACGCAACCATCGTTGAGAAAATAGACTAATTTAAAGTAGGGGTGATTAACAAGAGTGAATAATTATGAGACGTACGAACGTGGTATTTTTCCCCTGTAAAATTTAGAAAAGCGGACCTATTCGCTTCATGCTAATCACGTTATTTGTACGAACAGTTTTTGTTGATACAAATGATCCTTGTAGCAAGTTGTGAATAAAAGCAAACATAAATCATCAGTATCATGAAATGAAACTGCTGAAAAAGAAAAAGGGTATCGCCGGCGGTTATGCAAGAATTTATTTTATCCGCTTGAAATCTGCTTTTGAAATTACTCTCGTGAACGAAGTTGGAGATGGTAATATACATATGATATGTAAACCTAAGTGTTTTTATTTCATGATTTAGAGGTTTCAAAAATACCTATAATTATAAATTGGTACCCATTGTCAGTTATTCGGTCGAGCTTAATAAATAATGCGCTTTTTTTATCCAAACGTAAGTAGACGTATACTTTAATCGTCGATTTCAGTTATAATTTTCAATCGATCGAAATGAAACTTTTTATACATACCCTCGCCTTAATGTGGGCAGAGAACGTCCAAAATTTGTAGCAATGAGACGCGCGTGCCTTTTCATCTTTTCATAAAGATCGTAAAATCCATTTTTTGTTATCATTGGCCTTACCGCAGTGTGTATCAATGGTTGACATCGGTAAGAGCTAAAAGTAAAGTCGAAAAAAAAAAAAACACGACTAGACTTTCTAACTCGATGTGATACTATTACAAAATGACGTAATATCCATCAGTCCCATCTCAATTTTGGTGATCGCGGAAGCTTCTACGTGGGTAGTTTTTGTGTTGCGAATGGCGATTATTTTTTCCGGTGCCGCGAATATGCAGTATGCGCCGCAGTTTTTGCCTCCTAATTGTTCTTATTGGTCCGCTAACCTTCAGTAGTCTACTACACGTCAGTTCATTCCAAGTTGACATTTTTGCAGCGAAAACTTTTAGACGTTAGCCTTGGATTTGCGGCTGGCGTAATGATAGCAGCCTCGTATTGGTCTTTATTGTCTCCAGCCATCGAGATGACTAGCCAATCCGATATTTACGGAGACTTTGCGTTCATACCTGTTGCTATTGGTTTCTTCCTGGGTTGCTTATTCGTGTACATGGTAGACGTTTTTCTCTCGGATTACAACTTGTCGACTTCTCTTCACGCAGGTGAATAATGTTACGATTGGTCCAAGGTCGAAAGATAGCGCAAGGTACGGTAGTGTACATGATTTACCCGAGGTGAAAATAATTACGGTGGTTTACCTGTCTCAGGTTCGTACAATAAGGATTTATATAATACGAATCGCAGGAGAAGGCGCATTGCGAACGAACCTTTTTTGAGTAAAAAAACGCATTCTCTGGAATCCCTAGTTCAATGGAAGAGAATACTAATGCTGATCATTGCCATCACTGTCCACAATATACCAGAAGGGCTGGCCGTGGGAGTAAGTTTCGGTGCCATTGGCTCATCTCCGTCCGCTACATTTTCAAATGCTCGGTAAGACGCGTTAAACTGCCTCGCTACTGGGGGCGGGGTTCGTCTTTTAGTGCTAAAAACCGAGAGCGCAATTTTACTCGAGTTGAGCTGAAAGTTGAAAGTCATCCAACATTCGCTCGTTCGTTCGAATTAGTTTGTTTCGAAGATAAGCTCATCAAAGTTTGGTGTTGACCAGTTGAAACGTCTGCGAATAATTATAGGGCACTATGGCCGCACTGGAATAAAACGCCGAATAATTTTGCGTCGTAGTCGTCGAATTCGACGGATGAAAGCCTGACAAGAGTACTATACAGCTGCACGTATATCATCGCTCATCACTCACCACCTCACCAGTCATCAGTATACACGTAGATCAGTAGGGGCTTTTCTTTTCTCAAAAAACGATAAGTCGATACTCGTACTCGTACATGGAGTGATTCGCAGCCTCGTCTATTTCGTCTACCGCACTTGAGAAATTCTCTATCCGTCAATGCGTATTGGTGTACTCGCGTATTGGTATAATGAGTAATGACGGACGAAAATCATTTCGTATACTGCAGACTTTATACAGGGATGTAGCCAGAGTGTTCTGATAGGAAGGGGGGGGGGGCGGCGGCGGCGAGGCAGTTAATTTTCGAGCCCCTTATTTAGCATTTCTTTTGGAAGTATAGGAAGCAGAGGGGAGTATTCCCCAGGGGGAAAATTTTGCTAGGCGGGCGAACGAGAATGTCAGCGGGGGCTGAGCTCCCCCGGCCACACCCCTGACTATATACAATATAGATTTTCTTCAGGTTGAACCTGATTACGTCGAGTCCTCGCAGTCGCCTATACCAATACATTATATCTTGCTCGTAGCTTTTTACCTGAAAATATACTCTTACTTCGCGGGCACTGCTGGCAATGGTAAAATGTTTTTCTCTTTCTAATTTCGCCAAATTAATTCGTTTTTGTAGCGCATGTACCCGTATTTTCGTACGTCGAAGCTACTCGATATTATAAAAAAATGTGTTATTATTTCGCCATTCGCCGATGCTGAAAAAAATTCGTGCGAATTAAGATGAAAAAAATTGTGTGGAGGCGCCGGGTATCGATCCCGGTACCTCTCGCATGCTAAGCGAGCGCTCTACCATCTGAGCTACGCCCCCTTCACGTTCTCTTCGTCCATTCTGGTGAATCAACATTCACGCGGCGGCGGCCAGAATCCGAGGGAGCACGTAATAATACGAGTGCGAGTAGATAGATATAGGTATACTAGCCACTAAGTACGTTGCCGTTGGTGGTACTACGCTACGTACGACTTACGAGTACGGAGTAACTGCGTCATGTACGTAGTATTTGAGTACGACGTACAAAAATTAGTGTCGTGTCGAATAGCCTCGATGAAAATCAAAAATGTTGCAGTAGGTATGCCGCCACCCTCAGACTAATTACATTTTCTCCGGGCAACTAATCTCATTTCATTTCATTTCATACGTCGCTCACTCCTCAGTCAGCAACTTTAAGAATCGATGATTGTACCTATACCTTTGTACCTATACCTTTATACCGGTAATAGAAAAGGAAAATTCAAACGAACGAACGAACGAACGAACGAACGAAGAAAAAAATCCGAGGTGACGTGTCATTATTCAAATTTTTCACCCAAGTTTTCGATCAAAAGAAAGAGCTATTAAGGCGCTATAAGGCCAAACCGCGCAAACCGTATCCGTTTGGCGAACACTACGAGTATTTGAAAGAATGCGCGAGTGTTTACGCAACTTTTAACATGTACTCGTACTCGTACAGTATCTACCTATTTACCGTCGAGTTTCCATACCACAATGACGATATTTGCGTATCGATTAGGATTACCCAGCATTAAATGGTGGTATAAATAGGTACAACTTCGATCCAATTAGGCTGAAATTTTGTTGGTAGACTAATTTATAGCAGTATCGAGTCCTCGACAGATTTCGCCCAAAAATTCAGCCGAAACAAAATAATAATATTTTACGTTTTCTATCGGATCATTGCTGTTGATCTGTTATTGCAGGTCTTCCTCGCATAGCATCGCTGCGCTACGGAATAGGTTTATACGAGTTTTTTGGCTTTTCTGGATGAGTGAAATATCGTGGCACGGAGGCAGTTAGCCGAAAATATAATTTATTTATCTATAATTAGAGGGCTTCATTCCATATCGACTTTCGTCGTTTCTAGATGCTGCTATAAAGTTTGTAGCTCAGTTGCTGTTTTTGTTGTCTCGAACGTGCTGTAAAATTAGAATGCACGTCAGTTATTCGAAGCAACCTTTGTTTTGTCGTTGGCATCGTTGGCAGAACTATAAGTGTGGGCCTTTTTCCGCATACTTACGGACCAAAATAGAGATAGAAAAATAAAATAAAGAGAAAACGAAGCGATTGAAAAAAATAAATAAATAAATAAATGAAACCGTCGAATTAATATAAAGAATAGAGAAAGATTGGCATCCTCGGGATCGAGATTTTAATAATCGTCGCGTCGGTGGCCCGCTAAATACCTCGTAACTATGTGCTGAAAATTTTGATAATGATCGTGTTCGAGTTTGTTGAATTTCTCCGCTCGAGACAAATTCGACGAACCCAAACACACAATTTTTTGAAATTTCATCACATAGGAGGTCTTTGTAGCAGGCCACCGACTATATTAATCAGCTAATATTACCCGTAAATTTCAGCTTTCTCGCAGTTTTTTTGCCCTGGTCGGCTGGTTAGGATTAATTATATATCTTAACCGTAAACTATAGTTATTTTGTTCCCATAACGTGTACGATTTCTTTTTTGTTTTCAGAAATCTAGCTATTGGTATTGGCATACAGAACTTTCCCGAAGGCTTAGCTGTAAGTTTACCTTTGAAAGCGGCTGGATATTCTAACTGGAAAAGTTTTTGGTAAGTCATATTTTCATAGCATACTTTTCTCGTTATAACGATTAATGAAAAATTGAAGATATACGCGGTAAGCTGGGTGGCCGAGTAGTGAGAATTTAAGTTCGAGCCCGATACTAGCGAAGAATTTTCAAGTTTGAAGAAAATGCTGGCATGAAATTGAAAAGTCAATTTACAACAAGTTTCATCCCCAAACTCGCAGTTGATTATAGCTAAACTGAAATAGCCAACCCCAATAATTCTTGTAAACGGTGACAAATAATTAAGTTCCTGGCTTGTGAAGGGTGCACGTTTATACAGCATATAGGTACATATAGTGTATACTCGTATGTAACTGCGATACGATGTCAAAATTTCGAAAACACCGGAAATGCATCGCGAGAGATTGGTATTTTTTTTCTCACTTAGGCACCTATAATCGAGTCCCTCGGTTTTCATCATTATCGCAGGTATGGGCAACTTAGTGGAATGGTTGAACCAATAGCTGGACTCATGGGTGCTTTTCTAGTTGTTTTGGCCACACCTGTACTACCTTACGCTTTATCATTTGCCGCTGGAGCTATGATTTATGTCGTTGTAGATGATATTATACCCGAAGCCAATAGCAGGTACCTATAGTATTTTTGTCGTATGATAATCGTTCGAAAAAAGGTCAACGGGAAATATGATTTGGAAAAAAAAAAACAAAAAAAAACCCTATTTTATGGAATATCGTCGGATAGATTGAACGCGCTTACGCGCATTGAAATAGAACCGAGCGGCGAGCCTTATTTTTGACGATGGTTCTTAAGTCAGTCGGAATTTTCTCCTTCGCATAATTATAGTTTTTCTATTCACTTCTTCTTTTTTTTCCAGCGAGAATGGAAAATTAGCCTCTTGGGGATGCGTTGTAGGATTTTTGATTATGATGGTTTTGGATGTTGGTCTCGGATAGTGATTGTGTGCGTGTTTTTTTGAAAAATGTGGTACACATTTCTATTATTACTACCGAGTCGTTTTTGGAAATGTGCCATCGCGCATGCAACCAATCAAATAGTATAGAACCCCTCTCCCTTCAGAACCAAAAAAAAAAAGCAGAAAAAACTATGGCGCACTTGGTTTTCAACCACCAGATTTAGAGATTTTTTTCTCTCTCTTAATCAAGTTCGTGCCTTTTTTTGGCGTCTTTTTTTTTTTAAATATTCTCGGTGTTTTTTTGCTAAAAAATTTTGCTTCACGTAGAAACTTTGCAAAAAAAACAAAAAAAACTGAAAAATTGTGCGCGCAATTCGTTATATCTGTTACTTTTATCTAAATTTTGTCGCGATATTTGGTTAGTATATCATATTATGAGAAATTTTTGAGCTGCAATGCTGCTGCCACGGTGAAGGGAACGATAAAGTATTTTGATTTTATTAACCTTCACCTCCACCGCCCGCCCCGCTTAGAATATTGGTCCATGTAGGCCACTGCGCACGCGGTGTAGGGTATTTACTATGCGATATAGTTAATCGGATGAAAACGGTAATGTGTCGATTTATCGCATGTGGAATCGACGGCGAATACATAGATAGCCTATATCGATTTTGATCGAGGGAATAGTGTGACAGTGATCAGTGATCAGTGAGCAGTGACACCGACACCGACACCGACACCGTGCCTCGTAGGTAGCAGTCGTAGCCGTGCGGTTATGTTACGGCCATACGTCGATATTCGAAGGCATCATCCGCGGTGTTACGAATTTTATTAGCTATCGATAATTATTCGACCATCGAAGAGAATTTCTCGTTTTAAAATGATTCGAATTTTTCAAGTTCGAAACAAACGTTGGCGTTTGAATTGAAATCGAAATGTGTACCACATCGTCATCGAACGTTCCTGCAGTGCCGCGCACAAACCCTGCAGCGCGCTCGTTCTTAGTTGTTTTTTAGTATTATAAATATTAAATCAGTTTGGCATGGTTGTTTTTACTCGTACACTATCGCACTATCGTATTATTAACTTATTTTTTATTATTAATATATTATTATAGCTACTATTAATATATTACCGTCGTCATTACGGTCGTCGTTATTATTGCCTACTCGCGTATTATCGGAATGTAGTGTCGATGCGGTTATCCGGTTATCCGGTTATCCGGTTATCCGGTTATCCGGTTATCGTATGTCGTATCTACGCGCGCGTTATTATCATTTCACCGATGCGATGAGTGCGGGTCGACAGATACGATTTAAATATCGTCGTCGGACTCGGAGGCGGGTGTGCTTTAGCTTTACGAAAGGATCGTAGAGAATAATTACGAAGCGTTGTAGAGACACGGCTCGCGCGGTAGCCGTCGCTCGTCGTCCTTTTTAATTTCCTCGTAGGTGGGCGAGGTTAAGAGAAATCGGATGACGTGACGTACTCGTATTTCACCGAAAATATAAATTCCCGCAAATCCCAGTCTGCGCTAACATCTGTATATCTGTATTCCGTGTAGTCTATGTTTAATATACGTATAGGCTATCTACCTGTCTCGTCGTCGTAATCGGTATACATGTAGAGAATCTAGCTGTGCCAACGTGTCTATGTCTAGACTCTAGAGGGCGTGTACGTTGGACGCGTAAGTTGCGAAATCGCGCCTTCTAATTTAGCCGATGCGATATTCGTAGCGTTGGCAAGAATCGAACTTGGTCGCGGCTTTTGTATCGCGAATTATGGCTAAATTCATTTAGTTGCTCGTCTTATGTATAGGCTACTCGCGCGACTATTACGCGGTATCGGTGTTTCGGTATCCCCACGTATCGCTTTGTGCAGCGCAGCGACTCGATTGACGGTCGTGATTTGCGATTTGCTTAGGTCTATATCTCATCTATGCTCGATACTCGAATACTCTATAGTCGTTCTCACCGCCGCCTACAGCGCAATCCTTATAATTTTCTTCGCATTTTCTCAATTCTCACAATTTGCTCGATAACAGATTGCGAGTATATAGATATCGGACTTGCGAGGCGAAGATACGCGCTCTACAGGGCCAAACAGCAAACTGTAATTAAGGGTGATTTGATGCGCGATAGCTAGTTTGTCCTCGCAATTCGGGCGCTTTTCCAATTTCTCCAGTTTCAACGGTCGGCCCTCTTACGCGCTCGAACTTTATCATTTCCTCGACGTACTCTCGACGAGAGTTGAAAAGTTGACGAGTGAATGTTAAAATTGTAAATGAAAAAGATTTCTTTATTCGTCCCGTTTTTGGCTCCGCTAATGCCTACGAGGAGCGAGAATAGGCAACTATTCGTACGCGAGAACGTATCGTGTGCGTCGCGTCGGTCGTGAGGTGGAGAGCGAGAGAGAGAGTGTCAAGTACGACGCGAGTATTTCTTACGGTACGCGTTGCGTACGCGTTCGAGCATTTTGCGTCGCTTCCGACTCCCACGACAGAGACCCACAATCGAATGCCTTATAGCTGGTCGTAAAAATTAATTAAATAAATAAATAAATACATGTACGTAGGCCTACCCTACATACGCGAATACACGAATACATAAATAAAACGTAGCTAACGATGGTATCGTCACTCACTCGCTGATATTCGGGTTTTACTGTAGAATAGGTACCTACCTATTTCGTGTCACAACAAGTGACGCGATTTCGTGTCACAACAAGTGACGCGGATAGTACGAGTGCAGCTTTAATATACATGTACACGCGAGGTGCGCGCAAGTAAGGAAAAACCATTTCGAGTTTGTTTTTCGGTTTCCGGTTTCCGGTTTTCGGTTTTCGGTTTTCGGTTCCCTTCGAACGTCGCAAATTTAAAAATAACCCGCCGAGCAATCGAAAGACCAAGACTAACGATGCGATTGCGATTGCGTCGGTCGGGCTCGACTTTCAATTGACGCGACGCGACGCGACGTGAAGCGTCGACCAAATCGAGAATTCTCGGAATTTTATCTGGGAGAACGATAACGAATGTGGCGGATAAGGATAAATAAAGCGATAAGATAGCTGCTGGTGCTGGTGCTGGTGCTAGAGCTGGAGCTGGAGCTGGTGCTGGTGCTAGTGCTGGTGCTGGTATTGTTGCTGCTGCCGCCCGATGGAAATTATACGCGTATTTTGCACTATTCTCGCGCCCGCAGATGCTACGAGTGTGTATACATACTCGTGCACTCGTACACTCGTACTCTTATTTCCTCCTATTCGTCCCATCGACCGACGATACTTCATGCGAGTGTCGTCTGCTGCAGGCTGCGCGTCTTCGGCGCCTCGAAATTCCGCTACTCCACTCCATACGACTCCGCCGCATTTTGGCCCCGTTTTCATTTCGACACCGGCTGCCTATATCTTCTTCCTTCCCATCTCCACTCCTCCTCGCCACCGGCCCGCGTGCGTGTTTCAGCAGTGCGGGGGCAGGGCAGGGCAGGGCAGGGTAGAGCAGGGCAGGACGACGCGGTAAAACGGAATATCGGTGAGTTGACTTGACACACAGGCATAGCCAGATAGTAGATACTCCTCGCGTACCTACGCAGGGCCGGAGTAGGGTGGGTGAGTGATTGCATCGCAGTCGTCGTCGTCGTCTTCGTGGTCGGGATTGGGGTTGGGGTTGGGATCGTGGCTGTGGCTGTGGCTGTTGCTGTGGCTGTGGCTGTGCGGGCGACTTGTGACTGACGCATAATACGAGTACGTGTACACGACACGCTGCTTCCGCTTTTTCGAAGCCAGCTGCCCTTAGGCTCGCGTCGCGTGTCTTCGACGTCTCACCGCCGCGACAGCTGCTTCTTCCATTCGCCCCTGCCCCGACGCCCCCCATACGCCGTTTCGCTTTCTCTCCGCACGCACGCAGCAGCCGGCCCTTTCTCGACGTGTGATACTGCACGTCCTGCTCCACCAGCTAACCACCGGCATCGGCACCAGCATCGGCACCAGCATTGGTACCCCCGTCCTTCTCTTCGACGCGACGGCAACGATTCTACGATTCTTATTGCAGATTGCTGCGTTGCCCCCCAGTCGCACACGTCGCACTTGGCGTACGCACTACACATTATAGCCTCGTATTAAACCGATCGTATCCTTGTTTCTTCTTCGATCCTTCGTAAATCGTATTTTCCTCATCGCCGACGCGCACACGAGGCTCGAGTGCTAAAAGGCGTCGCCTTCTTCTGGCTTTTGCATCGCCGCGCGGTCAAGGTCAATACACGATCGTCGATTGTCGACCACCGACCGGCGACCACCCCGTTTTTTTTGTTTTGTTTTTTTTTGGTTGATTTTGATTTTGGATTCGCGACAGGCACCTGCGGCTCGCTCCTCGAACGAGTGCGCGCACCGCACTTTTTTTTTTTTCCATTTTCTTTTTCAATTTATATTTGCTGGACCGTCGCGTCGTCGGAACGAGCACCACCTGCCGAACCCGCCGCTACCGTACGGGCGACAAACTTGCACCCTCCTGCGACCGAGTCGAGATTCGAAAATCGGAAAAGAAAAATCATAGGTAATATTATTATTAATTCATTTTTCGAGCAGCTACCTGATAACCCATTCATCGGCGCGCGCAACGGTCCACACTTTGGAAAATAAGCGTAGCCGGCGCACTCACGCGCCAATAGCTTTTCATTTCACCTTCTCCAAATTCCCTTTTATAGCTTCTTGCAACGCATCCGCCATAACTGTTCGACCCCCAAATCCCGATGAAACTCCGTTCACAAAAATTATGCTCGTACTTTCTCGCGAGTGTGTGTACCCCAACGCCGTTGTGTAAAAAACGTGTTACGTTGCCCCTTGTAAAAATCCGCGAAAAATTAGAATTGGAAAATTTTTAATAATTCGTCCGATTGTAAAAAAAAGTACCTAATACTTTTCGCATAAATGCGCCGAGAAAGGCGAATGTAATTATAAACACGATTTTGTCGCTTTCCTCGTCACGCAGTTACGACGTTTACTACAATATTATACTCGTATATTTATCGCAGAGCGGACATATTCCTCGATATTTGTAGCACTTTTTACCGTTTTATAAGAAATATTTTTTCACTTTTACTAATTTTGTGGTAATTTTCTTCGATGGTCCCTGTTTTCCTTTTCATATTATAAAAATTTCCGTCGAAATTGTCGTAGCCCGTTAATTTTACATCCAAGGGCGATTGTGGCGAGTTTCATTCAAAAATTTTCATACGTAGGTACCAATTCTATGGATTAGGTATATTTTAAATTAGAACAATAACCTGAAATTTTTGAAAATCCTAAACATGCTCGAATTGAATATTTGTCTCGTCGATAATTTAATTAATCCGGCGAATATAAATAAAATTACGTAGATAAGTAGTAATGTAATGTCCGATGTATAATTCAAGTTAAAATCTGGGTGTGCATCAGAGTGAGCTCGTCAACGCAATTTGCATTTTAGTCAACTTCTTCGATTCTCCTTATCGATTTAAAATTTCTATACATTCACCGCCGTAGCAAAAACAAAAATGTCGACGCAATTGTCGCCACATAAAAAAAAAAAACATGAAAATTTAGGTACGAGTGGTGATATGTAGCTCGATCCTCTTATTGAAAAATTCCTATTTCTGGTTTTTTAGGCCACCTACCCCATAAAAAAGATCTGGCTGGAGCGAGAAAAGCTGAAAATTCAATTTTAGTAGCAAAACTTTTGTTTTTTCGAGTTGAACTTCAAATTTACAAATTGGGATTCAGTTTGAAGAAGATACTGCTGAATGTCGCCATTCCGAAAGGGAGCAAATTTTCCTTCAGCTGAACTTTGATTTGAAGACAAACGAATTTGTTTGGGGACAATACATAGGTTACCCGTGTCTTTCAGGCTAGTATCTCGGAGTTACCGACTTTTAATTCTCTTGCGATTAGAATTAAGTGTGGCCAAAATTTCTCGAACGAAGAAAAACTCGTATAGCGCAGCAAGATTCTAATAATTATGCGAATGAAATTTCTGTAGAATTCTATAATATACCGACCTTATATACTCGTACCTACTTTAAGACTTTTATAACCGAAATTCCAGTTACAAATTAGAGACGATCCATCAGATTTCAGATGGACTCATGAACGAAGACTTGTAGGTTGAAAACTCGATCTTGACTTACGTAAGACTTGTTTAGTTACCTTCCCTGGTTCAGCCTTATCGGTTAATAACTCGGCTGTAAGCTACCTGTAATAATTATCTTCTATAATAATAAAAGAATCTAATGCAAGTTCGTCCGGCCGTTCTATCCGGCCGATTTGCTTCAAAAAAAAATGGTATTTGTGTGTAAATATGTCATCATGCATTGGAATTCACTCAACTCTGACCTTACTCGAGTTATACTCAAACTTCATGCTTTTTCCAAGTTTCTCCACCACTCAAACATCAATATCTCAGGTTCTAATTATTGTATCATGTTTCTTTTGGTTCAAAAACACTCGATGGATCGAGACCTTTCATTTGAGTTTTTGACTACTTAAATCGGTCGAGTCTGAGAAAAAGTACCTACATATACTTTCAATTAACAACTAATGCTGCGGAGCAGCAGGGGACTTCTAGTTTTATTATAAATTTCAAATACATTACTTTATAAAAAATCTGAGTTTCAAAACACTTACTTTTGAACCAGAATTTTTGCTACTGGCGTAGGTAAAACATAGAAGAGATTTTCACCAAGTTTGTATAGCTAGCTGCCCATCCTCTCATCAAATGTACGAGTGCATGTTTGCATTTCTTTTCCGTATAGGGGACTGTCTCCTGAGGGCCGGGGGTACAATCAGAGCTTAAGTGTGGCTCAAACGAGAACCAGGTTCAACTCGAAAAATTAGGGTGTACAATGCGAGTTCAAAAGTTGAGCTCCACTTAAACCGGGTTTTAGTTAAGTGCAGTCCAACCGACGCTCAAGGCGAGTTCAGCTAAAAATCGAGAGGAATACTATTGTATTCGCACAGGTTGGGTAAACTGCACACTGCAAAGTTCCATTTTTTTATCAATGTATCTGGATTTTGCGCCGGTAGTTTGGACTCACTGCGTTACCGCACGACACAAAATAAACAACCACAGATGCGAATACTCGGAATTCCTACTATTTTGTTGCTACGTCAGCGATTATGATGGTTTAGCTGAACCACAGTCTATTTTTGTTTGTACACTCTCTTCATGCCTAAGCCGAGGTTCATCGTTTGAACCTGGTTCTGTTGAACGGAAGCTTAAGCTCTGATTGTACCCCCGGCCCTGAGAGTACGCATGGCCTAAGGGTACGCAGCAGCAATTTTCCATAGAAGGGAATTAGGTGGACTTTTTTTTATTATTTTTTTTATAAGAAAGTACCTTTCGACAGCGTGATTTTGGTATAAAAATTTTAACTCGCAATAATAATTACAGTCGATTAATTTGCAAAAAGAAATTCGAGTACTCGAAACTGTAATATTATTGCTATGCGAAGTAAGCTCTCCTGGCTGTTAGAATTATATTTATCGAAAAGGAAGGGGCTTATTCGATCGGTATTTTTATCACCTATCTTCCGATACCATGGAATTGAAAAAAAAAATACAATGGCTGCTGAAAAATTCTAAAATTCTAAAAAAGTTGAATGTTGCCTATGAGTACGCATTCGATATTTTAAAGCTACAGACAATCGATCGAATGAGATTTTGAAATGTCACAATTTCAGAAGCTATATATACAATGAAATGTTATAAGTTCCCAAGTATTAAATTGACATAAATTTAAACCTACCGACCTCTCAATTAAAATCATTACTAATTAAGAGCCACTTAAAACTAGCTTATAATTATTACGCATTTCTAATAGAGAATTTATAACAAGTACGTACTAGTAGTTCAAATGTAAACAATCTACCAGCTCGATACCAATGTTACCAAAGTCAACGATTTTTCCAAAACTTGATCCCTTTCCTGCAGTTTTTATTAAAAAATAGTACGTCGCGTACTCTTAGGAGCCACACTGCGTACTCGTAGGAACACATGCTCCTAAGCGTACGCAAATTCCATTTTTTACACAAGGTCTTAAACTTTGGCTACGAACGTTTTTCAGCCAATGATTTGTTTTGAAAAGCAAGCTCGGAGTTCAATTAATACGAGGAAATAAAAAAAAAATAAAAAAACTCGCACTTAGGTGGCGATAAATTGAATCTGCTACTAGATTTTTAGACTGTTTTTATTTTTCTTCTTTGTCTATAGCAATCTGCGATCGCATTTTCTACCTGCACTGCTTTACTCTTAATCTAGATCATCCACTGCCTCGCGTTGGATTCGCATCTATTAAGATTGGTTTACCGGCGCTTGCTTATATCTTTTACTTTTATTAATCGACCAATCTGTACGGGTTTTTCTAATTGCCCTAACGAATCAAGTGGGAGTTGGAAGTAAAATTATTTTTTTTAGATTCCAAATTAAATACAAATATTGCAAATTCGTATACTCGTAGCTATCCGGATGTAATTTATTTATTTATTTACTTTTTTTAATTTTTTTTTTCTAAATAAATATATATTAAGGGACAAATCTATCGTCAACGATCTAATGCAGAACGGATTAAAACGAAATTTGCAACGTGATTATCGGGTGACGAATTTACAGAAGATAACCTCTCTAATTTTGGTGTTGACCGGTTTTGTACCTGACGACTGTGATTTGAAATTACTCGCGAATAAAGCTTTCGTCTGCTGTCAATTTTAGACCAAAATATTATGAACGGATCGAAAAAGAAAGTTGGTATTTACTTCTAGGTATACGTAGATTACATACCTACATCTTATGAGAATCGATGTGTGGAAGTCAGCCCCTCAAAATGTCGGTGGTAACTGATTAAGTTAAAACATATTTATGAAACAACTGTGAAAGAAGGTACTCGTTGCTGATTCTTGGTTTGCGACTTGTAATTTCCGCCTATCGAATAAACTCGAGCTTTTTTGGAGGGAAAAAAAATTGCACCCAAACTCTCCGTACTGCGTGCCGCGTGTATGTATTACGTAGGAGAATTGATTTATGTACAGAAGAACTCGATATTATTCGTTACATTTTCTTCACTCCGAGCCTCCGATTGGTTGATAAATAAAAGTAAAATGAAAATACAAACAAAAGCTAGACCCTTGGTACGTGTTGAATAAGATTTAGTGGTACAGAATGCTCACTTATTACGGGCAATGCAGTTTGGCTGCGCAGTTGCGACTAAAATTTTAATTTTTTAACCGTCGCGTCGTTGAAATTATTATCATTATTATTATTACTATCATTATTATTGTTATTATCGTTATCGTCGTTATCGTTATCACTGCCATCGTTATCGGATCGCTTATCGTCGATTTGTTCGTCTCGACGGCGCGGCGGTGGCTAACGTCCATCGCGACGGTCACCGCATCTTCGACGAGAAGGAGAACAAGTCCAACTTTTCGGTTCGCTGCCAACTAAATTTTCGCGTCCTCCATTTTGTTTTTTTTTTTCGGCGAGGCTCTCACGAACGCCATTTTGTTCGCATAAGCGCGGGCTGTTGTTTTTTTTTCGTCTCATTTTTAAACGGCAACTAGGAATTATAGGACGTAGTCGTTCTCGCTTTCTTTTTCCTTTCTTTCATTCCTTCTTTCGTACTTTTTTTTTTTTTTTTTTTTTTTAATCCATTTTCGCTTTTTCATCCTCTTCGAGGGCATCCCAAATTGCGAATCGCCGAATTTCCACCTCGGAGTTGACGGATGTTCGTTTTCGTCTTTCAAATCGTTTCGTTTTTGTCGGCACTCGTGAGTCGTGACTGGTATGTACGCGTATATGCCGTTTGGCCATAGACTAAAGTCTAAACGAGTACTAGGAAATTATATTATTATAGGATAGGATAAGATAGGATAGGATAGGATAGGATAGGATAGGATAGGATAGGATAAGATAGGATAGGATAGGATAGGATTGAATAGGATAGGATAAGATAGGATAGCGTATGCGACATGCGAGTGCGGCTGCTTGCCTGTTAGAGCGATAGTGGTGAACGTACAGGCGAATACATATACGTAACATACGTAGCTATAATACTTATATACATGATTACATGTACGTCTATACTTGTACGCACTTCTCGTACACGGGGTGTTTTGTGAGAATCGAGATGATCGATGGTACCTACTCGTATTCGTGCTAGTAGTGCCTGTGCCAATGCCAGCTGCCAAGGTACTCGCAAATTCCTAGTAGTTGGAATTGAGAAAAATATCGAGTGGGCTACCTATACCTCGTACGTATCATCGTACTCGTACTTACGAGTATTTCGACCGCAGCGGCAGGTTTTTCGACGCTTCGTTTTTTCTTCGCCTCGTCTTCGTTTCTCGCGTCGCGTCGCCTTTCCTACTTTCTCACCATCGCGAACGAAAAAGCCGATATGGCGTTATAAATGCCCTCGCCATCTCGCATTCTGATTGCAATTCGGGTACCGCATTATTAGCTGTTATTACTTCGGATAGTGCGAGCGCCGCCCCCGCTCCGCCACTCTGCACCATACCTCGAGCCGAACGTATAGCCTACGTATAATTACCCGCTAGTTATGTGTGTGTGTGTGTGTGTGTGTGTGTGTGTGTATGCACCGACGAAGCATTGCAAAAAAAGAAATAGCTGATTTTTAATTTATTAAAAGTAAACCAGTTTTGTTATCTGTTATGAAACGAACAAATAGTCGACCCCAACGAAGATCTTAAAGGCCTAATAATAATTATATTTACGCGCTTCGGCCTTTGGATCGAGTGTTCCGACTGTTCTCTATAATCTCTGCTCTGCTTAGCTAATCGACGAGTTGGTAACCCTGGCTCGAATTCCAATGTTGGAGAGCTTGAGAGCTTGAGAGCTTGAGAGCTTGAGAGCATCGACCCTTTTCGCAGCAATTCTCGGCGCAATATGGTAAAACTAGAAACACTGGCGTATTAAATCGAACCGCGTTCGTAGTCGTCGTGATCCGAGTTCGTTTCACTCGACTGCGCACGTCTTCTCCTCACGTCCGAGTGCTCTTTTGCGCCGAAAAATGACCGCCTCGGTTGTAACATTGATTTTTTCAAGAAAGGTATACATATTATATATTATATTATAATTATAATATATATATGTGTTATTGTGTACCTCCTTGAAAAGGGCGCGAGGGTAAAAAATAGGTACCGTCTGCGGTCTGCCCCTGCCGTAAATTATAGATATTACGCCTTTTTAATAACGCGTATTCGCGCTCGTACGTTTGTCTATTTATTTATTTATTTATTTATTTATTTATTTATTTATTTATTTATTTATTTATTTATTTATAACATCGAGTCGAGTTGCGGCCGCTACGTGTTCGATGGAACGAGGTGACCTATTTTGGGAAACCATAGGCGGCGTGTCGTTGCTACAAAGTTGCGCCAATTCTCCCAATAGTGGCCCCACTAAGTGCGGCTGGCCACCGGGTCAGTGGTACTCATTATCACAAATATCGTACCGCCGTCGTCGCTCCCCTCCACTCCCCTTTCCCTTCCCCCCACCCCCCCGGCCCCCTCCGCCTCGTCAATCTGCACACAACTTCCACAACTTATTGCCAACGCCATCATTTTCATCCTTCTTCCTCGCGTCGCCCCTTCGCGTCTCCTTTCCACACTCCTCGACTCGTCTCTTCTTTTTTTTTTTCTTTCTTTTTTTTTTCGTAATACTTATCCTAACTTGGAGCTACCTTTTTCTACGTTCGAACCGTTCGTTCGTCGTATATACGCGTACGTATACGTATACGTTTATACGTATACGTTGTACGTACTGTGTGTATGTGCGAGCTTGCGCGCTCGTGTGATGGTGTGGATGCGCCGATTCGTGTATTTACACGTCGTGTGCGTAGAGGTAGTGAGATAGATAGACGTACGTCATTTATTGTGGCAACGTGTGCTCCTGCCCGAGTCGTACTCGTATGCATGCCTGCGCTGCGCTGCGTTGCGCTGCGTAATCTTGCGACGTTGTCGCCGACGTTCGACGGTCGACGCAGACGACGACGACGTCGTCTGCTGCGTCTGTCTAACTGAGGCCCTCTCGAGGGAATTACATATTTTGCCGCCGCCGCCGCCGCGGCCGCTTCTTCTTCCATTTTTCACTCGCTCTCTCCCTTTCTCCTCCGAGGTTTCGTCGTTTTTTTCTCTTATTCGATCGCAAGTTGCAAATTTTTCCCTATCCGATTTCGCGTACGTTTTCGCTATGGCTATAGTTGCGAGAGAGAGAAAGAGTGTGTGAGAGAGAGAGAGAGAGAGAGAGAGTGAGTGAGTGAGAGAGAGAGAGAGAGAGAGAGAGAGAGAACGAGAGAGAGTGAGTTATATCGGCAAATCCATTTTGATCGGAAACGCCGCTTTCGTTTATTACTCGTATATTTATGGGGTGACAGGTTTCGGGAAACCAGACCTACGTGTAAAGTCGGTCGGAAAAACAAACTTCGCAGGTCGGCCAAAAGTGCCAAGTGTTGATTTTGGTGGTAAATGTTTTACATTAAATTTTGATCGTACCCCCCCCCCCCGTACTGTAGCATCTATGCTCGTTGTAAAATGAGTCGCGCAACTCGGATATTATATACCTACCTATAGTCGAATAATGAACTTTAAAGTGGAAAACTGCGCCCCCGAATACGGAAGAAACCACGACTAAAGTCGGTTATCTTCGATTTTTGATACATGGGCCGAAATGAGAACAAAAAAACGACGACGACGACATTTTAACCATTAGGTATATAGGTATATTATACGATAGCGAGTTATATACTCGTCATTTACGTAGACCTATATACCTGTACCTACTCGTATATCGCAGCTTCGAGTTATTCGTTTATTTTGTGGACTGAATATAAGTATCACGCCTAAAGTAAGAAGAAACCTGCAGCGCAGCGCAGCGCAGCGCGTCCTTCCACGTTCGTATACGCGCGCAGTATGCGGAGAAGCAGAAGACGAGCGAATACCTAATTCGTTCCTCTATAAGAAATAATCCGATAAATGCGGTAATCGTTTCAGCCTACGATCGATCGATGCTTCAACTCCGATCGACGTCGTAATTCGACGACGCGACGCGACGCGACGGTTAAAAGCGTACCTCCGATTACTCGCGTACGCGTACTTTCGTGCGACCGCGACCGTGGAGTTTGCAGCCGAAAATTAAGAATTCGCGTTAACGGCTGATTCATACGGTAGGCGATGGATTTAAACACCGCACCGCCGCCGATGACCAATATAATTATATCGATCGTTTTCATTCCGATTACGCCCCTTCGAGGTGTCATTTTAAGCAGAATTTTTTCATCTTTTCGAACGCGTGTAAAAATGTTGCCGTCGATATACGTTCGTACTTTTTGCACACTTTTACAAAAATACGCGAAATATGTACCCATACCTACGTGTTATATCCGCGGCAAAAAGGAACCGACGCGAAGACGCGGTAATTGATTTTTGATTTCCCATTTTGTAAAATCTAAACTCGGTTCAATTTTCACGCGTGTGAAAAAAGCAACTTTTTTACTTTCGAAGCGTAATAGGCTACGTATAACCGCGGTATTAAATTTCAAAACTAAAGCACGAGTACCTGTATATACATTCGTCCCTATTATTGTATTACCGCCCAAGTCCAATGTCGGACGATTTTCCCATATTATTTTCGTCGATTCTTGGCTCGGGCAGAAAAGACGGAGAAATCGGCCCCGACTAAAATCAGCAGCCGAAAATGAAAAAAAAAAAGGAGAACCTAAAAAGTCTGCAAAAATAAAAATACCCGACGTACCGCGTAGTAGTCGGAAAAGTCCCTATAAAATTCCCTTATAATATAGATAGCGGAGGGGATAAAAAAATGTCGAATTAATTCGACTCTATCTCTACTCGCCTAACGACGATAACGAGCCCGAAAGTTCAATTAAATACCGCGTTTTAAATTTTTAAACAGCTTTTTTCAGTTTTCCAACAAATTCACTTTTTCCGACCTGGGCGGTTTTACAAGAACAGGGACGATTTCTACGATAAATATGGGAAATCAAAGGGACTGTATAGCCGAATGACAGAATCGTGAGATGTGAAGAAGAAGAAGAAGAAGAAGAAAGGAACGTCGACAGTTTCGAGTTGCTCAGAGACTTGAAATTCGTCATATTATGGTTTGCTCGCCAACTCTTTACATCGTACTATCGTACTACTATAACTACCCCACCACCACCACCGCCACCGCCGCCGCATAATTCGATTCTGGCCGAATTTAAAAGGACGCGCGCGCGATCCGTTATTGGTTCGAATCGGTTTAAGGGTCTATTACGTCCGACTCGAATTCATCGAGATTGCGAGCTAATTGTACGTACCTACGCATACTCGTATGCAGCGAGCTACAAGCTAATCCGATGCTGTACTTGAAATTCCGTACACCCGATTCTACTCGTACGTCTCACATCGCTCATCGTAAGCTTATAATATATCTATATTTCCATATGTCCGATGTCGCCGTTAATTTTTATATTTTGAATCTAGTCGTATCGAGCTATAATATCGTTTCGTTATATAATCGTATATAACGTACGAGTATATATGTAATATATATATAGCTGCGGAGGCATACGCGCATCTCGATCGAAACCGCATTTTGATTTTTGAAAATGAGAAGCGTTTCAACGTTAATAATATACACAAATAGGTACATGTATACCCTGTACCCATATTTTATAGCTAATATAGAAAACTCGCCTAGGTACCTATCCCGCGAGTAATTGCTCGTTTAATAACGCATTTTAACGCGTTATTTATGCTAAAACATTTTTGTTTTTCGGTCCGCCGACAACGCACGATATAATGAAACATTTACATCAAATAGTCGTTACATCGAGATATTTCGTATATTACGTGTATACGTACGCGTACATACGTACGTACGAGTGTACGTAACCGGCTATGTCAATTACTCGCATATAGTTTTGTCGGTGCCACAATGTAGAAAATTATTTGTACCTGTTCGCTAGCGTATATCGAAACTCGCGGGGAAGCTGTCGTCTACGCGTATCTGTAAATACGCGAGTACCTACTATACGTATCGCGATTCGCGAGACCCAATAAGATTATATAAGTATCGACACTTGCGAGACCCGGGCAAAAAATGCGGATTTGGGGTCCGCGCAAAGTGGAGGTAGTAAGAAAAACTATATACATATACTCGTACGTGTACGTGCACCTCGTGGACATGCGAGACCCGCAAAAGGGTCTGGCGAGTGTTACGATTTATCTGATTTGTCCCGGATGATGGATGTGAGTGACAAGTGACAAAAACATCTCTATAGTTTATAGCGTAGGCGATAAATATACCATCGTACGTAAATTGAAACGAGTCGAGTCGAGTCGAGTCGAGTCGGTGTCGGTACTCGTCGGTATCGGGCTTTCACAATTTTTCGGAATGGGAAGCAAAATTTTATCGACTCGACGTCTCGATTAACCTACTTTCGTAGGACTGGCACTCGCCACCGCCGCACCGCCATTGCTCTTTCATTTTCTCATAGCCGCCATCACGCCGTTTCTCTTATCTGCTTTTTCACTGTCCGTGTGCTTGCGTGCGTGCGTGTGCGCGCGCGGTCGTTACGAGAGAGAAGAATCGGCATCGGCATAGCGACTAGCGACTAGCGACTTTAGCGACTATAGCGACTACAAGCGGCCGCGCCGCTGGCAGCATCTTGCTGCGGTTATATTTGGTCGAATCGCTTACTCGTATTTAGGCTATACATAGGCTATATCGACCTACGATCGCGATCGTTGTACTATCTATACGAGCATACGGACTTTATTTTACGTACTCGTACCGTATTATACTCGTACGTAATATTATATTCGATTATTTATAGGTATATTAATTATCGTCGCCGTATAAATCGCATCGCATCGCGTCGCGTCGCGCCGCGCTATGTCGAACGTGATAAGCCGCGATAGGCGGTACATAAGCTGCGGTAGGGACTTGTGGCCAGCTCCGCGTTCAGCCCGTGTACGCCCGTCGCCCCGTACGTCTACCGACTCGTATGCGCAACGTACCTTTTGTCCTTTTGTCCTTTCGCGCTTAGCCACATTGAAATTAGGATGCGTATAGTACCAGAGTACCCTACTCGTACTCGTATGTGTATATATATATATACACACACGCGTTATGTAATTACGCGTACGTCGAGTAATTAAGTCGCGCTTTTTTGGCCTTTTTCGAGGCGAGCCGTACACGTACTCGCAGGTACGCGAATGCGGATTCGTACTCGCGTACTCGTAATTTAGCCCCCGAATCGAGACGTCGCGTCGCGTCGCGTCGCATCGAAAGGCGAGAAAAAAAGGCGCTGGCTGGCTGGCTGGCTGGCTGGCTGGCTGGCTGGCCGGCCGGCGGTCGGAAGGGCAGGGCGGGGTTGGGCGGCCGTGGCGTTCGCTCGAATTTGGCGCAGGACGTTGCACCCGTCCGTCTGGTGTGTCGAGTTGGCAGCCGCGTCGACGTCTGCTCTATTTTCGGCGTCTCTTTTGGACGGCTATCGGACGACAGTCGTACGCCGCAGGGCTCGAGAGTCGAGAGGAGCGGCATTCGCGCTCTATTTTTGTACGCGCGTCGCCGCCGCCGTCGCCTTTGCCGCCGCCGCCGCCGCCGCCGCCGCCGCCGCCGCCGCCGCCGTCGTCGTCGTCGTCTATTCGCGTCGCGCGAGATTGCGGCAGGGGCCGGGCGAGAGCGCAGCGCCCAAGTCGAAGCCGAAGCCGAAGCTAAACTCTGGCCGCAAAGGGCGCTGGGCGCTGCAGGGTAAGCCAGCGAGCCGCTCATCCACCTTTCGCCTTCGCCACCGTCACGCCGTTTAATCGATCTTCCGCTCGCCCTCCTTTCACAGACCCACATGCACACGCATCTTCGCCTCTCCCTTTCTCTTTCGGTATAATACGAGTAATTATAAAACCCTGCTTCTCCTTCCGTTTCTCTCCGTTCGATCTTCTATATGCGTATCGCGTACCCCCGTACCCCTCTCGTAAATACCGCCAGCGTCTCTGCCGACGACGTAGGTATACCTATATAGGTAAAATGAACGAAAAATACTCGCGACAAAATATAATTTACTACGACGAGCCCGAGCTCGAGCTCGGAATGTACTGCACTGCGTACTCGTAGTCGTACGTGTACGTGTACGTGTACGTGTATGTCTACGTCTACGTCTACGTGTACACATATATAGCGATGTAGCGTACCTAAATCCACCTACTCGTCGTGTCTCGCATCATTCGACGAATTTCAAGTCACTTTGATTTGATTGGTTGGTCGGTTGGTCCGATGGTCCGATGGATGGATTCGTGTAAAAAGTGATTCTTTTTTCACCCGTCTCGCATTCGAATGGTTCTTTTATAAGACTACCGCGTAATTCTACGCGTCCTATTTGAAGAGTCGATTTTCTAGCCGAGCCCGCTGCGGGCTAGAATTTTCTTTCTTCGTTTTATTTGTTTTTCTCTTTGCCCCCGAAATCGATGTACGGCGACCGACGAAATTATTTCATCGACGGTTTTCGACTTTTTGCGAGCGTCGCGTCTACTCGAAATACCTAAATATCTCGAAAAGCGTTTCTCAATATTTTCAATTAAGTACGAGTATATAGGTACATGTAGTAGATATAACTATGTACGCGTACGCGTATTCGCGTATTATACGTAAAAAACATATAGGCTAGCTACCCAATCGGTTTAAATGAGAATTCATCTTCGCCTTTATTACGACTCTTGCGGCCAAGGTTAGAGCCGTACGGCGTACGTACCTATATATATAGGCTACATTTTAAAATGAAAAACTTGCGACGCAATATGCGGCTATATTGGCGTACGCGATTCGTTCGAATCCGAATTCCTACCTACGGCGCGTCGTTTTTCACGAAAATATCACGTTCCATAATACCTAATTAATAATAATAATAATAATAATAATAATAATAAATTAATAATCAATACGAGACGTATTATCGTACCTACTTGCTGTAAACTCCAGTTGGTCCGCTGCCCGGACGTATATTTGTTTTCTCAAAGTTTTTCATTTTGCGCCGGAAAAATGCGAACGTAATTACGAGCGGCGGCGGCGGCGGCGGTGGTGGTGGCGGCAGCCGCAAAAATACGTGAATAAGTTTGGCTATGGCTGAGCGGCGGGGTGTGGGGGCGAGTACGAACCACGAGGGTAGGACGAAGGCGAAGCGGGTCTCGAAATTCTCGTCGTATTATTCGTGTAGGCTGGGCGTTGTCCGTCGCGTTGCATAATTTCGCGCCGCAAATCCACGCCAACGTCGCCGCCGCTACCGCCGCCGCCGCCACCACCGCCGCCGCCGCCGCCGCCGCCGTCTCCGCGTGAATTCGAATTCGACGTCGCGTCGACTCGATGTCGAGATGTCGACGTCGACGCGTAGGCGCCCGTCGTATCTATTCGCAGTTTTGCCGCGGTTGACGGGGCGGTTTCGGGGACGGGAATGGGAGGGTGAAAGGGCGAAAGGGACGAACGAGGTTATCGCATATTCGATCGCTACGATACGATACGTGTACGATACGATACGATATAAGACGAGAGGCAACGCAACGCAACGCGACGCGTATAGCAAATATATTTGTCGACCAGAGTATCGTTTGGCGCCTCGGCCTCGCAAATCGCAATTAGCCGATAAAATTGTGGCGACGCGACGCGAAGCGAAAATGGAGCGATTAAAAAGCGGCGGCTTTCCTATCTGTCGGATGTTGGGGCGGGCGGACGGGCGGACGGGCGGACAGGCAGGTGCGTTTCGACATTCGTAAAGTACGCGTCGCGTCGTATAATACTCTCGTATATTTGTACTACTCGTAGATATTCGACCATAGAGTAGCCTATATATATTTGTATACCTACTCTCGTCGCACATATGGAAATGAAAGTTGACCGCCAATTTCACGCGCTCGACTCGCGAATCGAATTTCATTCGTCGCGTCGCGTCGCGTCGCGTCGGCACACGCCAGTAGACCGTATAATCCGTATTCCGTATAAATCTTATCGAGTAGAGTAGTCGATCTATGTGTTATATATGTGTATACGTACGAGTACGCGTGTGGTGTACGCATCTACGATCGCGTGTAATTACCAACCCGTAGGCGTAGGTACAGTTACGTACGTACGTATAGTTTATCGCGCACCATATCCGCCAGTCTCGGTATGATTTTCAGTCTCGGCGCGTCGCAATTTCTTTCCCATATTTTCAGCACAAATTGACCGAGTATATAGTAGGCCTAATAATATAGGTAACGTATGTATATGTATATACGTACATCGAGGTAGGTATAGCTATCTATTTATACCTATACACGTGAACGTGTAAAACGGAACGAAACGAACCGAACCGACTGCCTACGTCGGATCCGAATCTGAACTGCTCGCCGCCACCACCCCTCCGCCGCTGCAGCGGCGCTTTTACGCGGCAAGCCGGAGACGATCGAGATGGTTAAAAGAATGTTCTACGGTCTTAGGACGCGGCGGAGGTGTGTGGCTGTGGCGTTGGTTGGGGCGGGGGTGAGGGGTCGAAGGGGCCTGGAAGAGGAATAATAGACGAGGCGCTTCGCTTCGCTTCTTTTGCGAGTCTGATGGGGCCGAATGTCGGAGCGGGCTAGTCGTCGTCTGCGAAGGTGGGTGGCCTTTGCGAAGGCTACAGGCTGAGTCACTCCGTCGTCGTCGTCGTCGTCGTCGTCGTCGTCGCCCGCTTCGGGCAGACATTTCCCAATTTTTCGCTCGTTAAGGCACGGTGACGGGAAAAGACGCGCGCACGTCGTCGCCGTCGCCGTCGTCGGTCTGGCGCGGCGTTTGCGGGGGCGTTCGATGTGCGCGCGCGCCTTTACTACGCGCGTACGGCTCGACAGTCGACATTCGACACGAACGATCGTATCGAATCGAAATTCGAATCGAATCCCAGCTCCAGCTCCAGCCCCAGCCCCCCAGCGCTAATACTCGTAACTCGACTTTCGAATTATAAGTACGTGGACCGTGGACGGAGGTCGGAGACGCATCTACTCGCGTACTCGTATTACGCGTGTATGTGCATTGGCCTCTCTCGCGTAGCAGCGTTCGTTTTTACCTGAAATACGACGTTAATTTTAATTTTAACGATTTAGATAGCGAAATATATAGGACAGTCGGAGATTTGCCGCAAGAATTATATACTGATCGTATAGTAGCCTACCAAAATAGCGATACCTAATACGCGTTATCTAAGGCGATATGCGAAGTAGTAAAAATATTAGATTATAATTCGTCGGTGGAAGCGCCGGATTAAACCTTCATTGGCCCCGAGGCAGAACACATAATAGGCCCTCTCCCCACCCCCACCCCCCGCCGCAAAAAAATGTTTTTTCTACTCGAATTTACCTATCAAAAAATATGCGCGTTTTTCAAAATTTTAATTTTTTTATATTTCAAACATTTGCAAACGAATAACGGTATAAATTTTAAATATTTAAATTAAAATTATATTTACGTATTTTTTCTCGGGCCCCTGTTTGACCGTGGGCCCCGGGGAATTTGCCCATTTTGCCACGGTGTTAATCCGGCGCTGGTCGGTGGTTCGATAAATATTCCTCCTATAGGTATGCGAGATGCGACGAAATAATGAAAGTACGTAACTTTCTCGCAGTGTAGATTGTATATAACCTACCTACGTAGTTATTCGTTCGGTTTTATGTACTCGTAGCTACTTTGGTCGAGTTTCGCACGCTCTCTATTTTAGGCCAACTTTCGTAGAAAATTGGAGAAGCCGGCGCGGTTTTTTATAGACTCGGCTATACGCCGCGTACTCGTACATATCTCTACTCGCACGAATACCTATACGACTACATGCGCGAGTACGTCGATGTCGAGCTTGGCTGCAGCCATGCTGGCGTCGCGTGTACCTACCAAGTACGACTAGGACTAGATGTGGATTCTAGATGAGCGTAACGTTGCGGTGCCGAGTGCAGCGCAGCAGTCGCCGCCGCCGCCGCTGCAACTTGCACATTCCAAGTTGGCGTGCGAGAGGAGGGACTGACGAGGATGGCAAATGGCGTTGGTCTTGGTCTTGGTCTTGGTCTTGGTCTTGGTCTTGGTTGTGGTCGCGCAGCAGTCGTGTCGTGTAACCTAGGTAGCCTGCCGGTACCTGTACCCGTATAACTCGTATATCGACGTCCACGTCCACGTCGTTTTAATAAATTCCTTTCGACGACCGCGTTGGTCGCATTCTTGCGTTTTGCCTGCGCGCTGCCAAAAGTCATTCGTAATTAAGTAGGTATTCGGCCCATTAGACCATTAGCCCATTAGCCCATTAGCCCATATAATACACGCGTACGCGTATATCGACCTGCCAAGACCTCGCGAAACCCAGTCGTAGGAAGCTATGGCCCGAGAAATTTTCAACTATTCGAAAAGAACGCCGACGACGGACCGATTATACGAGTATACGGATAGGCGATATAGGATATAGGCGTAGACGCGTACGAGTCTAATAAAGAAGACGACGATATGCGCATATCTACATGTATATCCTTGGCGGGGCGAAGAGAAATATTCGAGTATCGGCTAATCGGCGTACACGTGTACTCGTATTCGTTGCGGCCAGCTTTGGCTTTTCGTCTCAAATTGTCGCTTATGTAGCTACTTTTTGTCGAATCAGCTTTCGTCCGACGCGACGCGACGCGACGCGACGCCTCTAGTCATCTCTCGTCCGGTCCGCTACGATAATTTCACCCGTTCATTACGCGGTAGGTACGCCTAATTTCGCCTCGATTTTCATTTTATTACGCCCGCGTAGCGTTCGTCGCGTCGCGTCGCGTCGCGTCGTCCGTCGTGAACGAATCGAAAATTGTATTTTTTTAACCGCGCGCGCCTACCTCGACGACTTATTCGAAAATATCGAAATTTTACTCGGCGAGAAACAGCCGCGGCCGTCTTTTGGCTGCAATCGCCACCGCGCCCTCCCATTTCAGTTTCGTCGCTCTCGAAAATGCGACCAATTTCGCCGCCAAAGGTCGAAGCGAAGCAAACTGTCGCCGAGGCGCGCGTTCAAAAAATTCGAATCTCCTTGTTTTCCCTCTCGGCAAATAAAACGCGACTTTGTTTGGCCCGATTCACGCTTACTCCAGCTCCGCACTGCCACGTCTACTCTACTCTACTCTACTCTACTCGTAATCAATTTCGTACCTACGGCTTTCTTCCGTTGGCCAAGTTCGAGAGTAAGAGTGGGCCCTCCGCCCTTCGCAAACCCTTCTTCGACTGTGATGGGCGGCTGTTAATCGTAACCTATATACGTGTCCTACCCGTACGTGTATGGGTAATACACGTAAGCGTTCGTGTTCGTGTATAATATTCTACACGTATTACGCCGTTATTAATGTTATTACGAGTATCAACTATATTATTATTATTATTATTATTATTATTATTATTATTATTATTATTATTATTATTATTATTATTAATTATTATTAATTATTATTAATTATTATTAGTTATTATTATCGCTATCGCTATATCGTCGCCGTCGTTATATTCTAGTATATTATTAGGTATTTATTTCCATATTTTTGGAAAGAAAACGATAAAGACGGGCGGTAGACTGGGATGTGGAGGTGGCGATGAAGAAGAAAAAGGAGGAGGATGGGGGGATGAGGGTATTGGTATTTACTATGTATGAGGTTTACGCCGCGGTGGCGGTGTATTGGTGTAATGGTCATGCAACTGCTGCACCGTGAGAGATGCCTAACTCGTCAAGTCACACGCTCCCTCCTGGCCCTCGCAGTCGCCGCGCGCATCCTATCGCGCGCTCTTCCTTCGCTACGTGTCGTCCCCGCTGCGCTCATCGCTCGTTGGTTCGCCTTCGCCTTGGCCTCGTCTTACCGCGGCGGCGGTGGCGGTGGCGGTGGCGGCGGGCCGGTGGCTTCTTCGTCGTCGAGAGTCGACCAAACCAAGACGAGAATAGCCGGCCGGCTCGGGCCGGGCCCGGCCCCGCAAAACACGAACGCCGTTTGCGTCGCGCCGGACGACCGCGATCGAAAGCGGCCACGCTACGGCCATTTAGGCCGAGACGCCGTCGGCCGTCGCGTCCTGGCCGCAACGCGGTGGCGGTTCACGCCTCCGGCCCTTCCCTTCGCGTTCCACAGGACGAACAATTTTTTCCGCCCTTTAGCCTTTCGCATGCTGGTCGACGATATACCTTCCTATTCACCTATAGTACGTCCGCTACCTAGTTACGATCGAAATATAAGACCCCCCCCCCTTTGTATTTTTGTTTTTCTTTTCGCGATCGTAGAGAAATACGTGCGCACCTTTCGTACGGCTCGAAACCGCGGAACGATCTGCTGCATCCTCAGACTCTTCCCTCCCTCCCTCTCTCCCTTCCAACCCCTGCCCGCCTCCGAGCAGGTCTGAGAGCGATACCGCGACGCGACGACGTATCTCTGTACGAGTATTATAATCTTCTATCCTCGGCAATTTGCGTGTCACACATCCGCAGTACCCGCCTTACCATAGCCCATACTCGTATGTACATATACCTATACCTACGAGTACGAGCAAATGTACATTGTACGAGTATCTCGTTACTTCATTACTCGATATCTCGTATGTATTGCCAAATGCCAAATGCCAAATGCCAATTGTACCTGTACCACGATACGATTCGATACGACTACCGACTACATATATACATATATACACGTACGAGTACCTACGTCGCGTCGAAGCCAAGAGTCGACGCGACCGCTCGCAGATTGACCACGCGGGGTCGTCCGCTCTATCGCTTTATAAACCAAAAAAGTAAAAATGTACCTAAAAAAATGAAAGAACGTAGGAAAGGAAAGAAAAAGCGGAATGAAAAAAAAAAAAAAAAGAAGAAATGAAAGAAAACGAAAAAGAAAAAGAAAAAGACGGCAGTTCGTGTTTCTCGGTCGGTGTAGTCGTAAATGCAGAAATACGTACTCGTAGTTCGAATGGAATGCGGTACAAGTACGAATCAGTGGTTTTCAACTTGTTTCTTGTTTCAGTTACCTTCGTGGAGGATCGTCGATATTATACGTTGAAATAATATACCTAGATGTTCGAAAAAGCGAAACTCCAACCGACTATATCTTTACCTACAGTATAACTACGGATATATAGTCCATTCGTTTTCGATTTTTGCCAATCGACGCGAAGAAAATGTCCGCCAAATCTGGTTATACGACAAACTCGGCAATTTCTCGCCACGATTAAGAAAAATGAAATTTTAGCGCGGCGAGCCCCGTTGATAAAGCCGCGCAGCTGGTTATTTCGAATGTTTCGACTAAAAGTAGACGTTTTATGAGAAATGAACTCGTGTCGCAGACTAACAGCGAAACCGCGCTCCGATTAAAATTTGAACCCCTAATATTATAATATCGGTCGAGTAATTTCTTCGGTATTGCGCATTCCAAAGAAAAGTCTTCGAACACTACGTTGGAAATATAAAAGACTGAAAACACTAAATTTAAGGGTACTATCTAAACCTTGGCTGAAATCTTACGAAACCACCAAAACGTTCGATACGAGCACGGGGAGCGAGCAGATTTTGTGCGCGTAAAATTACGCGAAACAAAAAAAAAGCACTTTTTTCGACTTTCAAAATGTTTTTTTTTTTTTTTTTTTTTTTTTTCCAAACCCCGACGAACGAATCGACTCGGCGTTTATATTCGTAGCCTGTGCCGAATTTAATTTCTGCGAGGTTCAAATTTCAGCCGAATTGGTCGTGCGTTCTCTTCCTATATACGTGTAATTGGGCTTTTAAAGACGCGAAATTGCATCGGAATTCGAGGCGAATATTACACGTACGTACGTGTACTCGTACAAACGCGGCGGTCGAACGGAGGAAGAAAGAAATTTATGAAAGTGCGAGATGGGTATTTTCGGAATGCTATATGAGATCGTGAAACGTATATGCCGTGTCCCACGCGCCTATTTTGTGAAAGTGAGACCTGAGACCAAAGTTATAGCTGGTTTTCGATAAAGGCTCGCAAGGTCTCTCTTCCGAAGAAGGTGCGCTAAATATTCGAGCGTATGCTACGTGACTTGTCCCAACTCGCATTCTACGAGTACGTTACGTATAAACGTAGACGTAGTACGACTCGAATACGCGAGTATATTTGACCCGTAATTTAGTGTACCCGCGCTGCGCCGCGGTTTACATGTACCTATACGAGTACCTACGGCTACATGCGGCTAAGTGTACTCGTTACTCGTAGTTTGCATTTTCACTCGTGTACGCCGTTCTTCGTGGTTTTTCATTCTTGGGCTCGACTCGAACTCGTTTCGCGAATTTATCGACAATTATAATTTTCTATATAATATATAGGTACAAGTTCTATTCGAAAGGTCTACACATACATTAGTCACCGTCGCAGTTTCCATTTTTTATACCTATACTCGATATATCGATCTATAGCATCCCTTGAAAATAAAAACAGGTCTACGCGATAGGCTGATGAAAACGTTATATCTAGCCATCTGTCGATGTCGTATCGTATCGTATCGTATCGTATGTGGTCCGAGCGAGCGTAATTAAAAGTATCTACGCGGCGCGGGTAATATAGCGCCGCGTCAGTTCATTCGACGCAATCCCTATAGCGTAGGTATATTCTCTTTCTTTTCTTCTCTAGTCGAACCCTATGGGCAAAATATTTTGAAAACGGATCCGTTTTATTCCGGGTTATAATCGGTTTCTGGATTATAACCCGGAATTTTCCTGTTTTCCGGCTTCTAAAACGGATTTCGAACGGATTGTAATCAGTCTTGCCGGAAATGAGTCCGGATTATTTTCCGTGAAGGCTGTTTTATCATGTTTGTTGGCCCGGCGTTATAATCCGCGAAACTGTTTTACAAACGGATTTAGAAAAATTGCCCAAAAATTATCACTGATTATAATCAGGAAATCCGTTTTACAAACGGATTTGGAAAAATAATCAAGATGACAAAAATAAGTGCAAATTTTCAGATCCGATGGTCGAAAATAAAAACGGACTGACAACGGATAAAATTCTCATTTTCCGGATCATTTTCTCATTTTTTGCCCATCGGGAAGAAGATGACGGCAAAAATTTCCCTTTACACCCTATAATACGTATATGTGTATAGGCTGCGCCGCATATTTGTCTCCGAATATTAAAATAGAATTACATATTCTCGGTCGAAAAAAAGAAAGAAATAAAACGCTTTCGGATTTCGATCGAGAATACCTACAGCTACAGCTACAGCTACAGCTACAGCTACAGCATCGCCGAGAGAGCTCGATGGTCTGTGGCAGTGTGGCTCTCCGACAAGGTCCGATCGGAGCGATAAAAATTCTTGTCCCTACTAACACGCACGTCGCCGCGCCGCGCCGCGCTACGATCGTCTTACGCGAGTATTACGACAGATGGAAATATCGTCGAGATACGCCTTTGTAATGTAACATCGTCCTTTCGTCGACAGAGATACGAGATACGAGATAGTACCTGCAGCTGTAATTATACGAAAAACATATTATCGTCGATTAGCCCCTTTTTTACGAGTAGAAAGCCGTAAACCGTTAGCGTACGAGTAACAGCTATACTCGCGTATACGACAATTTAAACGACCCGACTGCCGACTGCCGACTGCGCAAAACTGCCACGCAGCTGCGAGAATCGAAGATGTTTTTTCGACCGCGCGCCGCGCCGCGCCCGCCGTTTCGCAAAGTGCTGTACGAATTTTCATTTTTCAATAAGACTTGCGGCAAGTACCGAGCCGAGACCGACGACCTACTTGTAAACGCGCATTTTGGACTGTTTGGTCGGCGCGGCGTATTGCGCATTTCCCAAACGTAATTTATATAGTAGGCCTATATAAAATAAATATATACAGCTATAATACAAAATCGTTGGCGGGTTATCTTCGATTCGTTCGAAGGAATTATCGCGAGGGTGGGCCTCGCTCATTGGCCAGCTAGCCGACGCGACGCGACGCGGCGGACGCGCGGAATTCGCGTTTCTCCGTCCACCTCCCCGCCCCTCCACCTCTCGCCGATAAATCGAATACGAATATTCGACGTCGAATTATAACGTATTATACTCGTAATGGGATGACGGAACCGGTTAGAAATTTCGGGGCGAGTATGTTCGACGAACGGTATTCGGAACGGCGGTTTCGCGGTTTGAAACCCACTGGCGTCAAATATGCCAAGTATGCGCCGGGCTGCGTGTGTGCGGTGCGGTGCGGTGCGGTGCGGTGCGGTGTGTGCTCGTTTTTACGGAATACGCCGCAGCAAGCCACTCGCTCCCAGCAGAGGTTAACGGTTCCGGCGCTTCGCTCTTTCCTGCTTCCCAAACCCCGCCCCGCCCCCCGCCCGTTCGGGACCCGAGTTATTCGTTTAAAGGCCGGCGCGGTGCCTCGCCCTCGTCTCGTACCGCGTACACTCGAGTCGACTCGAACTCCAAGTCCAACTCGAACATACTCGACCGAGGCTCGAGCTACAGCGTCGAACCAACGCCAACAGATGCGATACGATGCGATGCGATGCGATGCGATGCGTTGCGATGCGATGCGGTGCGGTGCGATGCAGTGCGGTGCAGTGCGCAGTGCAGCCGACCGACCGACCGACCGACTTTGACTTTCTGTCCCAAATAAAAAACGATGCGATATTCGTTGGGTAGTTTTAATAGAATTGTAGCTCGCGCAGTTCCTACCGCGAGTGTTATTATTTATATTATATTATATATAATATATAATATGCTCGGGGTCGACGTAGCAATACCGCAACCAGTGCACCGAGAGACGAGGGTAGAATTTAATAATTATTATCGCTACGCTACGTATATTAGTACTCGTATATGCTCGTAGTAATTTTTTTCATCGAGGTAACGAAAATTATTTTTTCGTCGTAATAAATTCTTCGGCGATAATAATTACGAGTACTTATTACCTACCTACTACTATTAAGATACGTATATTATAGTATATTTTAACTATAGTATTTTAGCAATTTCTACTAGGCTAGATCAATTTCGAATTGTACCGGTTCTCCTATCCTCAAATAGTAGGTAAAAAGTATCTACTATTGGAATTTCTCTCGTTGTGCGAAGCAAAATTTTAAAACCACGCCCAAGGAGCACTCCGGAGATATCCTTTATATAGGAACAGATTGGTGAAAATTTCGCATCAGTCCGTGCTAAATTGAGCCATAAAAACGTGTCATTTGCTAACGTAATTGGAACTACCCAAATATATACATACTCGTACACCCCTATGACGTAGCTGCTATAGGTATACGAGTATAACTTGGAATATTTGTTTATTACTCGTATATTATATTTCGATATTTTTCATTAATTTTTAATTTTTTCGCAATAATTTCGTTACTATAGCTTTTAATATTTTTCTTTCGGCGTAGCTTATATACCCGTACGCGTATAAAAGTGCGCTCGCGAGTGAAAAAGTGCATTCGAGAAGTCGAAAAAGACATTCGTGAATTTCCAATCGGAAATCTTAAAAATTTCGTTTAAAACGTATGAAAATAAATTTCTGCGGGATTCGCGAAGCGTAATTATACGTATCTATATTTAATTTACTCGTATATCGGTATTCGGTATATACGTATCGATTATATTTATTGTAGTTCGTAGGCACGAGTTTACGAATGAAAGTGGAAAGAACGGAATAAGGTCTCGAAGAGACGATCCCGAATTACTTAATTTCCCAGTTCCCACTGAAAATGAACTTTCTCGAATCGATGCGATAAACTTTGTTGACATTTTGAAATTGCTAAACGAGCGTATAGATTTCTATACGACGAGTATATGTGCCCATACTCGTATGTAACGTAGAGTCTGCTCGAGTAGTTTCAACATAGACTACAAGTACATGTACGATCGTATAGTCACGTATATAGTCGTATAGTCGTATACGTACGTATATAGAGATGTTTTTGTCACTTGTAGGACCCAAAACAGATAAATCGTAACACTTGCCTTGCGAGACCCTTTGGTGGGTCTCGCATGTCTATGAGATGTTTGTATGGTTTTTCTTGTTCGCCCCACTCCGCAGACCCCAAATCAGAATTTTTTGTCTGGGACTCGCAAGTGTCCCAAACGTAAATTGTATGTAGGTACGCACTTGCGGTTCATTCGTTTCATTAATATACTCCCTATAAACTGTACTGCAAATGGTACACCTACACCTAACCAATAGCTGCGGACTTGGTTACATATAGCCTGACGAGGCATCTACAGATAGCCACCATGCAAGCCATGTAAAGACGAAGGTTTCATTTCCGAGTATTTATAAAAGGGGTCTCGCGAGTGTCATACTTAATCTTGGGTCTCACATGCGACGTAAAATAACAATATATATACATATATACTGCACGTTCGATACGAGTATAACCGCGGACACCACCTATAAGTATACCGAGCGAGCGAGCGAAAAAGTTAGGTCTAATCAGTTATAAACTAGAGCGGATTCGTACGCGGAAGCCAACCATGACAGAACGCTGGTAGGGTCGTTAACCCCGCGAATAGCGTCCAAATAAGTGGGTCGGTCGCCGCTACGAGTACTGCATATTATTCTTTTGATCAATTCGTCGTTGGCGCACGTTCTTCTTCCTCGAGACTCTCTCGAAGAGCACCTCGCAAACGATTCGCAATTCGAATGGCCGTGTGTCGCACGTCGCACGTCGCATGTTGCACGTTGCACGTCGCATGTTGCATGTTGCACGTTGCACGTTGCACGTTGCAATAGGCACTATGAGGCATATCGATTCGATAACCACGCATTTACGATCAGCCCAGTCGTGGCTCGTATAGGAAGCCCGTCCGAGAAATTTTTGGCGACTCGAAAATAATGACTATACGGACTATAATGCACGCGTCTACATGTACGTATACGTACGAGTATTACGTTGTTCACTAAAAAATAAAAGATTATCGTTCAAAATCGTACTTTTTCAAATATGTAATAGCGGAGAAAAAACGCAATTTCCAAGTTTTTCTAAGGGCTATTGGTAAGCTAAATGACGTACGAGTACATTACAGAGTTACATAGAGTACCCAAGTTGTTTCACTCCTTGAAAATTCGTAGCCAATTTCGAAATCAACACTTTTGCTCGCTATAGATTCTCTGATTGGTTGAATTTTCCATGGATAGAAAATTCAACCATCAATCGGAAAAGAGCGCTATCGATGATGCGATCGTGCGCCCCTATAGGTATAGTGAGAGAAAGTGTTGAATTTATTTTCGACCACAAAAATTTGTTCGGTGTTGAGTGGAAGAGAAACAATTTATTGGGTATTCTATGTAACTATATAGAGTACATATACATGTACTCGTAGTCTCGTACCTACCTATACTTACGAAAATTCGTATAAAAGCGGGAAAAAACGAATTCGCATTTTTTTTAAATACTTATATTTATTATTTGTAGGAGAAAAACTGAGATATAGGTACGCGGAAAAATTCCAGCGGTAGTATATTATACAGTTGAGATGGGAAAATTGAGAAAATGGGGATTCCAAATTTTTTGCACCGCGTGCCATCAATTATCGATATTATATACTCGCGTATGTCCGAGTATACGATCGTCGCGTCGTATACGTACGTGTAATGTACGCGAGTACGTGGTCGTTCTTAAGTGTTGGCTATACTCTACTACTCGTAATGTACGCAGTAAGTTTATTACGTAGTTACGTACTCGTATAGGTACGTAGTATGTACACATATATACATATATATTGTTATTTTACGTCACATGTGAGACCCAAGATAAGGTATGAAACTTGCGAGACCCCCCTTATAAATACTCGCAAATGAAACCTTCGTATTCGCATAGCTTGGTGGCTATCTGTATAGATGCCTTAGGCTATGTAACGAAGCCCACAACTGTTGGTTTGGTTAGGTGTACAATACAGTTTGTAGGGAGTAAAATGAAATGAGGGGACCACAAGTGTACATACAATTGATAATTGGGGCACTTGCGAGTCCCAGACAAAAAATACAGATTTTGGGTCTGCGGAGTGGGGGGAGTAAGAAAAACTAGACATACGCCTCGTGGACATGCGAGACCCGCAAAAGGGTCTCGCATTGTCACAAAGGGTCTCGCAAGTGTTATGAAATATCTGTTTCGGGTCTCACAAGTGACAAAAAACATCTCTCTCTATATATATATATATATATATATTTAGCGCGGGGGATCTATAGGCTGCAGGTTCGTCTGGCGCTCCTCGTCGATTTCGGCCTTTTTGCGCTCATTCCGCGGCTGTGGTTTTAGCTTTGCGGATGCGGCGCGGTCCCGGCGCCGGCCGCTATCGAAAATGAAAACGGCCGCTGCGTCGGTCGCCGCTTCGGTTTGGCCCGAAAGTCGAGATTCGAGATTCGAGAGCAGCGATAACAGCCTCAGCCTCAGCCTCCGTATCCGCGTCCGCCACCGCCAGAACCGCCTCTGCGCACGTCTATCTTCGATCGCATTTCGCCCGGCTAATTTCGTATTCTTTCCTTATTACGCTTTTTGCTTTTTGCTGTTTTCTCTTCTGCCGTGTAAATGGAAAACGGAACGCGAAAACGCCGCACCGGCCGGGCCTCGCTTCACGGCCGATTCGTTGGCCGAGGTCAGGTTCACACGGCGCGGCGCACGCGATTCGCGTCCGCGACGAAATGACGACGAATGCGGCGGTGGCGGCGGCCGCACGGGCCGGCCACAGCCGCATCACGCTTTTATCCAGTTTCCGCATCTGTTCGACTTTTTGCCCACCCTTTTCTTTCTTCCCTCGTTCTTCTTGTTTTGCTCGTTTTTGCGATTCGCAGTTCGCTTTCGCGAGGGCCAGCCGCAGACAGTCAGACGCGCCCTGCGTGTCGCGACTCCGTCCCTATTTCTTCTCTGCTCTGCAAATAGATGAGATATTGCGACTGCGACTATGTTGGAACGGGCGTTTAAAAAATTATCATTCTATAGTACGAGTACGAGTACGTATACGGTCGTACTCGTACATACGAGTATGTTTATATTATTAACATACGACGAACACGTCGGCGGCAGAATATACAATTATGGGGCAATATCGATAGTTTCGAGGTGAATTCTTGTTTTTGCTGGTCTTATATCAACGTCGCGGCGACTCGGTTTTATTTTTTCGTACGAATGGTTGGTGGAAGGAGTGAGAGGGGCTGCTTAGGTGCGATTTGCTAGCAGACGAAATTCGTCGTAGGGCGGCATCATAGATTTTGCCAATCGATTCTTATATTGCCGCTAAATACGTACGTACGCGTACTATATTTATATGTAATTATATATGGTTGGACAAAAGACCCGACGTATTCGTCTGCAGACTGCTGTTCATCTCCACGCTCCGCTGCGCCAGTTTACTTTTATACTCGTCGTATTCGCTATGTAGCGTGGCGGGCTTTGGCCACCGAGGCCCACGGTCATTCGGTTCAGCTTGGCAGTCATTGAGCTGCCAGCGTGGCGACTGGCAACTGGCGACTAGCAACTAGCAACTATAGCGAACAACGAAAAGGCAACGTGACGGCAACTTGGTCAGCCGATGCGCAGCGCAGTGCGCATATCGTGTGGTATTGAAAAAATACCGAGCACCTATACCAACAGCTACGATTACTCGATATAAGACGTATTTAGTACCTATAGCCTCCGAGTAGGTACGGACAATATTTTTGCGAGTATACGAGTACAGTACGTGTATAGACCTCGTACGAATATTTATGTACTCGTACCTACGTCGAAAAATGTCACCTTTTCAACGAACGAACGATTCTTTTACGCTGCTGCCTGTATTACGAGTACTTACGTATTCGTACATATAAGTAATTATTGTATTATCCCCAGCTTTTTCTAACGGGTACAGGCAAGGTAAGGAAAATCAATCGAAAATGAATTCTTTTTTACAACGGTAGTACGAGTATATTATACGAGTAAAAAATAATCTCGTGTTTCTTCTGACAAATTTCTTCGAATATGATGATAACGTCATCGCCTGTGTTTCCTGTTACAAGTATATACGATGACGTCATCGCCTGCGTCTAAAATGTTATCCCTTGGTATTACGTTAGGCTATCGCGGTCGGACAAAAAATCTCGCGGACAAAATTCTGATCAAGGGCCGTCCGGTACAAGGAATTCATCTTTAATATCGACATCCACAAAAATTAATACTCGACTCGGTTTAATTTCCTTTATTTAATCGGTTTTAGTTCGTTTCGAGATTTTCTTTTAGCCGGGCAGGCGAGGGAAATTATTTTTTTGAGGGGGGGCGTCGCAGCCCGGCCAGATGAAAATGCGCGGCGGCCAGTCCCGATTATCGCCTCTATAATAATAAGTAATCAATTTTCGAAATTCTCGAATCGTTTCTACATTTTCTTCTTTCCGACCCGAAATCGTGAAAATTAGGTATATATTAAGTTGGTAAAATTTTTTTCAGTAAGTCCGATTCGCAAAGTGAATAACCGAATATACTGGTATACCGGTATTCGTAATTGTCTTATGCGGGTGTACCTACGAGTATACGAGTATACGTAGTCGTCGAATTCACTCGGAAAGATTATACCGCGAATGCTCGCGCGTATAAAATACGAGCTAAATTGAGTACATACTCGTACTCGTATATACCTAGCTGCGCTGCTATACCTAGTAGCGTACTTATAGCTACGCCTACCTATACCTACCTATCCACCTATACGTTTCTCTTCCAAGCAAGCATCGTTTTGTTGGCATTGGAAAGAGAATTGCGATATATGCGTGTATATCGGTTAGATATACGCGATACGCGAGAATACAGCCGGAACAATAATTATTCGAGCATTTAAGCCGGGTAATTAATGTTTTTCCCAGTACCACGACTGAAATACGTGTTTTAGCGCAGCAGATGTGAGAAAAGGACACAAAGTCGTAAACTGGACTGGACTGGACTGGACTGGACTGGAGTGGACTGGAGTGGACTCGGACTCGATCGTTCGTAACATTCGTACCGAGACCGACTACCGAGAAGAGAAAGAGGAAAGACAAAAGGGTGGGGGAGGGGAGGGGAGGGGGAAACGGAATTAAAGAGTTGCCGGAATATAAGACAGCTGTGGCTGGGCTGGGGTATGAATGTAGGTAGGTAGGTAGTTGGTAATGTTGGTATAGTTACTAGTTATGGTTTCCTGTCGCTAGTCGTAGATTGCATTGGCCGGAACCAAGAATGTTGCGTATGTACTATATTATGTATAGCCTACTCCCAAAGAAAAAAGGAAGGTGTCGGTCGGTTCGGTTATAGAATTATAGAAACGGTCGCACCACGCACCGTACCGTAACCATCCCAGCTAGACGTCGTCTTCAGGATGTCGAAGGCGAGTGAGCTGACTAAGAGTAAGAAGTAAGAAGTAAAAACCGTCGAGTAGGTATACGACGAGGTATAATTTTTAACGACGCGCGCGTCTTTTCTTCGCTTCATTAATTTCAAAATTCTATCGCTAAATATTCGCCAACTCGTGTCCTTTGCTCGTTAAAAATCGCTAAAAATACGTAGCTACCCGTACGAGTAGGTACGAGTATATTGTACGTACTCGTAGGTATGATAAATATATTTCCCAAATACGATTACGAGTACGAGTACGAGTATAGGCCGGCGCGGCTTATAGCGTCTCCGCATCCGATAGGTAGGCCTACTTATAGACAATAAGTACATACCTATATATAGAATATAATATAGAATACACCGTATAGATATAGCTTGTATATAATGTACGTAATTATAATTATTCGCTATATTTTGGGGCACGCGGCAAGTTGGACGACGCGTTGAATTTGAAATGCGTTCGTTAAATCAAATCGTTTTACTCGTATTTTTATTTGTTTACATTTTTGCCTTTTAGTGGGAATCTGCGTGAAAATGTAGGATTCCGCATACCTATTTCGAATTTTTGCGCACATCTTATACCTCATCCGCGGTTTTCACCGAATTTTTCGCTTCACGTATTTTAAAGCCCGTAGCCCTGTTTCGTCACTCGAAGAGTGCGATTCGTCCGTCTGTTCTCCGTATGTACGATCGTACGAGTATGTATAGGAATAATAGCTGCTTGCACTATAATAATATACGCGTACCTATACCTATAGTTATATATACATAGTTATAATACCTATAGCTAAATGCCGATAGTTTATTTTTATAAATCCGCCAGGAAAACGCTCGCATTTTCTCGACTCGAGCTTATATCGATTTATCGCGACTTATCGATACGAGGGTGAGACGGACTTGAATATGCGACGTAAAAGCGTCAATTTTGGTCTCTTGTAAAATTTGAAAAAATGGATTCGTCCGCTTCTCGGGTACCTATCACTTTTCGATTTGGACGAAAAATTTTTCGACTACCTAGTAGGCTATACCAGCCCGCAGCTTTAGTAAAATGAAACGGCGCGATGCTCGTGCGTTGGATAAGAAAATGTAAACAATTAATAAAGCCGCGTAATACGTGTACACAGACAGTACACACTCTACTCTACTCTACTCTACTCTACTCTACTCGTGGAGTGCCAACTCGGTGTTACATTCCCATTCCCATTCCCAATAGTCCTGAGCTACGCGCATTTCTTCAACACCAACTTCGGAATTTCCATCGATCGCCTAGCGTTCGCTTTTAAAAGCTTTGTTTTTGAAATTTTCGATCGCTAATCGCCGCTTTGGTTTACCCCGTTTAGCCACGTAGAAAGCTTGGAAGAAGTCGCAGGTTGGTGGTAAAGGTGAAAAAAAAGAACTCGCTGTTGCCGGAAATGAAAACAAAAAAGAAAGAAAGAAAGCCAGCCTGGCAAATAGAGTCGCAAAAAGGGTGGAGGGGCGGAATTATTAAGAAAGCGTTGTACGAGTAAATCCGTCATCTGGGCAAAAATCGCGCCGCTATTTCCGGTTTCCTGTTCTTACTCGAAAATTTATGGAATGCGACTAATGCGAAAGCGAATCCGTTGAAACGACGAGGCCGAGGACCAGCGAACTCGCCACTCGGCTTCCTTTTTTGGTTTGGCTGGGTAGAAGAGCGAAGGCTGGTAAAAGGCAACTGTGGTGGTGGCGGCGGCGGCGGCGGCGGCGGTGATGGCGGTGGCGGTTGAAGAGGTGACGGTGGTGGAGAAGGACGAGGAGGAACCGAGAAAGAAGAAAAGCGCGTATGTATTGCGTGTAGCATATTCGATTTGCCGTTTGCTTCGTCGTCGTCGTCGTCGCCGCCGCCGCCGCCGCCGCCGCCGCCGTTGATGAGGTCGTTGACTGCGGATCGCCTTATGGGGCGCGGTCTGCGGACTGCGGTATGCAGTATGAGGGGGTAGCCGCGACCGCGACCGAGATGGTGGTCCGCGGTAGTGACGGCATCGAGGTTGGAACCGGAACCGGAACCGGAACCGGCACCGCCATCACTAGCAGTGGCGGACGGTGGTGGCTATTTGTCGCCGAGTAAAGTATGGCTTCATATCGCCTGCAGCTTTCGACCGTGGTACATATGTGGAGTGTGGAATGCGGAATGTGGAATGTGGAATGCGGAATGTGGAATGTGGAATGTGCTCTTCCATTTCCGAACGGTTTATCTCGCCACGGTCCCCACTATCTCTTTTCCACCGGCGGCCCCCTGTTGTGTGCCCCAAGCGTCGGCGTCAAGCTCGCTAGCATTTACGCCCCAGCGCTGTTACAATATATTATAAATATGTACAGCAGCCGCGGCGCGCGCGTCTGCGCACATACAAGAATACATGCGCGGTTAACCTCTTCGTCCTTCGCAATAATCGTCTTTTATTTTTATTTCTTTTTCCCTCCCTCTTTTTTTTTTTTTTCTCTTCCAGCCGGTCGTTCAAAGTTCATTCTTCTCAGTTCTCTTCGCATTTCTTTGCGACTTTTTTTTTCCTCGTTAAACGAGTTTTTTTCCTTCTCATTTTTTCCCCCCATTATCGCCTCTCGCATTTTTTCCCTTTTCCGTGCTCCGAACCTCCGACACTGGTGGTGGCGCTGACTGGCTGTGATGTGATGTGACTGCGCCTCGCCTCGAGTTTGGTCGGAATCGTCGTCCTCGTTCGTGTCTTCGGCATTCGGCTTTTGCTTTATACAATCAGGCGTCAACTCGAGATTTTTGGGTTCGCTCGTTCTCCTACTTCCAGTTCCACTTCCTGTCAGTTTGTCAGTTTCAGTTTCGATGTCTCTTATTTTTTTTCGTATTCGTCGCACTTTTCCGCGGTCCAATTCGCCCGGCCGCCTCAGATTACCAATTCACTCCCCGCCTCTTGTTGGAATTTCTTACAAGTCTCGAGTGTTTCCAAATTCTTCGCGGGTCGAAGGTTTTCGCAGTTGCGCGACTTTCGGTCGTCAATTTCAGGCGAGCTCGCAGCCACTAGGTCGGCGCATTGGCAGCGACGAATTAATAAAAACTCGAAACGTCCCATCGAAAGGGCAACGATGAAAGCGCTATGGGCCCAGCTCTCGGTCTCTCGGAGCTGTTGGCTTTCGTTTCGTGAAAATAGTCGAGATGCTCGACGATTCGTCAAATGTTCAGTGGCCCGTCCAAGTGTTTGGGGCTAGGATAGCCTAGAGACATCCCATTTCGCTAATAAAACGCTAGTTTAGGTTAAATTCTCGATCGTTAATGTTAACTTTGAATAATATAATAAGAATGTCGATAAACGGCTGATAATAAATATAAACGAAACAATTTTAATAAAATCAAACTTAATCGCTTGTACATCTTTCTAGCGTTCACGTTGAACCATCGAGAAAATTAATCGAAATAAAGAAGTTTTTGTCACTTGTGAAACCCAAAACAGATATTTCATAACACTTGCGAGACCCTTTTTGACAATGTGAGACCCTTTTGTGGGTCTCGCATGTCCACGAGGTGTATGTATAGTTTTTCTTACTCCCCCCACTCCGCAGACCCCAAATCTGTATTTTTTATCTGGGACTCGCGAGTGCCCCAAATATCAATTGTATGTGCACTTGTGGTTCCCTCATTTCATTTTACTCCCTATCAACTGCATTGTACCCCTAACCAACAGCTGTGGGCTTCATTACATAGCCTAAGGCATCTACAGATAGTCACCAAGCCATGTGAAGACGAAGGTTTCTTTTCCGAGTATTTATAAGGGGGGTCTCGCAAGTGTCATACTTTATCTTGGGTCTCTTATGTGACGTAAAATAACTATATATAGATTAACATACGTATACGTGTATGCGCATATATTATACGATACGACTGTAGAGGTATATCGATATGACTAAGAACCGTTCGACGACACCGATAACAGCGCGCGCACCATTAGATCATGTTTCATTGTCAGTCATATGTTTTGCGTAGCCTTTACCTACGTACATACGTCAATTTACAATTTCGATTATTGATTTTTAAAATTTTCGAATTTAATCTCTGGCTGAAAAAAGTTTCCGTAGACGATAGTAATTTTTACTATTTTCGTGAGCAAACTAGGTAGAACAATTCGAATGATGAAATAGGTATACCATCTGAGATTGAACTGACGTGTATCATCCAAGATGGTAGAAAGTACCTAGGTTCGAAAAACGCTATGAGAACATTCTCATTTACGAATGTGGAACTGTCCGTGTTTATCGAGAAAAAATAAATGATAAGCGAATATTACCATCGATATACCTAGTAGGTACTTTGTCGGTGCTTTTATCGAAAACGAAGATGTTATCGCGTCAAAAAATTATTCGACTCGAAAAATTTGCGCGCATCTTTCGAAAGAGAAACCTATCCTCGAGTAAGTTGGATATTCAACCTCGAACAATTCGAGAAGCGTTCGAAACGCGCGAGCCTACGATGACGGCTGCGAGCTGAGTCCTGAGAGAAGCCGCCTGGTGGCTCAACGTTAACAAGGCGCGGATTGAGGAAATGAAAAGAAAAATACGTAAAATACGTAAAATACGTAAAATACGAACATTATAACAACGTGGCATTTTCGAGGCTGAAAATTCGGCGCGGCCAAGCCTATATATAGAGGGAAAAACAAAGTCGATCGATTTTGGCTTTGGCATGGGACGATTTTCCGCTCATTTCATCGCGTCTTTTCTTCGCCTTCAACGGGCAATTGCCAATTGGCATTGGCAGGGCAGGCAACGCCGTCGATTTTTTCCCTCGTGGGCATACTATGCCGTTTGGCGTATGCCGTATGCCGTATGCCGTATGCCGTATACCGTATACGTGTGTATAGTTCATCTTGATAGTTGTATACCTATATATGTATTCTCCTTCCGCAGTCGTCAAAAATTCCTATTCCATTCCTACATCCTACTTGCGCTTCTTTTTTTTTCCTCTTTTTATTTCCCCTCATTTTTCGCTTATCGTCTTTCTATCTCTCGGTCACGGCTTCTCCGCTTCTCTCCTCTTTATCATCTCCTTTTTCTTCGTATCGCCTCGTCGTTCTCCTCGCCGCTACCTGCTAACGCCAGCAGCTATAACGCTTCTCTTTTTTTTCCTTTTTTTTTTTTTTTTTTTTTTTTCATTTTTTATTTCAATTAACCGTTAATGGTTTACGGTCGGGGGCATTCACACCAGAACCGTTCCCGTTGACCGTTTTCGAAGAATGGATCGTCGTTTGCTACTTATTAGTAGAGGGGATATATTCTTTCTAGCGCAGATTTCGATTCGTCTCTCTTTTCATTCATTTTCCATCATTCTTAAAAATCCTAAAAATTCTCAAACTCCCGAGTTTTTGCAATTAATATTTTATAACTACGTACCTATTTTTAAATCAAATATCGACTAAGTATTTCTCCTTGGTTTATCGTTAAATTTAGCTGCAAAATTTTACTATTATTATACCTATTCGACTGTCGTCGGATTTTCTACATTTTTTTCAAGTTTCTCGGAGCCTCCTACTCGGATAATAATTTTCATCCCGAATTTCCTAAGCCGTGAGGCGATTTGCCATCCGCTTGCGGTGTGAGTATAAAAAAGTCTTCGATATTTTTGCCGAGTTCATCTCCCTTGGGTTCTGCTGGCTTCCCCATCGTTAGGAACAGAATTTTTAATTTTTGGGTGGAAAATTTTCGCATTTTTCTGCGCTCCTGGCTTCCTTACGAGTTATCGAATCCGTCTAAACCAATAAGAAAGCGAGGTTTTCAAACTCGAAGGGAAATTTGAAATCTTCGAGTTGAGGCCAGGGCCTCGGTGGTGACTTGCAAATACGATTTGTAACCGCCAAGTGGCGCGGCGATGGGAAGAATGGGAATGTGGAAGACCGGGAAGAGAAGAGTATTTGAGGAATGCGAGGTAGATGGAGGATGTGTGTGAATGTGTGTGCCTGTTCGTATCAACGTGCATTAGAGTGATAGAAGGAGATAGCGTTGTATGGAAGGAGTAACGTAGGAATGAGAAAGAAGAGGTCGGCAAGAGAAGAGAAAAAGTGTATAAAAACCATACGCGTTATATCTGCGCGGCGATAAGAAGAACGAGGAAGAAAGAGGTTGCGCGAAGGAGAGAGTAGTAAGGCTCCGAAGATGAGCGTGGAAAAAAGACGAAACGAGGGTGAAAAGGAAAACAAGCGGCGGCGGGCGGAAGAAGGAGAGAAAAGAGCCTCATCGTCGTCGTCGTCGTCGTCGTCGTTTTTCGAGTTGGACGGCGACGACTTTTTTCTTCGTCTTTCTTAATGTGTTTTTTTCTCTCTTCCCCTGATTTCTTTATGTGGCTCGTCTACGTATGTGTGTGTCTGCGCGCGTTTGCGTGAGTACGTGTGTATACACGTGTACGTTGGCATTCATCGCTCGTGCGTGCGCGTCATCCCCACCCGTGCGCAGACGGTTCACTTTTCTGAATGAACGTCGATATGGCTGGTGGGGATATCGGAATGGTCTATGGTCGCTGGTCGCGAAGCGGAGGGTACGGCGGGGCCCCTTTTTCGGTAGCGTGGGGAATTGCGTGGTTCGGTCGGCGCGCGGCCAGCCGGCGCACGGCTCATCCTTATTTCTGTTGTTCTCTCCGAGTCAGCCGCGATCGTTCGTTTCATTTCATTCAAGGTTGAATTTTGTTATCGCGTACACTCGAGTTTCTGCGCTGCGCGTCTTTTTTTCTCGTCTGCTGCCACTACTGCTCTGCACCTTCGCGCCTTCCCTCGCTCGGTCCTTGTCGTCGTCGTCGCCGCAGTCGTTGCGTTCGTCTATTTTTATTATTTTGTACGTTCTCTCTTCTCTCCACTCCACTCCGCTCCTCTCCTCTCCTCTCCTCTCCTCTCCTCTCCTCTCCTCTCCTCTCCACTCCTCTCCTCTCGTCTCCTCTGCTCTCCTTTCGTCTTCTCTTTTTGTGTTCCTTTTAAAATTTTTTGAACAGTTCGTACTCGACTACTTCGTTAACGTAATGCAATTTTCGTCCGGGTCGTTTCGGTATTCGCATTTCGCATATTCGGTAGCGGGTAACGAGTTGTCGAGCAAATTCTTGGTAACAACTGGTAATAACTGAACAATGTTGCAGTAAAAAATGCACGATCGGATCGATCGAACTTATTTTATTTAACGTGCGGACGTTCGCGTGTCGTGTTACAACCACCTGGCATCGTGTTCGCGTTAATTTCTTATTGCGATTAACGAAAATCAGAATAAACTTTTCGTCCGTTAGTTATTTGTAGCGTAGCGGATCGATTTGAACCGGAACCGGGTCGCGCCTCTTCCTTCCGTCCGGCGTTGGCTGTCGCGTTTTTTAGTCTTCCGTATTTTCAACAGTTTCACCGCCGTGATAATGTGCCACACGCATCGAGTCCCAAGTCCGAGTCGGGTAGGGTGAGACTGTCAGTGTTGGCGATTTCTTTTTTCGATTTCGAATTCGCATCGTGTTTCGAGGAGTAATTCGAGTATCGAGTATCGCGTCAAGGTCTATCGACATCGAGTCCGTAGCGTCACCGTGACCGTCGCCATTCCGGTTCCATTCCGTTCGTTACGTCGACTCCGTGAATCCGATTTCGCCATCCATTTCCGCCTCGAAGCAATTAGCGGTGCCTGCCATTTGCCATTCCTGTTGGTGCTGGGTGCTGGCTGCGGACTCCGGTATTCCCGAATCCCGATAACCAACTTCGCGCACGCTTCGCTTTCTCCCATGGAATTTGAGCGACCACGTTTTTATTCCTGCCTTGTATTGTAAGAATCTCATTCAATTTTATTCGGTTTGCGTCGACAGTCGAAACATTTTTCTCTTTTATCAATTTTACGTTCTACGCCTTTTCGTTTTTACATTCGACCCAGTAGGCCAGTACGGATTAGCGTATTACATACTTAATATTTCAATCATTTTTTCAACGTTAAAACGTTTTCGTTTGGTTAACGACTTAACGTAATCGCTATCGCTGGTACATATTTAAGGCGTTGATGCGCTTCGAGTTCGAGTTTGGCAATTTGAGATTTTTCGCATTATTTAATTTCAACGTACGTATGATTCGTATTTTCTATTTTATTTCACTTCTTAAATTTAACGTATTAATATCCGCGTATTTACGTCGAATCCTTGCGGAGACGTTTTTATTAATTTTTTTCTTCCATTCTCACCTAGTTCATTCAACTGTCGATAATCTTAGAGTAAAACTAAATTCCAGATTCGATCTCGCATTGAACTTGGACCGTACTTAATTTTTGTTTTTCTTCCATTAACGCTACAGTAGATTGTTATCAATTTTACTTTTTGGTCGTTTTCATCTTTTCGTTGAACTCGAGTTCGAGGTCCGAAATAAGGCGTCAAATCGCAAGCTGCGAGTCCGGTTGCGGAATTGGGGCCGGGCAGGACAAGCGTAAAAAGGATGATACGTTAATACGAAGTATTATCGTGTATTTCGGTTCGGCCAACGAGATGGCCGATTGAAAATGCAATGCAATGCTAAAACAGTAGAACGGCAACGGCCGCAGCGAATGTTCGATTGTGCTCAAATGACAAGTACGCACAGTAGCGCATTCTGCCGCGCGATGCGCGCGCCAGCTTTCAGTCGGCTGCCGCGTGTTAGTTGTTGGTGCGCCCTGTAGACGGCGCGTGCGTTCCCAGTTTCTACACGTTTTCATTCGATAGATACGCGGTCGAATCAAAATTTTGTTTTTCACGTTTTCAATTTTCAAATTTTAATTCTGCTCAAAAACTGTTTGCGGTCGTTGTTCGGCTTCAGCATTCGGCAAGGCGCTTCGATAACGTGCATAACGAAGCTCTCATTTTTCGAATTTCAACGCGTTTGGCCATCGCGTCGCGCAGCGCAGCGCAGCAGTCCGCATGTAGAAGAGAATGAGATGTGCGACTGCGACGACGTGTGTCGTCCGTATCTATTCTTCTTATTCTTTTTTAATCGAATTTCTGATCGTTCGCTTTCACGTAATACGTCCGATTTTTAAAATTTTTCCTTCTTTCGTTGTTATCCTGATCTGCCGATGTAAATTAGTCCGGGGGTCGACCACGACGATCGAGTCGGTCGGCTGCAGCTGCGGTGTTGTAGGATGTGTGGTGTTGGATGTGGTGGTGACGGTGGTGATTTACGGCTAGCGTCCGATGGCGCCCGTCGACGTGCTTTTTCTCCGTATTCGCGGTGCGCGGCCCCGCCGAAGGCCAACCGACGAGGTTGACGCCCAATGGGCGATCGCAATGCGTGATTGAAAAGTCGCCGGGCTTCGTGTCGTCGCCCGTCTGATGGTGCGCGTACTGCGTGTGCAATTCAGCGACGTCGTCACTCTTCCGAGAAGACTGACCGCCGCCAGCGACGCTGGCCATACTTCCCCGCGAGATTTCATTCACATTCGCGCCTGCCATTTGCGCTACCGTCGTCGAAAGCCGTCGCCCGAGAACGGGGCACCGTAAACGCTAATTCCTGTTTGGAGGTCGCCGACCCTTATTACGCGTAAGTAGGCGTTCATTGCTCACACGAGACGGGAGACGGTTGCGTAGCGAGTGATGAGGTGCAGCCGTTTGGTCCCAATGGCGGGTGGAAGGGGGTGGTTGTTGAAAACGATGTGTTCGATGTTTCGCGGTGTTCTCACGTTGAATATTATGAATTTCTTTCCGTTAAATTACGAGTAGGCTACTAGGTATACTCGATACATTGTTGAAAATATTACGATGCTGAGAGTTTCACTGCGGTGCAACTCCCAGTTCGACGTAACGAGTAAATAGTCGGTCAAAGAAGGGAAAAAATTTTTTTATAACGAGATAGGATTTTCTCTGTACTACTCCTCCGTAGAAAAACATGTCCGCAGATAAGAAGAAAAGAATAAAACTCATCTATATCGTATACTTGATGCATTGTGAATGTATCGGTATTTAGTACGAATCGTGTCACTACACATAATAACCTACCTAGTCCATACATATGTATAGATTCTTACGTTTTTAAAAACTGGAAAAAACGAGAAGCTCGTTATACAGTATATTTCAATATTTCCCATAACGAGCTTCTCGTTATAAGCAAATATCGGTTGTAGCAAGCTATCGGTTATAGCGAGAAAAACCATCGGTCCCTCGAATCTCTTCATAACCGATTTCCAGTGTAATTTATTGTGCGAAAACGGGGACGATTCGTGAGTTATTGTATATAGCCTATTCTTAGTGTTTGTAGCACTTTTTACCATCTGGGATGGTCAGGGGTGCCGTGAAGGCACGATTTTGAGGAGCAACTCCTCGTTGACGATTCTGGGGGGCCCATTTTTTTTTTTTTAAATTTAGAAAAGAATTTTAGAGATAATCGAATACCAAAAATTTTTTCTCGCGCCCTTGGGGGGGGGGTAGGGTTGTCATCATTACTATTTGACCTGGAGGGAGGCACTCCTCGTAAGCCTTGGGGGATCACAGCACCCCTGGGGATGGTACCTATACATATACTCGTATTATGTACCTACTCGTGGTTACGTTACGTTCCAATCTTGGATGGTATATTTTACTATTTTTGTGGTGATTCCTACTCGTAAAGCTTGAATTGTCCCAGTTTTCTCGCATAAATACTACCTAGTCTTAAATATTCGACTACGAAAATATTTTTCAAAGTACTCGTACTGCTTTTTTTGCAGTTAGTTACGTGTAGACGGCGTCGATCGCGGCGTTTGAGATTGAAAGAACGTGACTTACTATTTATTTCTATCTGCGGAGTAGGAGTAATTTGTTACGCCCGTTGCGAATGATAGCGTGTAAGAAGTTAGTGGGTTTTGACGTTTTGTCGAGGAGCAAACGGCAGACGTTTCGCAATATCTTATTTCTGCGGACGATTCGAGTGTCGAGTGTCGAGTGTGCTGCACTGCTGCACTGCACTGCTGCGAACGTCGAACGTCGAACGTCGAACGTCGGAGGTACGCGGCGGTAGGGCGGTTGTGGTAGCGGCGGTGCGAAGAGAGAAAGGCGACGTCGCGCCGTACGTAGGTGAGGTGGTATTCGTTCTCCGCCCGTTGCTCCTCGCGTCGTCTGGCCGGCTCTGCCTCTGCCTCTGCCTCTGCCTCTGCCTCGCTACGGTGCGCGGCTAACGTCGACGTCGTCGTCGTCGAAAGTTGCGAGTCATTGACCCGAAAGCCGCCGCATCCGCTTCACAAATCGATCGTCGCGCCGTTCGCCGTTTTTTAGTTCGTCCCCTTATCGTAGGCGCGCCGACCTCCCCGCATCGTCCGTTCGTCTCTCAATTTTCTTCGATTTTTCGTCAGTCGCCTCCACCCCTGGTCTGACGGGCGTCTTCCTCGCATTCTCGTAGAGCCGAGTCGGTTCGTGCTGTACGGCCGATCGTCGGCATTTCGTTTCATCGTCTTCGCGTCTTCGCGACGTCTTATGGAGCGTACGCATCCGTCAAAATTGGAGAATTAAAATAACGCTTACGAGCCGCGGCGATTATATTTCAGGTATTTTCGCCCAAGCCGAGCATCCGGAAACTCGGACGAGCCGGAATCGTTGAAATAGCGAATGTAATGCTCTATAGTAGTAACTAACGTAACAACGTTTGGGCGTATTTTTAGCTGGTTTTCTCTCCAAGAGCTTCCTTAGTAGGAGTGCACTCACCGACTGATAGGGGTTAGATAGTTGAAATAGATGAACATACCATACAGATTTGTATTGAGAATAATAAACAGCGATTACAAGAACGTATCAAATGTTTTCACGAGCTCTAAGCTGTGCCATGAACAATTACGGATGAATAGTTTTTCGTGATTGTTGTGTCCACCGACCCGTCCAAATAACTATTTCTTACGGGCAGTAACGCTGCAAAATTTTTATTTTATTTTCAAAGGTTTTTCTCGTATGTCCGATGATGGGTAGTGTATTTTGCGGGACACATACAGTCATTTTCGAGAAAAAATTCGAAATGGCGCCCAAAATGAATTTAGTGATTTTACTATGGAAAAGTCGACGTTTTTATACAAACACCCACCCATATTCAAAAATGAACTATGGGAGCTATTCTAATTATTGTACCACAATTTATTACTTCTTAAAGAAATCATTTGTCTCTGAAAGGTAAAAAAGTGTGCAATTTCAGTCAACTCTTTTAAAATTATGCGCTACTTCCTTTAAAAATTCGTAGCATAATTAAAATTTTCAGTTCGCTGGAAATTTGTCGTCACTTCTGACTGAAAATATGTACGATGATACGGGCATTGATAATCATGTAGCACCCGTAACGGTATCGTACGTAATGTCTCCAATAAAGCGCGTGCCTTTGCTCGAGACTTTCCAATTCCATTTATTTGCGAATATTTCATCGTACACTATGCGTAGAAGTTGGGAGATTGTGTGTGGTTTTCAACTGTTCAACATTAGAAGGATCAGATGGCGTCGCTTCGTATACACAGGCAGTTTTAATTTTGAGAGGGCCTACTGAAAGTGCCTGGTGGCATCGCATATGACACCATTTCGTGAGTGACCAAAATGAGTGATTTTTTATTCGATAAAAGTCGGTGTTGACTTGAGACTATTTTTTAGTCTCATTTGATTTCAGAAAATTGTGCCATCTCGAACATTCGAAAGTACCGTATAATAGATTGAGTAATCCTGCTTTGTGCCGCATTATGACACTACCTTGTCGTTCACGGTATGTTGTAAGATGGCGTCGTATATGACGCTACCTAGTCTCTTCAGTAGTCTAGTAAAACATGGTTTTTCTAGTGTTAACAACTCGTTAAAGGGAATCTTTCTCGAAATCGGTTTTGCCCTTGCTGATTGATTTTAATGGGGGGGGGGAGGAGGAGGAGGAGGAGGAGGAGAAATGAAAAAAACAACAACAGCAACACAATATAAAGCTACATTTTGGAGGGATACTGCACATGCTGCTACGAATCATTCAGACACCGAATTAGTCGATGTCTTTTATACTAATCGTTTCAAAATTTCAAATTAACGAACAACTTTTTAGAGTCTGAACCTGGGACCGAATACCTTTTTTACTTGAAACACTCGGACTCTGTAAAATGCCGAGGCCTTGCGTACGAGTGCTAGCAGCCGAAATATATAATTTTCAATTTTTATTTGCCAGCTGGGAAACTGAAAGAGCGAGGCTTCATTTTTTTCGCTTTCATCGTTGTACTCGCATTAGCATATTGATGTGCACGACTTATTCGTTAGTACCGAATTGAATAAATGGGTCGAGCGTCGTAAATTTTATAATAAAACGCGAGTTTCGGCTTATCACCGTTACCTACATCGTTAATGCGTCAACATTTTTCACTATGCATTGAAAATGATGACGATACCTAATACAGCGATGAAAATAAGAAAATTGAAAACAATTAACGAAGCCCCTAGAAAATTGATCGAGAGATTATTGATATTCCCGTTCGATGAGAACACACTAGAGAATTGATTTTTAACTCTGGTGTGAGGAAAGCCGAAAACGAACGTGTTAACGCATCGAGAATTGAAATTTCTCGATTAGATTTTGTCAGGCGTGTAGTCGGAGTAAAATCCGAAGGCGGGCAAGTTCGAGAAAATTGCTTTTTGCGCGTGTACTCGTACTTGGTAGAAATTCGTGTTCTAATATTTACTCAAATTCGATTCATAATTGTGTCTCAAAAAAGTTGTATTTTTTCTCTTTTCAAAAATGAGTTTTCTCACACTCGAATTGTATGATTGTATGAACGAGCTGCTTTCTAAGTAGGTACGTATCTATAAAATTGTCTCGGAGAAAATCAGCTTCTAATACGAGCTACTTACATAATTTGCAAAAAGAGGATATTTAGATGTCGACTCATCTTGCGATTACTCGAGTCTTGGTTATACCTTTTTGAAAAGTCAACCGCGGATATTGTTTTACGTATTTGCAAGTCTTATCTTCCACGTTAACTCTCGGTCATGATTTTTTGGTTTGACGGATAGAATTTTTTAAACTACAAATTTGAACTGGTATGATTTTTTGAAAATTTTATTTATTTTTTCATTTTTGCTACTCGCTAACTCGATTTGAACCTGGATTATAGCGAGTCTGGTATAATGGACGCTGTGATTGCCATAACACGAATTTTTCATTATTTTTATTCGGCTCGATATTTGGGGAAAAAAGGAGGGGTATGGTAAAAAGTACATTCTCAGAATTGTCGTATCGCTATAATTACGAAGAATTTTCAAAGATTTCAACTGCGGTTGCCATATTATTGCTGTCCGAGTTTTTTTCCCCCCGCTTCGTCCGTTTATTTCTTAGGGTTGACGAGTAATATTCATTATTAACAACGTCGATTTACTCGTACGTTATAGTTTTCCCATAAGCCCGAGCGTATTTTCAAAAAGAAAATTAGCGCTAAAAATGAAATACTCGATTGAAATGACAATCCGATGCGATGTGGTCTACGTGGTGACGAATGACGACCAAAAGGGGATGAAGTTGAGATTTAACTATTCGCACGGGTGGATTTTGAAGGATGTCAACAGGAAGGGCTGTGCCTTTTTAGAGCTGAAATCGGACCCCGCCTCTTCCGTTTGAAGAAAATTAACAAAATTACGATTCATTCGTACCGAACTGACGACTTTTCCATTTTAGTCGTACTCGTATTACCAAGTATCGTCGAGTATTTTTTATTTTTATTTATTTTTATTTATTTTTTTCTCCAATTTTGACGATAAAATTTTCTTAGTCGCCTAAATTCACGAAGCGAAGACTGCGAGACTGCCTATGATTTAACTCGTTCGAGTTATTCGATCGACGATAATATCGGTAACTATGCTCGTAGCTAGTTCTTATCGTGATACTTTGTACGCGGTTTGAAAAAGTTGGTGCTTATTGTTTCGAGTGTTTGCAAGCGCGAACTCGTCTCCGAATGACGTATACGTAGGTTGCGAGGAGTGAGGAGAAACGGACGATAATATCACGTTTGTGTGGTGCTGTTTCACATCTCGTCGATTGACGATTGGGATGAATGGTCGAGCAAAGTTGTCGGCACTCGCCTGATGGGAGCACGAATATGCGGGTTCGATGAAGAAAAATTGCCCGCCTTATTTTCGATTCGGCTATTTTCTCGATATCTCGACGAAAATTCGCGAGTGTAGACTGTAGAGCGACCGCGATTAGCCTTATCGCGTCCGTCCGTACTCGTATATTTTATCGTCCGATATTCGACGTTTGTGGAAAAAAGCCTTTTTTGGTTACGAAACGACGAGCGGTGCTCGAATCTCGATAGCGAACGATCATCGAGTACTCTGCAAAACCGCTTGGTTGTGACGCGAATTTGCGAATTTGCGAATTTGCGAATTTGCCAGCTCGAGAGACGGTGAACGATGAACGGTGGACGGTGGACGGTGGACGGTGGTCGGTGGTCGGTGGTCGGTGGTCGGTGGTGTGCTGGCGCAATTTCGATAGCCTTAAGCTGCTTAACCGGAACCGGGATCGTCGCGCGTAAAGCGAAGCGTTCACCGCACCACTAGCCGGTATAGTGAATGTCTATAGCTGTTATTCCTTAGTCGAAAGAGGAACTGAGATTGGATCTTTATGGGATGTGACCGTGCGTCCGTTGAGGCGATGCGCTGCGCCGCGCCGCGCCGCGTCGTTTTGTTTTTATCCTTGCGGCGCGGCGCGGCACGGCACGATGTTTTCTTGTGCCTCGATGGCGTTACGGTGGTGCCTCGCGGAGTCCTCGACCCCGTGTTTGGGAACTGCGTAGCGAGCGAGCGAGCGAGCGGTGCGATGCGAAGAGTAGAAGCGTCGACGGTCGATGCGAAGACGTCGCGTCGGCGTTGGCCGTAGCAACGGACGGCGTCGAGCGTAGCGTCGGCCGCCTTATCGCCGTTCGGTCCAAATTTCATTTCCGCTTTGGACGATTTACGAGTACACTTAATAGTTTGAAAATCGAATCCAATATCGAATATCGAATATCGGATCGTCGATCGAGGAGAGCAGCTAGCGGCGGCGTGCGAGCAACGTGCGTCGATAGTGATTCGACGATACGTACACGTACGACGTACGACTTTCGACACTCGACGGCCACGTAAACACGTCGCCGCCGCCGCCGCCGCCGCCACCGCCACCATCGCCTCTTCCGCCTCGCCTGTCTCTTTCTTTCTTCCTCTTTTGTCTCTGTCTTTCTTTCGCCGTTTATTTATTTCTTTATTTTCATCTCTCAAATACCTACATATTTTATTCGACCTTTACGTAATCGAAATATTTCGGCGGCCACTCGTCGCTTCGATCAACGTCCACCCTGCCACTGCCCGGTTCGTATACGATTTCTGGCATCGTCGTGCCACCCTTTATTTATTTATTTATTTATTTACTTACTCGTGTTTTTGTGTCCCCTTTATACTCTAAAACTTGGCCATTTGTATTTTCTTTTTACATCGACTTTAATCATCGACAACGCCTTAATGTTACCTCTTGCGCGTGATTCCTTAGTCCTCACCTCGTCTCGTTTAGCAATGTTTCCCGACGATTGACAGGCGCCTTGCGGCACTCCATCACTCCACCAACTCCATCGCTCCATCGCTCCATCGCAGGTACTCCGTCCGCATGTATTCTCGAAGGCGCACCGTCCGCTCCGTCGTATTCGCACGCCAACCGCGAAAGCGATTTCTTCGCTGATCACTCGTTGGCCTCGTTCGTTGCTTCCCTTTATGTGCAGTCGCATCCCTCATCTGGCGCATGTGATCGCTGGCGCGTCGTCGGCTTTTTTCCTTCTTCTCTAAGCGGGCTTCGTTTTAGTTTAGACTCGAGAGTTGCCATCTTTGCTTGACAAAAACACGCGCTACATTAATTTCTCGTTCGTTTCGCTGCTAGTATAAGCGACCCTATAAATCTTCTACTCGTAGAGTTAATACACGCGAGCGACGGGGTTCGTATCGTTCTAGAAATCTCAATTTATTTCCACGCCCCGCAGAAAATTGACGCTAATTTTTTTACTACCGGATCGAATGGGGCGACTTAACACACTTTTTTTATGTTTTTTAACTTCGTCCTATAATAACTCCTCCAATTTTTAAGCTATTGAAGTGAATTTAGTTTTAAAATTTAGGTCTAACATTTCTAAACACAATTGTAAAAAAAAGTTTGAGCTTGCAGCCTTCCTTCTATTCTTTATGATTTTTCAAAAAATTTGTGTAAAGTCACCCCTCAATGGGGCGACTTTACCCATCAATTTGTTATTGACGGGTTATTGATATGGGTGGGGAGGCAAAATTTGAGGATGTTTTTACTCAGAAATACGATTGAAAAGAAACTAGTCAAGTACCAACTTCAACCGTGTGAAACCGAACTGAATATTTTGAGTGTCTGTGGTTAAAAAAAAAAAGACGAATAAGAAAAAGGAAAAAACCATATGGCCGCTTTATTTTCTTGTTCTGTTACCGGGTGAAGTGAGGTAGGGGCGGCGATCTTTTTTTTATCTTCCTCCTTCTACCTGCTTCGATCCGAATCGTACTTGGGTTTTAATTTTTGCCTGGCAATTTATTTATTGGGCTAAAACGAAGTGAGTAAAGTCGCCCCTCGAATGTAAAGTCACCCCGTTCGACGGTATTTTCGTCGTTATACTTTGCCATGTTCACTCGAATCGTTAATCCGAGTACGTTCGAGTAGGTATATTATGTACGGTTTACGAGTGTAAAAAGTAGCGATAATTATAGTACGTATCAATTTTTTTCCCCGTGGGTCGGAAGCGGAACTCGGCTCGGCTCGGCCCAGCCTTCGTGGTAGCGCAGCGCCGCAGGATGCGTGACGTTCGTCCGCGCATCGCGCATCGATGGCTCGGTAAGTGCGAAACTGCGAATGCGCCCGGCACGGCGTGAAACCGGTTGGCGTGCGCGAGTCGACTCGGATCGAAAATTTATCTCGCGTCAAAACGCGCCGCGATTACGTTATCCGTTGGAATTTGAAACTCCCTGTTTCTTATCGCCGCTGTCTAAAACGATGAAAACATTATCGATTCCGAAATGCGCCAGATGTTGGTCGTTTTATTCGACCAATTATGCGAGTAAATTCGAGCATATATTATCCAAGGTAGTGGCGGACTCGATCGAAAAGCGCGTGAAAAGGTAGACGCCCGACGAATACCCTTCCAGCATCCTTCGCCATTCTGTGCCGGCCGTTTCGTCTGTTTTTGTTAATACAAAACGGCCCTCGAGCGTATAGTCGAATCGAATCGAATCGAATCCTCCTCGAGTACCTATCCGGCCGTGTTCCGAGTTTATTGGTTTTTGAACATGGCCGGCATCTCCCTTATTCCCCGTGTGGTGCGGAAATTTTTTTTTGTTTGAAAATGAAATAGGTAAATATCATTTCAGCTCGCGTCTTAAAAGATGGAAAAAAAAGGCGGGGTAAGTTTGATGAATGGCTTCGTCACGCTTAATGCCGGCCGTGCCTACGTAATATTATATTATGCGAAACACGAACGTGGCCGGCATTTTCGCGTCGATTTTATAACCTCTAGCGACAGCTACTCGACGTACATTATCGAATTTTTGGTTATTCTTCGGAAACGGGGACTAAATCGTAAATTACGAGTATAGCTATAATGTACGAGTATGTACATTGCCGAATTACGAGTTGTCTCGACTCTCGATGATCTTAAGTATATATTATCGTATCAATAAGATGTGAGAAAAAGTATACCGTTGGTATAAATCGACGGAATTTTACTTTCCGTGTTCGACGGACGAGATCTGATTTTTCTAAATCGAAATTACGTAAATGGGTTCAAAACGAACGTTGGCAGTTGTTAGTAGTTGTTAGTAGGTACGCCTATACACGTATAAGCGGTCGACGCGTGTATTTTATTTTTATTCATACTCGCTCGTATCGGCCTTTGAAAAGCCTCGGAACGCCTCGTAATTTGAATAAAATGCTGCAACTACGCCTACGCGTACGTGACGCGTGTACACCAGCACCAACGAGCTACCGTGGCCGGCGCGGCGGCGAAACGTTTGTGTCACTTGGGATGCTCCATGCGAGAAATTGCGCCGCGCGAAAAAGAAAATAAGAAAAATAGTTGAAAAACGAAAACGTAGCCGTAGCCGAAAAATGAGAAAAAAGTCGATGAAACGAAATGAACGACGATTATTATCGGTCAATTTTTTTCTTCAAAATCGTTTCCTGGTGGTAATTCCAATTTTAATGCGCGGAGGGGGTATGGTTTTATGGTTTCCCGTTAGCGAGTGAAGGAGCCATCGGAAGTATACCTATATAGTGTGCCACTCGAGGGAAAAGAAAAATGGGCGGCCATGCGAGCGAGAGTCATTAGCATTACCGTGCTGGGTATGTTGATTCGGTGGCGATAGCCAGCCGCAGCCGCAGCTGCAGCTGCAGCTTATGGGTAGACCTTGTATTCCGACTTGACGAGGCAACGTGACGCTTCCGCGTCGGCGTGGCACGCCGCCGAGAAGGCGGCTCGCATATCGTCGCGTCGCTCTCTCGAGTCTCGCCTCGGCCCATTCCGTGGAATCGCGTTGCTGTTGCTGTTGCTGGTCATCGACGCGATACGTGGGCCGTTTCCGCTGGCTGCGTTCTTCGTTCCTCGTTCCTCGTCTCTCGTCCTTCGTCCTTCTCGACGACGAAATTGAGATTCACTCGCCTCGGCGCGAACGTGGGCCGTCGCGTCGCGTCGTCCTCGCGCCTCATTTCCGTCCAATTTCGCCGCCGACTACTCGTCATTGGTGCGCGGCCGCCCACCTTTCCGACCAGCCTTTGAATTCCAACTCGAACCCGAACCCGAACCCGAACCGGTCCACTCGCGCAACTCGTTTCTGTTCGCACTTGGCTCGCGTTCGGTCGATTTCGAACGTTCGAACGTTCGAGTTGAAATCGGGCTGCACTCGTGCGGCGAGCAGGCGATATTCGTAGCGATAAGGCGTCGACCCGCCCACCTGCCCGCAATAGCCGCAGGTCGAGGGCGAGAAACGATGCTGCCGCCGTCACCACCTTATCGGCGCGATTGCCAAGTCGCGTCGATTGTCGATTGTCGATCCGCTACCGCAGTTCGCAGTTCCGTTCGAATACGAGGACAAGTAAAGTGCTTTCGCACGAAACTCGCGCCACCAATGTCCAATGTATTTCACTCGTCTCGAGAATTTCTCGAAATCAAATCGTCTGTAGTGGCAAACTAATTTCTTTTTTTTTTCTTTTTTTTTTTTTCTTTTTTTTCCCTGCAGGGCTACTTTTAATACGTATAAATGTTCGTAACTGGCCGTTATCTGGTTAGGTATTTAAAAAGTACGTTAATACGCTATCTACGATCGTATTATGTTTTTGGCTAATTGGACGCTTCTCGATGAACAACCCCCTCCCTCCCTCCCTCCCTCCTTCCCGCCATTAATTGCGTATCAGAGGGCAACCTTCTGGCGGCCAAGTTTGGCTACGAATAAAAACGACAGAAGCGTATTTTAAACGCGCGGAGGCGTTTTTCGTTAAATTATTAGCAATGCGAAAAGGCTTCGACGAAATTCTATCCCTCTCGCTGCATAAATATCGCGCATACGTGATTGTGTGAGAGTTAGCGATGGTTTGTTGTGTTGACATTGCGACGATAGTTTGGCGAGAGCTACTCTCGCGATACGTGTACGTTATCATGTTATATCGCTTATCAGTTATCGTAATGAACGAGTAAATGGGACCTCGAGTCCGTTCGCAACGACCAGCCCTAGCGCATCCAATTTTCAAGTATCGAGCCAGTCGGCGAGATGACGAGCCGTGGCAGGTGAAGAGACTGTAAATAAGAGAGTGAAATGAAACAACAAACAAACAACTCCTCGGTCGACGACGGATTACCCGTTTTTGCCCCGCAATAAGTCGTGCGAGTTTGTTCGCCTTTATCGATAGAAATTCGACTCTTGCCGAAGCTTTGATCGCCGCTGGCTTCTCGAGCTCGACTCGACTCCTCGAACGTTCACTCGCTGGAATCGATTGCGAATGGAATGTGGTTCGACGGCGACGGAGAAAGTAGGGGAGAGCGAGTTGGATGGCGATGAAGAAGTGAGAGGAGTAAAAAGATTGGAATTCCTTCGCGGCTATCGCCGTCGAGCTAATCATCCGACATATTATTTTATTTTCGTTTCCACTTTCCAGTTTGCTACCCCACTGCCAGTGCCAGCAGACCTCGATCGTCGATCGGATTTCGATCTGCGCGCGCCGTCTGCTCGGCGAATTATTCTAGCGACAACCGCGACTCGATTCGATTCTTATTTCATGTCATGTATACCTTTAGTAGGTTTGGTTTGGCTCTATACCTCCTCTCTTGAAAACAAACGAACGATGTGATGTGATTTGTGTGATACTGAGAATGCGAAGCGAAGCGAATAGAAATTAACGAATGCGTCCTTCGTACTGGAGGTTCATTCGCTAAATAGCGTTGCCGATACTCGCCCGATTTTATTTACAATAATATATAATATATTATATTTTAAATTTGGTTTTTCCGTTTGTACGAGTACCTCTCGGGTCTAGCTATTTTTATTTGTTCGTCGAGTTACCGTTTCTACCGTACTGCGATTGGTTTTCCAATTCCACTTATTTTTATTTTTTTACTATTTTCCTTTTCCAGATCTTGGTCGAGTCTGAGTCTGGACAAACACGGTAGTACACGCGTATAATGTGGTCGTCGAAAGAGAACCCTGCCATGTGGTGCGACGCGACGAAAGAACAGCTCGAATGCAGCAAAATACTTTTTCCGTCTGTCTCGTTGATCGATATATCGATTCGAAAGGTGAGAAGAATGACCCTCTTTTAAATTTGTTTACCTATCGGAGCCTTTTTCAAGGTCGAGTCCGTCTGTGAAATGGTAATTTCAAAATCCCAAAAGTAACGTCGAGCCCGACTTTTTCTCATACGCACGCGCGTATTTAAACCGAGTTTCGAACGTTGATAGTCGAAAAGCTGAAAAGATGTGTGGTGTGCAGTACCTATCCAGCGAAATGTTGGGAAATTTCGACTCGGAACCAAATATACTCGTAAGTTGGCAGTAAGAAGCGGGAACTAAGACGGCAAATTTCATCGTATCGAATCGCTCTCGTCCAGCCACGTCGCTCTTATTGCGAATACATAATATAATATACCGTATTTACGCCCCATCTATACCCGCTTGAAATTGAATTACTAACGCCCAAATTGCATCGCCATTTTAATTCCCTCTCGGATATAAAATAATGAAATTGGTCGTCGAAATTCCGTCGACGAAAATAGTTTTTCTGACAGTGACATCTCGAACCGCCGCTATTTTCACGCACGTTCTACATGTACGAGTAGATGTAGGTACTGTTGTACACATACCTCGCCCCTCGGAGTATTCGCGTCGCCACTTAGGTTAGGTATACGCTTTTCTTCCTCCGGTTTTTTCGCGTCTGTCTATTAGCGGCCAAACACGTCAGCCGAAACTTCATGGGCAAGATTTCAACGTTCGGTCGTTCTATATTTTTATTACCTGATTTTTCGAAAATGAAAAAGTGGCGAGATGCCTTCGCAAATTTGCGGTTATCTACCATCCTTGGGCGGCCACTAATTCGATAGTAAAAAATCGCGTACGGTTTCCAATAGGGTACTTTTATAACCCGATTAAAGGACCGCTCTTCGCGAAAATTTTCCCTCGAGTGAAACCGCGTATTCTCCCGAGAAACGTCTTATTTTTACACTCCGAATCTGTCATCCGTATTTTTACGACGAGCATCTATAAGTCGGGCTACCTTGTAATCTCAAAGGATGGTATGTCGTATTTATTAGCTAGGCCTATACCTGCTGCGATCGTATATAAGGCTTTAAAAAATCCAACGGCGTAGACGGGCATTTCCTCACCATTCGACCGTTGATGTACTGCACGCGTACTGCACGAGTACCTACGAGTACCTACCTCTCGTTCGTGCTACCACTCCGAAGGATTTAATCACATTTTCGTCACTTCTTCCGCCTCTTGAAATATAAATTTCTCTTCGGGTTATCGTATTAATCGACTTTTTTTTTTTTTTTTTTTTTTTTTTAGCGCCTGAAAATTGGGATTGGGGGCCCGATAGATTTCTCGCGACCAATTCTTCGTAGGTGCGCATCCGTGAACATTCCTAAATTCAGGAAAGCGAGCTACTATTGATTTAGTAAAGAAGTTTATTTGATTACGAAAAAGGAGCAAAAAATCAGTCGAGATTGCGGTTGTACGTTATTTTTTTATTTTTTTCTTGTAGTTCGGCTTGCAAAATTTTGTTTCGGTTTCTCAACGAGTCACCGTCCCGTAACTACAGATGTCGCATTTTTGTGCGATCGAATCACGCCATCGGAATGTCGTTTTGGTAAAACTTGTAGCCGAGAATAGGAATGTTGCAAGAAACGCCTCTAGTCGCGTATTAATCTATTCCCTTCGTCGTTCTAATTTCCCGTATTCGTTTCGTACGTTTCGTCGATGCTGTCTGCGTTTACGATTATCGAGCCAAGTCGAACGTTGGACGGAATGCCATTTTCAAAAGCTTACTCCGCTCGTCCCGGTCGAAATTTATTCGATTTCAAAGCGATTTGATCGAATAAATTCGATATCGAAGGTTCCGTTATGCGGTGGACGATTTGATGCGCATTTCTCTTACTGAAAATCTCGAGATCATGGGCGGACTTTGAGAGTGACGAGCGAGCTATGCCCGCAGAGTTGAAATTAGCCTTCCCCCTTCCCGCAGTTGGATGAAAATTTAACGAGATTTCGATTTATTCGTACCTACCGAGCCTTTATAAAGACTCGGTTTATTTTTATTTCTCATTCCTCTTATCGTCTTGTGTAGGGTCTTCTGAGCAGGTTTTCGAAAGAAGACCAATTTTTTTTTCTTTTTAGCGACGCCGGACAAAACACTTTGGAGCCGCCCCAAACACGCATCGAGCAAAGTCCGTCAATGCTCGAGATTGCGAGTTGTTTTCACGCGTGGCGGAAATGCCGAATTGATTTTTATTGAAAAAAGTTTTTGAAGGCAGAATTCGACAAAATTTCTTGTAGAATTTTCCATTCCAGGAAGTTTCTAGCATTAGCTCCGAAAACTGCTTTCTAACGCGAAGGAGAATAGTGAAGTAAAGTAGTTCCAGCCCTTTTCCATCGATGAACGTATGTTTATCGCAATTGCCTTAAAATTTTTAGTCCCATTAATTTTTCACACAACTCGGACGCCTATTTATACTATCTAGCGCAGGAAGAAAAACTGATATACGCATGTATACGTGTGTTTAGTTATCGATCAAACGCTATTATTTGCTCGATGATAAAATTGTTTATAAAATTTGATATTCCTTTCGAATTATTAGGATAATAATTTTCTGGCATTTTTTGTAAAATTTCGCTCGCTTTTGAAACGTGCCTCGTAGATTATTATTCCCTTCATTCTTGGGAGTCAAATTCTTGGGTGGTTTTTCACGAAGGTATTAGAGGATAGTGAAAACGACGATTGCAAAGGCAGGTGGATTATATAATGCTAAGAAGATCGCGCTAGTGTATTAGTGTTATTTTTGTTCGTAGCTCGCCTATTTTCATATATTATTGTTGTTACTCGTATTACCTATATTCGTAGAATAGTGTCGTTTAAAAACTTGATAAGTCATACTTTTCCAATTTTATCGGAAAGTTTTTAGTACCTGCATGAGACGTACCCACCATTATACTCAGCTAAGTGGCAGGTGTTTGGGTTTGGGAGAGTGAGGGTCCAAGGTTGCATATTGAAGCGATGTTATCGGATAGCATTTGAAAAACTCGCTACATTCCGCACGAATAATATGGCCGAATTGTTTTTTGAAAAGATGAAAATACGGCTCGATTTTTTCGACGTAAAATACGAGTATGTACTCGTCGTAGTATGCGTTACGTTTTATTATTTTCCGACGAAACCTGCCCACTTTTGACGGGCGGCAGCCGTTCGCGGGCACAAGTTGACGAATACGAAGATTGAAAATGTAATTGTGGCCTATTTGTACGCGTAGTTTCAGGCTTTACACGACCGCTGACGCTTTTACTATGCCAATACGAGTAGCGGATAGCGATTGCGTAGGTTTTCGGTATTTCCGGTCCCTTGGTATCACTCCGGAAACGTCCTCCGTTTCTATTTTCGACATCTTACTTCCTGTTTCTTCGTCGTGTCAACACTCGCTTTATTTTTATACGAGTTACGGCACTCGCCATTCTCGAGTGCCTTCGCCAGAATTTTAAATAAGCGTATCGTGCGAACGCAGGTGGCGTTTACCTTGTTCGGCTGGAAAATTTCTCTACAAAAAAGCAAAAATTAATGGAAAAATCTCGTGAAATCGGGGCTGCGGTTCATCTCTTTCTCCCCCAACGTCACTATGATCGACGATTTTCATTTACTATCGATTACTTATAGCAAACGATCGCTTCGTATTTTTATTTTTTATTTTTTATTTTTTATTTTTTATTTTTAAGGTCAAAGAAATAATATAGTTACGTATTCGGTAGACGATCGCTGATTTCCTGTTCTCGAAAATGAAAGTTTTAATTTTAATTAACGCGAGAAATTTCCCTCGTTAGCAACGGTGCTTTTCATCTTCGTTAGTAGAAGGAAAATGCCCCTCGTTAAACAAATTTGAAAAAATGACTGCTTTTATATTCTCGAATATACTCGTAGATAGGTAGGTAGGTAGGTAGGTAGTTATAAAGTTATTTTTAAATCTTTTGTCCTTCTGTTATCACTTTAAACCGCCGATAGTACTTATACGACGAGGGATTTTTCTGCGATAAATTTTAGCATACGAAGCGGACACGAGCGATATTTTTCTCTCGCCTAGATGTCGGATGTCGGTGCTCGTGGAGAAGTAGTGCCAACTGCCAACTGCCAACTGCCAACGGCCAACGATTGCGAACGATGCGGCGCGACTGCGATTGCAGCCGCTTATTCGAAACGAAGCTGGCTGACATTGGCATCTTTCCCGATTGGTATTCGCTCTCGTACCTATTCGTCATCGAGCTAAATTAATTAATTACTCGCCGACGCGACCGACACGCTCCATTTATGCGATGCGATGACGTTTTGGCTCGATGATTCCGCTGCCAATCGTAATGCGTTTTTCTCGGAAAAACGTGAAAAACGTTCGCTTCCAAGTTCTCGCGTCGACACTCGACGGTCGACAACGCGTCAACGAGCGCGAAAGGAGAGACACGGTCGAAGGTGGTGAAAGTGAGATCCGCGTCCCGTCGTCGTCGTCGTCGTCGTCGTAAGAAGCGAGGCGCGCGAAGCTGGCTGCAAAAGAAGAAAAAAAAACGACGAGTACAGGTTTGCTCGGGTCATCGAATACGCCGTTTGAAAACTAGTTTCAAGGACGACGCCATTGTTCCGACTGTTTCTGTTTTACCTCTGTCTTACCATTGGGGTTACCTTCGTCTTCCGATTTTCGTTCCGTCTCTGGCGTACGATTTTTCACTTTTGATTCGCTGCCGCCTTCCTGTCGAGCGTGCATCGATAGGGTCAGTCCAACTTTTGGCCGCCAATGTAGTCTCTGAAGACCCATTTGTTCGAGTGGATCGAATTATTTCGAAATAATTAGGTAGATAATTTTATTACGTATAATTTTGCTTATAACTAGTTTAAGTTGGCAGGACGTTGGTACCCCCCAAAAACTCGAGAAAAGTGTATCGAGAAGATGGTTCGTTTTTACGAGTTGTCGCAATATTATTTTGCTTTAATTACGATTTTTATCGATCGTATTATTTTGCTTTTCGTTTATTTCGCCCTTGTACTCGTATTTTATACTGTTATTTTGGTTATTAATGTAATAGGGTCCAGAGCGTAAAATTTAGGTAGGTACGTCCTTTTCATTCATTCGTTCGTTCGTTCGTTCATTCATTCATTCATTCATTCATTCGTCCGTCCGTCCGTTGATGTATTTATTCGTTAGTTTACCCGCTCTTTTCGATAAATAAACCTACCTATTTATAAACAGTCGAACGCATCGAGCAAGGTGTTACCTACACATACGTACCTACTTCATGTGGGATCCGTTTGAAATTGTTCCAATCGGAGTCGTCAGCGTTGAAAGTGTGATTTCTGTTAACTAACGACAGGCCCGAATGATGGACCGCGCGTCGTGTAAACTGCTATTACTTATTACGCTCGCTTCCGTGTCCGATCCGGCCTGTTAATAAGCCGAAATATGTGATTTTCGTCTCTATTCGATTTCTCGATCATTAAAACCTGTCTTAAGATCGTCTTTCGTTTACAGATGGAGAAACGATCGGTGCGGTCGAACGGTTTCGTCGTCGGATTTGGTTCGCCACGAAACGCGTTTCACAAGTCGCGTTGAAGGGGTGAATGCGAGCGGCGAGGTGACTGGAAACAGGATGCCGGAAATCCGGCTGCGTGTAAAGCGGAGACGACGACGACGACGACGTCGAATCGAACGTCGACTGGTGGGGAAGGACGGAACTGCCAAGCACACCTTGACTCGAATAACCTATCCTTTCGGCGTAATCAGCCCTCGCCGGGTATTCTTTTTCGACGACGACGTTTTGTATTCGTATTTCGTTTATTAATAGGAGACCGAGTGTTTCGACCAAGAGCACACGTTTCTCCCATTCTTCTTTTTTTATATTTGTTCGGCACTGACCCGCTGTGTTTGCCTGATGATGATGATGCGCGTCAATTTCTTGAGATGAAATTATTTTAAGAATATTTTCATTAAGGCAGGAAGAGCTTTGTCGCTAAACGTAACAAACGCCATTTTGACAAATATTCCGTTGAGTAGGTCATGTTTCATTTGGATATGGGTCGTGAAAGGTAAACGCCAGAAAACTGAATGAACGAATGAATTGATAAAAGATATTCTTTCACTAACCCGGAGGTAACTTACTCCGAGCATCTGGAGTGGACATGACTGGCCCTCTGTGATTTGACGATGATGAAGAATTTTTCATCGAAATCGTTTAATATTTGTACAATGCTGTACAAACGCTCGTTAGAGCTTGGAACTGAGGGTGTTTGTGTGTGTGTGTGTGTGTGTGTGTGTGTGTGTGTGTGCGCGCGCGCGCGCTCGTGCGTGTGCAGGCGTGCGTGCAATTATCGCCTTCCGTATGGCGTCCGTTATTACTTTTTATACCTACTCTCCTACCGTCCCCACCTTATTATTGGCCTCTTTTCTTCGTCGTTGAAAGATAACGTTTCCAGAATTAATCGAATCGGTTCGAAGCGCGCTGCATTAGCACAATTCTTGTAGGTCATTAACCTTACTACGCGACGCTCGCGCAGTTTCCTCACATACGGCGCGTTTATTTGTGATGAAATCTGAAAAGTCATAACTTGGCTCGAAGGGATTCGATATTCATTTTTTGCATTTTTATGTTAGTATTTAAACGTTGAATTCGTTAGTAAACGTAGTATCTTTGTGATTGAGGTTCTTGAAATTGTAATTTAAAAAAATTTGATCGGTTCCTTTTTTTGAATATTCCGGAAATTTGACATTTTTCGGGGGGGGGGGGGGGAATAATACGTGGCTTGAGGGTGTAGTCTACCTTTGGTACGAACTCAACATCGACCTGAAAAAAACTGAGCGAAAGCGTGGAATATAGACAAAATATAGGCAATTTCTTTGACACATGTGTTGCGCATTTTGGCAGCCAAAATGACGTTTTTCACGAGTTTTTAGCTCGAAAGTACACGTACAATTTATCGTTTTTCTCGCTCAATTTTTCACAGAATTTGCTCAAATTTTGATATATTCTATGCCCGGACCCAGCCCTTTTTTTTACTTTAATATTTTTCAACCTTTTTTTGGAACTCGAAAAAAAAAGAGGTCATTTTAGAAGGAAATATAACGCTATTTCTCGATGTAATTCTTGTATTTCTACGTTTCCTAAGGTTCACCAGCTGCTGCCAAGTGCTGTTGATTTTTGCTTCGATCGAACTGCGACTCTCTCCCGTGGGCTTCGGTGATTGCATCGCGTGTGTCCTTCACTGTGGCTCTCTTTTCACGTGGCGTTTCAAAGTTGAGAATTGGTCTCAGATTGGTCGAATTTATTTTCGTAGTTTCGGAAACGGCGCTTACTTTTATTTATTTCCATAATTCGCGATTCAATTTATTTGCTCGACCTAATCTATGTATGTATGAAATGAACTATTCTTTAATTTGAGCAGTAGCATGACTGCGAATGCGATTTTATATTTGGGCTGCGTTCGGGAACGTTGTCCGGACACGCTCGGACAACAATTTCTTGTCCTAACGTCGTTGAAAAACGATTCGAATTTGTCCTGGACGAAATATTATTGACTTGGAAAGACGAGGACACATTTTGTCCGGACGAGAAATGTTTGTCCTATTCGAAAGTTGGTCAAGATTTGTCCTTCATGCGCGCAAAGCAATATAAGCGCACTTTTGAAATTGGCGCTTTTTTATGCGTGTAAAACTTTGGTGAAATTTTTTGTTCCAGTGATTTTGTCTCGAAGTCGTTCGTAAACGTAGAGTACCTATAAATCTTGTCCCAATGATGTCACAGACTTTGGACAAAATTGTTCGGACAGTCGTATTTTGTTTCCGAACGCAACCTTGTTAAGTTTGTAATGGATGTTCTGCCATATAATTCCGCTAATTCTTCGATACTGCTGACCCATTATCGGTTGCGAAATTCCTCGATGGCATAATGCATAATGGCGCGCACCAGACGTTTCCTTCTCGTTACTTTTGAAGCAGAGACGGCGAACGAAACGAACGACCGTTCGTTAGGTACTGAACTGTTTTTTTTTTTTGTTTCGGTAGATTATTATTATTATTATTATTATTATTTTTTTTTTTATTTGATTTATATCGAATTGATTTTTATAAGTATTCGTTATTATTTTTTTTAATGATGGAGCCAACGTCCAACGGGCGTTCATTCCGTTCGTCATCTCTTCATCTCTGCTTCGCGGTAATGTGAATGAAACCTTCTGTATGCGACTTGAATAATATAACATGGATAGCCAGCGCCCTATCCTTGCCTTATAGAACGACCCTGTCAACATCGCAAATTTTCTAAAGTGAAAACAGTACATGTCATGCGCAGAACAACGAAATGAAAAGATTTTACTCGATTTTCGAAAGGTTTCTTACGATTTTCTTGTTCCGCGCATGACATGCACCGTTTCCACTTTAGATGCTATTGTTTCATGTTGACAGGACGAAATTTCGTTCGCTGGCTATCCACGCTACATTATCTAAGGTATGCGAGCGATTTCGGGTTGATTCGCCTGTTCAATGATCGAGTTCGAAGACGACGAACGAGCGATGGCGAGGAATATGCCATACTGCTTGTACACAGTAGGTAATAGCGGTGCCATCGTTCTTTTGAAAAATCGTTGCGATCGTCATTTGCAAGTATCATTTGAGGCGCTTTCGGCGCTGCTTTGTTGCGGGCCGATGGCGAGCAAAAATCGTTTTCGATCATGTATCAAGGCGTAGGCTGTCCGTATTGTATTCGATTTTGTTATTGATTTATGTATTTATTAATCGATCTGTCGTTTTTTAATCGCAGGGTGTCTTTCGATTTTCAAAAAAATGAAGCTGCGGTCGCTATGCGGTCAGAAACGGAATGGCTCGTGACATTTTTTGAATATTGACTCGGGCAATATACGGATCATGCTGTGAATTCTGTCAGAATGGCAATTAGCGGAAAAACTGACACGTTAACATCGCGTCGGTCCTGTATCATCCTTTGACATTGATTCGGAACTGGTTTTCACGGTGATCTGCGGATTTGTATTGTACGTTCTGAGATCATTGTGAAAGCTAATTTCGTTCGTACGTTCTACCCAGTTTTGTGCGGCGGTAGCGGAACCGGATTTCAAGGGATACGGGATGTGCGAGAGGACGGTCTTGTTCAAATCTTGCCATCGAACGCATTACGCTCGTTAATTTCGATTTACGTTTACAGTTTACACTCGTTGCACCCTTTCCGTCGAATGTACTTTTTATATAGGTATTACTCGTATGTCTGCGATTAAATACTCGTTCATCGATAATCTTGGCGTGTTTTTATTTTTTGCCGGTTGTATAATTAACGTCGACTCGATTTGATTTTTCCGTTGAATTGGGGGGAGAAGAGCTACTTTCATGCAGTTTTGCAGTTTGCGAGGAGGTAATTTGACGAATGCGTGGCCCTATGGATTTAGCATATTGATCGATATTGCCGCTAACATGAATACACATTATATGTAATTCGTACGTACGCCGTACATTTTATAGTATTATGCTCGACTCTACGCGCTAATTTTATTGCTCTCGATAATTAAATCGCCCGAATTCATTTTCTTCAGGCCGATAGGTGTAGTCTGCAATTTCAGCATTGTTCTGACGTTTAAGCAGCGAAATAAAAACATTGCATCGTAACGGAAACCTGCTAAAAGTACAGAATAACGCCGAATATTTCAGACTGCACGGATCGGGCTGAAATTTGGACGGTAGCTTCCTTGGGCAATACCATTACCTCCCCAAGAGGTAATGGGTGGTCCAAATTTCGCTTATTTTTGCTGAAAAATCAGCCGTATTCGACATTTTTGACTTCAAAGATTTCAGTTTTCAGCCGCCTTGATTTATCAACTTTTTGAAATCGTAATATTCGAAAATTGAGCACATTTAGCCGTATATGGAACGATTTAAAATTAATTCCGTCGCATCGCAACGGAAACCTGCTAAAAGTACAGAATAACGCCGAATATTTCAGACTGCACGGATCGGGCTGAAATTTGGACGGTAGCTTCCTTGGGCAATACCATTACCTCCCCAAGAGGTAATGGGTGGTCCAAATTTCGCTTATTTTTGCTGAAAAATCAGCCGTTTTCGAGATATTTGGCTTTAAAAAATGACTTTTTGATTTTTCGCGTTTTTCAAAAATAATGTGGCGCGATCTATGGGAAGTTGTAGTTTCCGCTGTGTTTCAATTAAGGTGTCATAGATCGCGCCACATTTTTTTTGGAAAACGCGAAAAATCAAAAAGTCATTTTTTAAAGCCGAATATCTCGAAAACGGCTGATTTTTCAGCAAAAATAAGCAAAATTTGGACCACCCATTACCTCTCTGTGGAGGTAATGGTAATTCTCAAGGAAGCTACCAGCCAAATTTCAGCCCGATCCGTGCAGTTTGAAATTTCGGAGTTATCCGGTGTATTTTTAGCAGGTTTTCGTTGCGACGCAACGTCTTTATATCGCCGCTGAATCGTCGACATAATGCTGCAATTTCAGACTGCACGAATCGAGCTGAAATTCTCGTGGCAGCTTCTTCAGCCAAAAACATCATCTCCAGAGCGATGAGGTTCGACCAAAAATGTGGTTTATATTGCTCAAAAATCAGCCGTATTCGACATTTTTGACTTCAAAGATTTCAGTTTTCAGCCGCCTTGATTTATCAACTTTTTGAAATCGTAATATTCGAAAATTGAGCACATTTAGCCGTATATGGAACGATTTAAAATTAATTCCGTCGCATCGCAACGGAAACCTGCTAAAAGTACAGAATAACGCCGAATATTTCAGACTGCACGGATCGGGCTGAAATTTGGACGGTAGCTTCCTTGGGCAATACCATTACCTCCCCAAGAGGTAATGGGTGGTCCAAATTTCGCTTATTTTTGCTGAAAAATCAGCCGTTTTCGAGATATTTGGCTTTAAAAAATGACTTTTTGATTTTTCGCGTTTTTCAAAAATAATGTGGCGCGATCTATGGGAAGTTGTAGTTTCCGCTGTGTTTCAATTAAGGTTTCATAGATCGCGCCACATTTTTTTTGGAAAACGCGAAAAATCAAAAAGTCATTTTTTAAAGCCGAATATCTCGAAAACGGCTGATTTTTCAGCAAAAATAAGCAAAATTTGGACCACCCATTACCTCTCTGTGGAGGTAATGGTAATTCTCAAGGAAGCTACCAGCCAAATTTCAGCCCGATCCGTGCAGTTTGAAATTTCGGAGTTATCCGGTGTATTTTTAGCAGGTTTTCGTTGCGACGCAACGTCTTTATATCGCCGCTGAATCGTCGACATAATGCTGCAATTTCAGACTGCACGAATCGAGCTGAAATTCTCGTGGCAGCTTCTTCAGCCAAAAACATCATCTCCAGAGCGATGAGGTTCGACCAAAAATGTGGTTTATATTGCTCAAAAATCAGCCGTATTCGACATTTTTGACTTCAAAGATTTCAGTTTTCAGCCGCCTTGATTTATCAACTTTTTGAAATCGTAATATTCGAAAATTGAGCACATTTAGCCGTATATGGAACGATTTAAAATTAATTCCGTCGCATCGCAACGGAAACCTGCTAAAAGTACAGAATAACGCCGAATATTTCAGACTGCACGGATCGGGCTGAAATTTGGACGGTAGCTTCCTTGGGCAATACCATTACCTCCCCAAGAGGTAATGGGTGGTCCAAATTTCGCTTATTTTTGCTGAAAAATCAGCCGTTTTCGAGATATTTGGCTTTAAAAAATGACTTTTTGATTTTTCGCGTTTTTCAAAAATAATGTGGCGCGATCTATGGGAAGTTGTAGTTTCCGCTGTGTTTCAATTAAGGTTTCATAGATCGCGCCACATTTTTTTTGGAAAACGCGAAAAATCAAAAAGTCATTTTTTAAAGCCGAATATCTCGAAAACGGCTGATTTTTCAGCAAAAATAAGCAAAATTTGGACCACCCATTACCTCTCTGTGGAGGTAATGGTAATTCTCAAGGAAGCTACCAGCCAAATTTCAGCCCGATCCGTGCAGTTTGAAATTTCGGAGTTATCCGGTGTATTTTTAGCAGGTTTTCGTTGCGACGCAACGTCTTTATATCGCCGCTGAATCGTCGACATAATGCTGCAATTTCAGACTGCACGAATCGAGCTGAAATTCTCGTGGCAGCTTCTTCAGCCAAAAACATCATCTCCAGAGCGATGAGGTTCGACCAAAAATGTGGTTTATATTGCTCAAAAATCAGCCGTATTCGACATTTTTGACTTCAAAGATTTCAGTTTTCAGCCGCCTTGATTTATCAACTTTTTGAAATCGTAATATTCGAAAATTGAGCACATTTAGCCGTATATGGAACGATTTAAAATTAATTCCGTCGCATCGCAACGGAAACCTGCTAAAAGTACAGAATAACGCCGAATATTTCAGACTGCACGGATCGGGCTGAAATTTGGACGGTAGCTTCCTTGGGCAATACCATTACCTCCCCAAGAGGTAATGGGTGGTCCAAATTTCGCTTATTTTTGCTGAAAAATCAGCCGTTTTCGAGATATTTGGCTTTAAAAAATGACTTTTTGATTTTTCGCGTTTTTCAAAAATAATGTGGCGCGATCTATGGGAAGTTGTAGTTTCCGCTGTGTTTCAATTAAGGTTTCATAGATCGCGCCACATTTTTTTTGGAAAACGCGAAAAATCAAAAAGTCATTTTTTAAAGCCGAATATCTCGAAAACGGCTGATTTTTCAGCAAAAATAAGCAAAATTTGGACCACCCATTACCTCTCTGTGGAGGTAATGGTAATTCTCAAGGAAGCTACCAGCCAAATTTCAGCCCGATCCGTGCAGTTTGAAATTTCGGAGTTATCCGGTGTATTTTTAGCAGGTTTTCGTTGCGACGCAACGTCTTTATATCGCCGCTGAATCGTCGACATAATGCTGCAATTTCAGACTGCACGAATCGAGCTGAAATTCTCGTGGCAGCTTCTTCAGCCAAAAACATCATCTCCAGAGCGATGAGGTTCGACCAAAAATGTGGTTTATATTGCTCAAAAATCAGCCGTATTCGACATTTTTGACTTCAAAGATTTCAGTTTTCAGCCGCCTTGATTTATCAACTTTTTGAAATCGTAATATTCGAAAATTGAGCACATTTAGCCGTATATGGAACGATTTAAAATTAATTCCGTCGCATCGCAACGGAAACCTGCTAAAAGTACAGAATAACGCCGAATATTTCAGACTGCACGGATCGGGCTGAAATTTGGACGGTAGCTTCCTTGGGCAATACCATTACCTCCCCAAGAGGTAATGGGTGGTCCAAATTTCGCTTATTTTTGCTGAAAAATCAGCCGTTTTCGAGATATTTGGCTTTAAAAAATGACTTTTTGATTTTTCGCGTTTTTCAAAAATAATGTGGCGCGATCTATGGGAAGTTGTAGTTTCCGCTGTGTTTCAATTAAGGTTTCATAGATCGCGCCACATTTTTTTTGGAAAACGCGAAAAATCAAAAAGTCATTTTTTAAAGCCGAATATCTCGAAAACGGCTGATTTTTCAGCAAAAATAAGCAAAATTTGGACCACCCATTACCTCTCTGTGGAGGTAATGGTAATTCTCAAGGAAGCTACCAGCCAAATTTCAGCCCGATCCGTGCAGTTTGAAATTTCGGAGTTATCCGGTGTATTTTTAGCAGGTTTTCGTTGCGACGCAACGTCTTTATATCGCCGCTGAATCGTCGACATAATGCTGCAATTTCAGACTGCACGAATCGAGCTGAAATTCTCGTGGCAGCTTCTTCAGCCAAAAACATCATCTCCAGAGCGATGAGGTTCGACCAAAAATGTGGTTTATATTGCTCAAAAATCAGCCGTATTCGACATTTTTGACTTCAAAGATTTCAGTTTTCAGCCGCCTTGATTTATCAACTTTTTGAAATCGTAATATTCGAAAATTGAGCACATTTAGCCGTATATGGAACGATTTAAAATTAATTCCGTCGCATCGCAACGGAAACCTGCTAAAAGTACAGAATAACGCCGAATATTTCAGACTGCACGGATCGGGCTGAAATTTGGACGGTAGCTTCCTTGGGCAATACCATTACCTCCCCAAGAGGTAATGGGTGGTCCAAATTTCGCTTATTTTTGCTGAAAAATCAGCCGTTTTCGAGATATTTGGCTTTAAAAAATGACTTTTTGATTTTTCGCGTTTTTCAAAAATAATGTGGCGCGATCTATGGGAAGTTGTAGTTTCCGCTGTGTTTCAATTAAGGTTTCATAGATCGCGCCACATTTTTTTTGGAAAACGCGAAAAATCAAAAAGTCATTTTTTAAAGCCGAATATCTCGAAAACGGCTGATTTTTCAGCAAAAATAAGCAAAATTTGGACCACCCATTACCTCTCTGTGGAGGTAATGGTAATTCTCAAGGAAGCTACCAGCCAAATTTCAGCCCGATCCGTGCAGTTTGAAATTTCGGAGTTATCCGGTGTATTTTTAGCAGGTTTTCGTTGCGACGCAACGTCTTTATATCGCCGCTGAATCGTCGACATAATGCTGCAATTTCAGACTGCACGAATCGAGCTGAAATTCTCGTGGCAGCTTCTTCAGCCAAAAACATCATCTCCAGAGCGATGAGGTTCGACCAAAAATGTGGTTTATATTGCTCAAAAATCAGCCGTATTCGACATTTTTGACTTCAAAGATTTCAGTTTTCAGCCGCCTTGATTTATCAACTTTTTGAAATCGTAATATTCGAAAATTGAGCACATTTAGCCGTATATGGAACGATTTAAAATTAATTCCGTCGCATCGCAACGGAAACCTGCTAAAAGTACAGAATAACGCCGAATATTTCAGACTGCACGGATCGGGCTGAAATTTGGACGGTAGCTTCCTTGGGCAATACCATTACCTCCCCAAGAGGTAATGGGTGGTCCAAATTTCGCTTATTTTTGCTGAAAAATCAGCCGTTTTCGAGATATTTGGCTTTAAAAAATGACTTTTTGATTTTTCGCGTTTTTCAAAAATTATGTGGCGCGATCTATGGGAAGTTGTAGTTTCCGCTGTGTTTCAATTAAGGTTTCATAGATCGCGCCACATTTTTTTTGGAAAACGCGAAAAATCAAAAAGTCATTTTTTAAAGCCGAATATCTCGAAAACGGCTGATTTTTCAGCAAAAATAAGCAAAATTTGGACCACCCATTACCTCTCTGTGGAGGTAATGGTAATTCTCAAGGAAGCTACCAGCCAAATTTCAGCCCGATCCGTGCAGTTTGAAATTTCGGAGTTATCCGGTGTATTTTTAGCAGGTTTTCGTTGCGACGCAACGTCTTTATATCGCCGCTGAATCGTCGACATAATGCTGCAATTTCAGACTGCACGAATCGAGCTGAAATTCTCGTGGCAGCTTCTTCAGCCAAAAACATCATCTCCAGAGCGATGAGGTTCGACCAAAAATGTGGTTTATATTGCTCAAAAATCAGCCGTATTCGACATTTTTGACTTCAAAGATTTCAGTTTTCAGCCGCCTTGATTTATCAACTTTTTGAAATCGTAATATTCGAAAATTGAGCACATTTAGCCGTATATGGAACGATTTAAAATTAATTCCGTCGCATCGCAACGGAAACCTGCTAAAAGTACAGAATAACGCCGAATATTTCAGACTGCACGGATCGGGCTGAAATTTGGACGGTAGCTTCCTTGGGCAATACCATTACCTCCCCAAGAGGTAATGGGTGGTCCAAATTTCGCTTATTTTTGCTGAAAAATCAGCCGTTTTCGAGATATTTGGCTTTAAAAAATGACTTTTTGATTTTTCGCGTTTTTCAAAAATTATGTGGCGCGATCTATGGGAAGTTGTAGTTTCCGCTGTGTTTCAATTAAGGTTTCATAGATCGCGCCACATTTTTTTTGGAAAACGCGAAAAATCAAAAAGTCATTTTTTAAAGCCGAATATCTCGAAAACGGCTGATTTTTCAGCAAAAATAAGCAAAATTTGGACCACCCATTACCTCTCTGTGGAGGTAATGGTAATTCTCAAGGAAGCTACCAGCCAAATTTCAGCCCGATCCGTGCAGTTTGAAATTTCGGAGTTATCCGGTGTATTTTTAGCAGGTTTTCGTTGCGACGCAACGTCTTTATATCGCCGCTGAATCGTCGACATAATGCTGCAATTTCAGACTGCACGAATCGAGCTGAAATTCTCGTGGCAGCTTCTTCAGCCAAAAACATCATCTCCAGAGCGATGAGGTTCGACCAAAAATGTGGTTTATATTGCTCAAAAATCAGCCGTATTCGACATTTTTGACTTCAAAGATTTCAGTTTTCAGCCGCCTTGATTTATCAACTTTTTGAAATCGTAATATTCGAAAATTGAGCACATTTAGCCGTATATGGAACGATTTAAAATTAATTCCGTCGCATCGCAACGGAAACCTGCTAAAAGTACAGAATAACGCCGAATATTTCAGACTGCACGGATCGGGCTGAAATTTGGACGGTAGCTTCCTTGGGCAATACCATTACCTCCCCAAGAGGTAATGGGTGGTCCAAATTTCGCTTATTTTTGCTGAAAAATCAGCCGTTTTCGAGATATTTGGCTTTAAAAAATGACTTTTTGATTTTTCGCGTTTTTCAAAAATAATGTGGCGCGATCTATGGGAAGTTGTAGTTTCCGCTGTGTTTCAATTAAGGTTTCATAGATCGCGCCACATTTTTTTTGGAAAACGCGAAAAATCAAAAAGTCATTTTTTAAAGCCGAATATCTCGAAAACGGCTGATTTTTCAGCAAAAATAAGCAAAATTTGGACCACCCATTACCTCTCTGTGGAGGTAATGGTAATTCTCAAGGAAGCTACCAGCCAAATTTCAGCCCGATCCGTGCAGTTTGAAATTTCGGAGTTATCCGGTGTATTTTTAGCAGGTTTTCGTTGCGACGCAACGTCTTTATATCGCCGCTGAATCGTCGACATAATGCTGCAATTTCAGACTGCACGAATCGAGCTGAAATTCTCGTGGCAGCTTCTTCAGCCAAAAACATCATCTCCAGAGCGATGAGGTTCGACCAAAAATGTGGTTTATATTGCTCAAAAATCAGCCGTATTCGACATTTTTGACTTCAAAGATTTCAGTTTTCAGCCGCCTTGATTTATCAACTTTTTGAAATCGTAATATTCGAAAATTGAGCACATTTAGCCGTATATGGAACGATTTAAAATTAATTCCGTCGCATCGCAACGGAAACCTGCTAAAAGTACAGAATAACGCCGAATATTTCAGACTGCACGGATCGGGCTGAAATTTGGACGGTAGCTTCCTTGGGCAATACCATTACCTCCCCAAGAGGTAATGGGTGGTCCAAATTTCGCTTATTTTTGCTGAAAAATCAGCCGTTTTCGAGATATTTGGCTTTAAAAAATGACTTTTTGATTTTTCGCGTTTTTCAAAAATAATGTGGCGCGATCTATGGGAAGTTGTAGTTTCCGCTGTGTTTCAATTAAGGTTTCATAGATCGCGCCACATTTTTTTTGGAAAACGCGAAAAATCAAAAAGTCATTTTTTAAAGCCGAATATCTCGAAAACGGCTGATTTTTCAGCAAAAATAAGCAAAATTTGGACCACCCATTACCTCTCTGTGGAGGTAATGGTAATTCTCAAGGAAGCTACCAGCCAAATTTCAGCCCGATCCGTGCAGTTTGAAATTTCGGAGTTATCCGGTGTATTTTTAGCAGGTTTTCGTTGCGACGCAACGTCTTTATATCGCCGCTGAATCGTCGACATAATGCTGCAATTTCAGACTGCACGAATCGAGCTGAAATTCTCGTGGCAGCTTCTTCAGCCAAAAACATCATCTCCAGAGCGATGAGGTTCGACCAAAAATGTGGTTTATATTGCTCAAAAATCAGCCGTATTCGACATTTTTGACTTCAAAGATTTCAGTTTTCAGCCGCCTTGATTTATCAACTTTTTGAAATCGTAATATTCGAAAATTGAGCACATTTAGCCGTATATGGAACGATTTAAAATTAATTCCGTCGCATCGCAACGGAAACCTGCTAAAAGTACAGAATAACGCCGAATATTTCAGACTGCACGGATCGGGCTGAAATTTGGACGGTAGCTTCCTTGGGCAATACCATTACCTCCCCAAGAGGTAATGGGTGGTCCAAATTTCGCTTATTTTTGCTGAAAAATCAGCCGTTTTCGAGATATTTGGCTTTAAAAAATGACTTTTTGATTTTTCGCGTTTTTCAAAAATTATGTGGCGCGATCTATGGGAAGTTGTAGTTTCCGCTGTGTTTCAATTAAGGTTTCATAGATCGCGCCACATTTTTTTTGGAAAACGCGAAAAATCAAAAAGTCATTTTTTAAAGCCGAATATCTCGAAAACGGCTGATTTTTCAGCAAAAATAAGCAAAATTTGGACCACCCATTACCTCTCTGTGGAGGTAATGGTAATTCTCAAGGAAGCTACCAGCCAAATTTCAGCCCGATCCGTGCAGTTTGAAATTTCGGAGTTATCCGGTGTATTTTTAGCAGGTTTTCGTTGCGACGCAACGTCTTTATATCGCCGCTGAATCGTCGACATAATGCTGCAATTTCAGACTGCACGAATCGAGCTGAAATTCTCGTGGCAGCTTCTTCAGCCAAAAACATCATCTCCAGAGCGATGAGGTTCGACCAAAAATGTGGTTTATATTGCTCAAAAATCAGCCGTATTCGACATTTTTGACTTCAAAGATTTCAGTTTTCAGCCGCCTTGATTTATCAACTTTTTGAAATCGTAATATTCGAAAATTGAGCACATTTAGCCGTATATGGAACGATTTAAAATTAATTCCGTCGCATCGCAACGGAAACCTGCTAAAAGTACAGAATAACGCCGAATATTTCAGACTGCACGGATCGGGCTGAAATTTGGACGGTAGCTTCCTTGGGCAATACCATTACCTCCCCAAGAGGTAATGGGTGGTCCAAATTTCGCTTATTTTTGCTGAAAAATCAGCCGTTTTCGAGATATTTGGCTTTAAAAAATGACTTTTTGATTTTTCGCGTTTTTCAAAAATAATGTGGCGCGATCTATGGGAAGTTGTAGTTTCCGCTGTGTTTCAATTAAGGTTTCATAGATCGCGCCACATTTTTTTTGGAAAACGCGAAAAATCAAAAAGTCATTTTTTAAAGCCGAATATCTCGAAAACGGCTGATTTTTCAGCAAAAATAAGCAAAATTTGGACCACCCATTACCTCTCTGTGGAGGTAATGGTAATTCTCAAGGAAGCTACCAGCCAAATTTCAGCCCGATCCGTGCAGTTTGAAATTTCGGAGTTATCCGGTGTATTTTTAGCAGGTTTTCGTTGCGACGCAACGTCTTTATATCGCCGCTGAATCGTCGACATAATGCTGCAATTTCAGACTGCACGAATCGAGCTGAAATTCTCGTGGCAGCTTCTTCAGCCAAAAACATCATCTCCAGAGCGATGAGGTTCGACCAAAAATGTGGTTTATATTGCTCAAAAATCAGCCGTATTCGACATTTTTGACTTCAAAGATTTCAGTTTTCAGCCGCCTTGATTTATCAACTTTTTGAAATCGTAATATTCGAAAATTGAGCACATTTAGCCGTATATGGAACGATTTAAAATTAATTCCGTCGCATCGCAACGGAAACCTGCTAAAAGTACAGAATAACGCCGAATATTTCAGACTGCACGGATCGGGCTGAAATTTGGACGGTAGCTTCCTTGGGCAATACCATTACCTCCCCAAGAGGTAATGGGTGGTCCAAATTTCGCTTATTTTTGCTGAAAAATCAGCCGTTTTCGAGATATTTGGCTTTAAAAAATGACTTTTTGATTTTTCGCGTTTTTCAAAAATTATGTGGCGCGATCTATGGGAAGTTGTAGTTTCCGCTGTGTTTCAATTAAGGTTTCATAGATCGCGCCACATTTTTTTTGGAAAACGCGAAAAATCAAAAAGTCATTTTTTAAAGCCGAATATCTCGAAAACGGCTGATTTTTCAGCAAAAATAAGCAAAATTTGGACCACCCATTACCTCTCTGTGGAGGTAATGGTAATTCTCAAGGAAGCTACCAGCCAAATTTCAGCCCGATCCGTGCAGTTTGAAATTTCGGAGTTATCCGGTGTATTTTTAGCAGGTTTTCGTTGCGACGCAACGTCTTTATATCGCCGCTGAATCGTCGACATAATGCTGCAATTTCAGACTGCACGAATCGAGCTGAAATTCTCGTGGCAGCTTCTTCAGCCAAAAACATCATCTCCAGAGCGATGAGGTTCGACCAAAAATGTGGTTTATATTGCTCAAAAATCAGCCGTATTCGACATTTTTGACTTCAAAGATTTCAGTTTTCAGCCGCCTTGATTTATCAACTTTTTGAAATCGTAATATTCGAAAATTGAGCACATTTAGCCGTATATGGAACGATTTAAAATTAATTCCGTCGCATCGCAACGGAAACCTGCTAAAAGTACAGAATAACGCCGAATATTTCAGACTGCACGGATCGGGCTGAAATTTGGACGGTAGCTTCCTTGGGCAATACCATTACCTCCCCAAGAGGTAATGGGTGGTCCAAATTTCGCTTATTTTTGCTGAAAAATCAGCCGTTTTCGAGATATTTGGCTTTAAAAAATGACTTTTTGATTTTTCGCGTTTTTCAAAAATAATGTGGCGCGATCTATGGGAAGTTGTAGTTTCCGCTGTGTTTCAATTAAGGTTTCATAGATCGCGCCACATTTTTTTTGGAAAACGCGAAAAATCAAAAAGTCATTTTTTAAAGCCGAATATCTCGAAAACGGCTGATTTTTCAGCAAAAATAAGCAAAATTTGGACCACCCATTACCTCTCTGTGGAGGTAATGGTAATTCTCAAGGAAGCTACCAGCCAAATTTCAGCCCGATCCGTGCAGTTTGAAATTTCGGAGTTATCCGGTGTATTTTTAGCAGGTTTTCGTTGCGACGCAACGTCTTTATATCGCCGCTGAATCGTCGACATAATGCTGCAATTTCAGACTGCACGAATCGAGCTGAAATTCTCGTGGCAGCTTCTTCAGCCAAAAACATCATCTCCAGAGCGATGAGGTTCGACCAAAAATGTGGTTTATATTGCTCAAAAATCAGCCGTATTCGACATTTTTGACTTCAAAGATTTCAGTTTTCAGCCGCCTTGATTTATCAACTTTTTGAAATCGTAATATTCGAAAATTGAGCACATTTAGCCGTATA